>JAWNLU010001329.1:0-320000 GCA_035042165.1 Drosophila kuntzei | reverse complement strand
AGCCCGATTTTTCTCAGGAATATTTTGATTCTCTGGGAGTAGATTAAATGTTTTAAGCTCCTTTGACTTTTGAGCCAAATATTGTCTTAATCACTTGATTCAAGCCCGATTTTTCTCAGGAATATTTTGATTATCTGGGAATAGATTAAATGTTTTAAGCTTCTTTGACTTTTGAGCCAAATATTGTCTTAATTTATCATTAATATCCTGAATATTTATTTAAGAATTTTAAACTTGAATTTAAGAATGTGTTTTTTTTTTCTGGTTCCGAATGATTCTACATATTTGAATATCATAAAAAGCTAGTTTTTATTTATTTTATTTTAAAACTAATGTTTTTTTAGGAAAAGGATTTTGTTAAAAGTTTTGAATAATTTCCCCGTATACTCTGAATATTTCTTATACAGAGAAATATTTCTTATATTCTGAATATTTCTGATTTTTGTAGGATATTCGCAATTCGTTTGCAATGAATAAGTGGCATTTCTTTTGCAATTCTGAGGCAATTCTTTATGTTGTGCTCAGGCTTTTGTTGCATTTTGCTGTCGCTTGAAAATCGATTTCATTGTTGCCTTGTCCCATCAACTGCTATTTATTATGTATTGTTATGATGTCCTGGGTTTGAGTTTCGGGACTTTCCAGAATCAGGAAAAAGGCATCAATAACCTGAACCATTGACTAATGTTGCATGCATTTAGACGCCATAAAGCTCAATCTAAAGCGATGCTCATTTAGTTTTCAATTGCATTTTATTTCGACAACATTTTCATTTCTTTACTACAATTTCTATATCATTTTTCAATTAAACTTATTTCGCATCGCTAACTGCAACTGCTTTTGCTACACTGAGCAAAATAATACTTGACTTTTGAACTAAGTTAAGTAAATGCTCAAAATATTTTTTGTTTAATATATTAATACAGTTTTTGAAAGATATTAGGATAAAAAAAATCAATTTTTGCAGATTCTTTTAGATTTAAAATTATCAAAATTATCTAGTTGATTATAAAAGATAAAAGATAAGAACCAATGAAAACCGATTGAAATTTGTAACCGTAACCGAATACAATTTATTCTGCTGTACCGAAATCCATAGAACGAAACTCCTTAAACCGAAATAACCGTTTAGTAGCCGATTCATCTATAAGGGTTAATTTCGGATCTGGCCGTCGCAGCTACTGAGCAACTTTGATAACTTTGAACTGCCATAACTTTGTCAAAACTCAATCAATTTCCAAGCAATGTAAATTTATTTTTTATTATTTTTCAGGCTAATAGGAGCATTAAGGTTTTTTTTATGTAAAACAATGAATAACAATGAATAATTTTTATTTTTTTTGAGCACCGAAAGCATACCGCAATTTTTAAACCAAAACTTATAAAAAACCGATAACCGTTACGAAACCGATACTCCAAGATTTTTGATAACCGATAACCCTAATTCGAGCATAACCGGAACAGTAACTTAAACAGATATTCGTTTCGGTTTTAATCCCTGATAATAATATCAATTTTTGGCATTCCAGGTCTAGAACCAACAACTCTTATAAATATACAAAATATCTTAATTGTAAGACCTTTTCATTTTGAATTTCCTTTTTTTTTTTTAAATATTATTCTCTTATTTTAAAAATAATTTAATATTTATGCGAATATTCTTGATTTAGTAAAATAAAACTTAATTAAATTCTCACCTCTAGCAACATTCGAAATAATTCGAGTGAAATATCTGAAATTGCCAGCTATAAAAGCCAAAAATTCTATTAAAATTTGTATTTCTTAAAAATGAACTAAATTCTTACACTCAAGTCAAGTGGTGAAAAGAGCTTGAGATTCCCTTTAAATGTGGAAAAACAACTACTTAGTTGGGCTAAGTGTAGTTCTTGTTGTTGCTTGGCTTTTGTAAATGTTGGGCCAAAGAAATGCGGCCATTTTGTTGTGAAGTACGCGCCACGATTTCCGGACGCGTCTCGTGTTGCACGTTGCACGTTGCGCCTGAAAGTATGCAACGATTTTTCGTAGATGTTTTATTTATTGCCTGCAATTTGCCGGTCGCTTCTTTTATGCGCAACTTGTGCGATTTTTGTAAATTGCACCAAGGCGAAGCCAAAACACTGAGAGAGAGACGTACTTAACAGTCACCTACCCCACTCTTTATTCCCCTTCCCCTCCCCCTTTCGCTTTCCCCTCCCGCTCTTTCTCATGGCCAAAAAATTGTGCAAGGCCTTTTTCTAAAATTACCAAGCATAAAATTTAATTAGCCAAAACCGAAAAAAAGGCAAAAAAATTTTACTTGTGCCGCTTGCTGCGTGAGAGGAGTACGAGACGGGAGGCGGTAGGAGGTAGGCGGTAGGCGTGGCACGTTTAGTGGAGCTGCAATAAAAAACACAAAAGTAAATTGCATTTGGCAAAAGGTTTTTGAAGAGCGTAAACCAAGGGATGGGGGGTCAGGGGGGCGTGGCGAGACGCTCAACGCTCGACGAATTCGTTTTGAGACTGAGAGAGCAAAAAAAGTGCAGTGTGTGAATTTTATAAGCTTGCAGAGCCTTCGCACAATGGAAACAGAAGCTGTAGAGCGTGACAAGCTCCAACTACACTGAGAAAAAAATTCGGGATTCCGGGATAATATCAATTCAATGCCGTGGCAGAAGTACGGACTCCGGATTTTCTTAAACCAAATACAAAATACTTGATTCAAGCAAGTTCTTTCTTAGCAATGTTTTGATTTTCGGGGGTCTGTATATATTTTTTTAAGTTAGATCAAATATTTTAGGTATCTCTGAATTTTTAATGTTGAGTTTTTGCTCTTTTATCCGCATATTGAATTAATTTTACAATTATATCCCGAATACATACTTAAACATCGAATAAAATATACCCTTTTACTTAATTTTTAAGTAATGGGTAATAAAATGTATGATAAAATCATGAATTTTAAATTTGAGTTTTAGAATCCAAAATGCAAGCCTTCAAAATTTTTGGTAAAGGTTCGGTTCGGTGGTTCGAACCATAGAGCAAGACTGAGTTTCCTTACATATCCCCTGTTCCCTGATTCAAGATTTGGGTTCGAGCCTTGGTTCAATATTATACAAACAAATATTTTTATTAATTTAATTTTTTCAAATTTTTTATTAAAAAATATTCGAAATTTAAATATAATTTAACTGTATTTGAAGATATATGACTTATATTTATTCGAAGTCTCAAATAGTTGCGCAATATTAGAAAAACATAATATTTATGTAATTATTTTTTTTTCGAACCGAATCTTTTATTTAAGAAAGTGGTTCGGTTCAGGTGTGGGCTAGCATGGTAAATAAATTCAATGGTTCAGTTCATGATCCGTTTTCGGCTGTTTAAATACCCGAATCGAAGCGGTTCTGCGAATTTCGGTTTATCCTTGTTTAGAATAGGTTTTTTTTTTCTGTGTACCAGCCCCCAACCCCCTCTCCCTATGAACCGGTTTCTCCCCTCGCAGGTTGCGCTTTTTCCGCGCCTGAAAGTATGCAGCGGCATTTGCACAATTTGTGTGCATTTTGGCATTCAATCGCATTCCCTCGACGCCGGCAAATCCCTTAACGAAAATCGCAAGCGTTAAATTGCCGCGGGCCATAAGTTGCGGTTGACTGCGGTGAACTCTCTCGCTCTCGCTCTCTCTCTCTCTTTCTCGGTTTCTTTGACCCATAACTAACCGCTGCACTCGCATTAACCTTGGGGTCACATCGCCGCGTCCATAAATTCTTTTCTTTCATTTTTTTTCTAGGCAGAAAAACAAATTTCCGAAGATTAATGCCAGGTTGCCAGAGTTGATACCCCGTAAAATCAGCAGCAAAGGGTGCATTGTTTGTATTTTAAAGCGTCTTATACACAGCTCAAGTTATACGATTTTAAGCCAATCTTGTCTATCCATTCGATAGAGTTGAACTTAGAATATACTTAAGCTAAGAGTTAAGAAATCTTATATTTCTTTGAGATACCCTGTAATATTAGATTTTCAAGATGTAGCTTTTCTTTTTGATGTATAAATATGTTTACAAAATAAATAATTAACGTATTTTATTCCGCAAGAAAAAACCACATTTTTTTGTAGCTTTTTTTGTTTATTTTAAATCATAATTTCGTATTTTTTTTTGCATAAAAAATAATTTTTTTTTATTTTTTGCCTGTTTTAATAAATAATTCATGCATTTTATTTTGCAAAAAATAAACTACATATTTTTTGTTAAATTTCTGATTCTATTATGGTTCTTTAGAAAAATTTTCAAAAGGATATCTATTGGCTTAAACTAAGTTGATACAATAATACAATATTATGTGATTTTTTTTAGGACAATAAATTACTCTACTAACTGTATAACTTGAAGCAGATGAAAACAGAAAGGCACACTTTACAGATGTTTGCAGGGTATTTTTGTGTTTTTCATATTTTCTAATATTTTCAGGTTATTTGTTAGTCACTAAAATACATTTTTTGAATTGAAATTTCAGCTTTATATTTTGAATATTTTACGACAAAAGTAGATTTCTTTGCGAGGCTTTTTACAGAGTATTTTTTAGTTGTCAAGTTTACTTCTTTTTCTATTTCTACTTGACACACTTTATTTCTAACATTTTCAGGTTATTTGTAAGTCAATAAAATTAATTATTTGAATTGAAATTTATATTTTGAATACGTTTAGAAAAACAAGCAGATTTCTTTACGAGGCTTTTTACAGAGTATTTTGTAGTTGTCTAGTTTAGTTCTTTTTCTATTTCTACTTGACACACTTTATTTTTTTTCTGATACCCTCGAGTTCTGCATTCGACACTTGACACTCGAAAGCTGCTTGCGGCCTGCTGGGAAATGTCAGCTCCTGCTGCATCCTCTCTACACCTGCTTCTTGTTCCCTCTACTTTCTTCTCCTCTTCTCTCCTTATCACTTCCTGCTCCTGGCTGTTCACACTTGACATTGCCCAGTACTTGTTCTGTTGGCCATTTCGCTTTGCAATTTTTTTTTATGTTTGGGCCTCAACTCGCAGCCTCTGTTAGCCAGTATCTCTTCTGCGGCCCAACGTTTAAACAACGGTTTGGGTTTGGGTTTGACTTTGTCTTTGCCAAACTCATTGCCAACTGTTTGACTGTCAGCACCAAAAAAAAGTCAGGTGATTTTAGACAGATTTTTAATGATATTTACACCATTTTATTCTCGAAATCTCGTTTTATATAAATTAAATTGCTAAATTGCACTTTAAGTTAAATTCATAAATATTATTTAAGAAAAAAGATATCTCTCATTATATATATATAATATAAAAATGCACAACATGAGTAAAAATGAAAGAGGTAATTTTTAATATTAATATCAATTAAATTGAAATTTAAATTAATTTCAAATATATTATTTCGAAAAAAATATCTCTTTATTTATAATATAATATCAAAATGCTCAAAATTTCACTCTCGAAATCTCGTTTTATATAAATGAAATTGCATTTTGAATTAAATTCAAATATATTAATTAAAAAAAAATATATCTTATTAATAATCCATATATAATATATAATATAGTATACAAATGCACAAATCGAGTAAAAATTATTGAAATTGAATAAGACAAATTTTAGAAAGATTTTTAATAATATTTACAGCATTTCACTCTCGAAATCTAGTTTTACATAAATGAAATTGCACTTTGAATTATTTTCAAATATGCTGTATTGCAAAAATAAATACATATCTTATTATACTCTCAGCTCGAGTAAAACATAAGTTTTAAAATAAACAAAAATATTTTTATTTATTTATGGAATTTTGAAATATTTTATGCATATCAATAATATCTTAATAATTTTTTTGAGTCATTTTTAACACCAGACCATTATCTGACTTTTTTGGTTCTGAGGAGGGATCTGCTAAACCGCTGCTATATTTTTTCTTTTACTATTTTAGCCACCTTTTAAGCTAATATCTCGCTTAAGCGAATTTTGACGAATATGTGTGATACATCAAAAATAGCTGCAACATATTGAAAACTAACTGACCGCCTGTAGCTATGGGGATATGATCCCTACTACATGTATTTTTCCAGGCGAAAACTGTTTGTATTTTGTTCAACACATGCCCCCTTAGGGATCCCCGTTGTATATGTTCTATAGTTCTCTTACATCTCCTCTTTTCTCCCTCTCAACCTTCAGCATTGCAGCACATCATCATCATCGTCATTATTGATATGGTTTTTGCAGTTGTTTGCACTTTTTGAGCCGCTTTCGCTATATGCTGCATTCTGCAACCTTCTTCCCAAACTCCCCTCGCTGCAGCTTTCCCTCCAATCCATCTCCTCCACCGAGTCAATATTGCACATTCATATTTTGCCAGCATTTTATTTGATTTTATTTTGCCACGCCTACAATTTTACAGCATTTTTTCATTTTTGGGTTTTGTTTTCGGGTTTGTTTTATACCCTGTAATCACAAGATTGTTGAACATAGATAGCTTAAAGCTGTGACAAGATTTGTAACAGATAGAAGTGAAGTATCTATCAGATCTATCATCGTCTAAGTATTTTTAGTCCTGCACAATAAATTCCTTTATTTTCCTATACTTTTTGAGAAATCTCGAATCATACTACTAATGATTCTAACAGTAAATATATCCGAAATATAACTACACTAATATTTTTACCAATATTATTAAAAATTTGAAAGCTTATTTATCTGATTGGGGTTTTCCCAATCCCAGCAAGAAATGTTGAATCATACAAATTAAATTTTTTTTTGAATACCTTAAGACCTTAAAACTTTAGACATTTTTGTTTATTTGCGTTCAGTTTTTAATATTTAATTTAGTTGCTTATTTAAAATTGTAATTTGTAATATTATTTTATTTTCTTAAAAATTTTTTGTTAACTTTTTTTAGTTGACGATAAATAAATAAAGGAAAACAATATCGAAAAGTGATACAAATCCGAATAGTGATTAAAATCACTCTTTCTATTTGTCTGTCTCTCAAATAATCTTCTTGTTTGGCTTTTCGAATGCATTACAAATTTTAATTCATTGTTTTAATTTTCGTTATTATGTTTTGCTTAAAAGTTAAGCACTATTATGAAAGTTATTTAACAGAAAATTGTCTAGATCTCTATTAGGTTTGTACCTAGTTTAAGGTAAACTGTCAAATTGTTGCTATTTATTTAAAAAATGTAAAAATTCTTAAAGTATTTGCTTTCAAAATATTATAATAAATATTAGTAAGTTAGACAGAAACATTAAATAGTATATGCAATGTGGATTATGCTCAGTGTAATCAGTTACATAATAAATTAAACTTGTAAAATGTTATTTACCGGGTATATGTAAGTTGAGCACACTCATTCATTTGTGCATTGAGACTTGTTGTTATTGCATCGGTTGCTTTTTCCACATGAATTTATTGCTCGCATATTTCGGTTTTTACAATATATCGAAAAAGTATATTGGCCACTAGTTTACCCATCGCACCACCGACTTCTCCGACTTATACCCCTCTCCCCCCACCACCCCTTCCCACCCAGCACATCAGATCCCTTGTTGCACCCATATGCTAGTGCCTGGGCCATTTTGTTGGCCATTCGCAGTTGGCGCGGACACGGAAATGGTTAACAACAGCATCGGATGTTGTGCAAATTTAATAAATATACCTCGTTCCACTTTATTTATTCAATTTTATGCAGCGACGACCCTTTTGCGTACAGCTTTATTACCCTGTTGCCTGAGAGCAGAAATGGAGTATATGCTTTTTTTGGTGCTTATAATTTTTTTTTTCAAATTTCACTTAAAAAATTTTTTTTACTATCTTAATTAGCTTTAATATAGCTTGAGATATTTGAAAAGTATACGTAGGTACAATTATACACTGAAAAAAAAACCAACTTTTAAAATCAAGAACTTTCATCCTTTAAATTCTGTTCTTAAAATAAGACCATTTTAAGACCATATTACTAATAATAACAATATTAATCTATAAAATCGCAATTCTTAATATAAGAATAACAAATTAATTAAATTGTTAGAAAAATATAAATAGGTCATACTTTTTATATTAAAAAAAAATAAGTTTATAGTTTAAAACACCAGCCACCATTTTTTTTATTCTTATTTGAAATGATCTAAAAATCAAGATGTGTTTTTTAGACCAAAATTCTTAGTTCTAGGAACTAAATCTTGATTTTAAAACATTTTTTATCAGTGTACCCTTTAAAACGCTGCCAATGGGGTATACAATTTATCAATTTATGAATTATCTGCAATATACTTTGAAGTTTCAAGAATTCAACTTATGACTTTTACTTAATAATTTATTTCAATGATACCCTGTGGTAAATGGGGTATTCTCAAATGCAGTAGAGCTATGGAACTTTGAAAACATAAAAATTTCTGCAATAAAATGTAATTAAAAAAACTCTCTTTACTTTAACAGCTTGCAGGGTAACTTATAGTCCAATTTGCATTTTCTGACAACTTATTATATTTTAATGTATTTGATATGTATAAAAATGCAATAGAATGTAATTAACAAAACTTTTTCTTACTTCAACAATTTACAGGGTAACTTATAGTCGGACTTGCATTTTCTTACAAGTAATTATATTTTGATGTATTTAATATGCTTCTAATTAGCAGTTGATTTGACATGAAAGGCTTTGATTTTACCTTAAGATTATTACTGCATCATTATTAAAAAGATATATTTTAGAACATACAAAAATCCATATTTAAACTTATTTGTTTAATCTAAGCCAAACTTAATGCTGATCAATGCTAGGATCAGAAAGGATTTAAATTTATTAAAATTGAAATCGGAAAAAAAATTCAATTATTATATTGAAATGAAATTTAAGAATCGATTTTGATTGTTACATTTTTACTTACTTAGGTATATTTTCCATTAATATGTATAACCTGTTATGAAGCATATGTCAAAAGGTAGCTTAAAGTTGACCACATATAAAATAGGCAAGAAATTATTCAAACTTAAATTTCCAGTTTAGAGAAGAAAATAAGAAATAATTATACAAGTATATACTCCTTCTGTGTATGTATATACAGGGTATAGTAGCACTTAAGTGTCCAGCTCTTGCTTTGTCGCTCAATTTATTTGATTGCCCTGACCGAGCTGTCAAATAGTGTGACTGACCTCTGACCTCTGACAGTTGAGAGATTTGAGTTGTAACCAGAGTTCGATTTCAGTTCATAAGTGAGGAAACAATTGGGAATTTGTGAACTGTGCCTCAGGTGTGTGGAAAGAAGTGCTGAAAAGGAAAGGAAAGAGAGATAAAAGATGGATAGAGAGAAAGAGGAAGAGAGAGAGAGAGATGTAAAGTATAACTTATGTTGGAAAAGCAATGAGACTTTTGAAAGGAGGAAAGTGGTTACTTTAAGTAGATTGACTTGTCAGCTAGTCAATCTATGATTAAAGCGTGTCTTTTCTTACTTCCCAAAGAACTATCAAAGTGTTAAATTTTGATATAGACTCAATTTTGAAAAAGTTACTCCTAATGTGAGAAGTTTGTTGTATAACTATTAAGTGTTCTTCGTTCAATTAGATGTTTTTTAAGATTTGTATATACATAGCTATAATATTAATAAAAATTGTAATTATTTTAAACGATATTTTAAAGATTGTAATCATAAAATTGTAGATAGCTGTCCACAACTAATTTTCAAAGCTCTTATTAAAAAGTCACACGTTACACAGATAAAGAAAGAACTAAGCTAAGAATTTTATTTCAAAACTAAGTTTTATTGTCTAAAATGCATTGGGAACGAAATTCTTAAAAATAAATAAAATATCACAATTGCAATCTTCCATTTTGGCCAGGCTATCAAATCGAAACGGTTATCGGGTTTATTCGGTTATGTTTCTATTTTGGTTATCTGTTACACAAAATTTTTTGAAAATAGATCTTATAGTTTTTTGTAGGCTAAAAAAGTATTTGTTGTAAAATTTAAAAAAAAAACGTTAATATACATATAAAAAAATTCTTTGTTTTTAAAAAAGAGCTATTAATGAGATCAATATTCAATTTTAAAATCAAATTTAGTTTGAAAAACGATGATTACTCCTTAGCAACATAATTAAATTTGATGGTTTATTGAACCTAAACTAGCCGTTATACATCAACCGGTTACTAATCGGTTAAAACGGTTTGAAAAATTTGGTTTTTTGGTTTCGGCATAACAAAAAAGATTGGTTTTTGTTAGAGTTTTAGTTACGGTTAACAATTTAAACTGGTTAATATCGATTAAAGGTTACGGTTACGGTTTCGATTTCAGTTGAAGTCCCTGATTTTTCATATTTTGAAAATAAATTATTTAAGACAAATTTTCTTGATTTTAAAACCGATATTTCACTAGAAAATTAAAAAATGAAATTAATGACAAAAAAAGTGAAAAATTTTTGTTGAAGACGCTTCATCTTTGCACTAATTGCAGATTTGAAGTGTGTGTGGATATTTTGCTTCCCTCCGGGATGGAACCAGTTCATCCGCATGCTCGGTTGAAGCGTGCCACAAATGGTTGACCAACTGGCGTGGCAATAAGTCAATTAGAAAACGTTGCAACAGCAATTCGATAGGCCATTTATAAAGTGTGGCCAAAACTGGTCATTTGGCCATCAATTAAATGTTGACCTTACTCCTTGGAAAATCAGAGAACTATTTTATAGTTCCTCTCACACACAGAGAAATTCAGGAGGAGAGAGAGAGAGAGAGAAATGATTGCTTGGCAATTTAGCTCAAGTTTTTTTTATTCTTTTTGTTTTTTTGGTGGCAATTGAATTTTGTTTTCATTTCATTGCGTTAAATTTATTTGGCCCAACAATTGTTTTGGCATTACAAGTGTGCAATAAAAATGCTACCAACAGTGCAAGAGAGACTTAAAAATGAGAGAACGAAAGGAAACAAATAATATATAAGAGTACACTGAAAAAAAGACTAACTGCCAATCATCTTAAATGATTTGTTCTTAAAATAAGACAATTTTAAGACCAAATTACTTATACTAAAAATATTAATCTAAAAATTCGCAGTTCTTAATATAAGAATAACAATATAAAATTGTTAGAAAAATATGAATAAGTTATATTTTCATTTTTTAGCAATTTTAATCCCCTGGTGATTTGTTTGGCCGCTTCAGATTGAAATTGGCGATATTTTTTTGTTATTTGTTGTCTTAAGTAATTAAGAGCATTTATTCGTATTCGCACCAGGGATTAAAACCATAACCGAAACCGTAACCCTTAACCGATGAAAACCGATTGAAATTTGTAAAAGTAACTGAAACCGTAACCGAAAATAATGTTTTCCACTGTACCGAAACCCATAAGCCGAAACTCTTTAAACCGATATAATCGTTTAGTAACCGATTCATTTATAAGGGTTAATTTCGGTTCTGGCCTTCGCAGCTAATGAACAACTTCGATAACTTTGAACTGTCATAACTTTGTCAAAACTCAATCAATTTCCATTCGCATTGTAAATTTGAGCATAATTTTACTTTAGAATTCGTTCTGCATTTACATTTTGTTCATTTTTTAACATTTTTGAAAATCGAATTTTTACGAAATTTTTTTTTTTTCGAAAAAATTCGAATTTTCAAAATCCATCAAATTTAAATGCAGATCGAATTAAGAGGAAAAAGCATGCTCAAATTTATACGCATGGAATTAGATTGAGTTTTGACAAAGTTACGGCAGTTCGAGTTATTAAAAATCAGTAAAATCAAAATAATCGAAATTTTCTAACCAAATGAACTAAATTTATTTGAGATCAAATTATAATAAAATCGACATTACACCATTCCATAACCAGATAATATTATTTTCCAGGCTAAAAAGAGCATTAAGTCTTTTTTCATGTAAAAAAAATAAATTTAGCTTTTTATTTTATTCAACCGATAACCTTAATATTTTTTATATACCGAAACCATACTGGTGTTTTTAAACCGAAACTTATAAAAAACCGATAACCGATACGAAACCGATACTCCAAGATTTTGCATAACCGAAACCGTAACTGAAACCGATATTCGTTTCGGTTTTAATCCCTGATTCGTACTTATATTTGTGGTCTTGAAAATATAAGAATTGCTGTTCTTATTAATAAGAATTTAAGCTTATTTATAATGTTTTTAAATCCAAGCTGTGTTTTCTAACTTGTTCTCGACGCATTTTTTAGAGCAAAATTCTTAGTTTTTCATTTTTAAACCAATTTTCTAACAGTGTAGCCTGTAAATTGATGACCCTATTGTTGTATGTGAATGTGTGTGTGTGTGTGTGTGTGAATGTGTGTGTGTGTGTGTGTGTGGGGCATGCCACGTTTGAAGCTGTCGCTGTTGCCATCCATCACACTCAAAGTGAAATAAATTGAAACTAATACCAAAAGGCAATCAATGAATGCTTTTGTTGCTCATGTTGTTGTTGCTATTGTTTGTTGTTGTTGTGGTTGTTGTTGTTATAGTTGTTGTTGTTGCAACAGCTGTTGACGTCAACAGCGTCACTGTTACTTTCCCAAACAACTTGAAAATCCTGTTTGCTTTGGCATTCATTTGCCAAAGTCAAAGTCAGACTTCGACTTCGGCTCTGAGGCGAAGGCGTCAATGGAAAGTCAAGTGTTTGTTTGTGTTGTGTTGTGTTGTTGGTGAAAATGCCGTGGCATTGCCACATTTTGTGGAGCAACTAAATCAACTAGCAACTTGGCCAGTTTGTTACCCATGTGGAGCACTTTCTATGCGTTCATCTCAACACAAAAGTCACACATCTGGACACATCTGGACATCTGGTTATCAACTACCTGAATCAGCTTCAGTCTCAGTCTCAATCTCATCTTTATTTATATCTCCATCCTCATCTCCATCTTCATCTCCATCTTCATCAGGCAACGTTGAGACAAGTCCCAAAATTAGGTGAACGGATCATTAAACTGGATGCTGATTAACTGGTTAATCATAAAGGAAGTGTGTTAACTTAGTTAATTTCAATTCAAGCTAATTCCAGCATAATTACTGTAGAAATCAATGTAAGCTCAATTAGGAAAAACTTTGTCTAAAAAATAAGCTAATTTTATAATTACTTGAGCAATTGTGGCTAGAAACTTGTGATTGATTGCTAAGACAATAAAATGTTAAATACTATAAGTAATTGAGTGAAATTATTATTATAATTATTAAATTTACAACTGAAATTACTTTTGTAATTAAATTTAAATTTAAATTTCGTTAATTATATGTACTTATTCATATCTGATAAGGTTCATGATTTTGTTAGTATGCTTGCAAAATGTAATTACTTAAGTAATTATGCAATTACTTCAGGAAATATCGCGTAAGACTGAAATTACTTTTGTATTTATTACCAATAACTGACAATTACTTTACTAATTATCAGTAAAAACTAACATTTTTTAGGTAATTAAGTTTGAAAGCTGCAATTACTTCAGTAATTATGGCTGCACATTGTTATGATTCAAGTAATGACTGAAATTACTTTAATATTTATTACCTATACCTGAAAATTACTTTACTAATTATCAGTAAAAACTAAAATTTTTAAGTAATTAAGTTTGAAAGCTGCAATTACTTCAGTAATTATGGCTGCACATTGTTATGATTCAAGTAATTATGAAATGAAACTACAATTGCTTTATGAACTGCTTCTCGAATGATGAAAATGCAATTACGATTCGATAGTTTTTTCTGTTCTAAGGAATACCAAATGAACTACGAGTATATACAATTAAAATCTTAATGGTCCGTATATCCTTTTGATTTACTGCGTATTCTCGTGTATGCATAAAACGTAATAATACTCACAGGCTGTCGTAGCTCTGACAGAATGTCAACCCTAATGCTGGACTGTAATTAACAGCCACGTTTCACATGTGTCCACTATAGCCTCCTCCACTGCCACGCCCCTCCCTCTATGTGTGTGTGTGTGTGGGAGTGTGTGTGCTGGTGTTGTGGGTAAGTCACCAATAACGACCCAAAAACCCTTTGGCGACACGTCGTTTTTAATAGTCAAAGTGACACGCTAAGCTGATTAACTCTAATCTAAAGTAGAAACCTTTCCCACACCCACGAAAAAAAAAAAGAAAAAAGAAAATGGCGCTTAGAACAGCAAAAGAAGATGGAGAATTGATAGAGAGGGACAGTGAAAAAATGAGAGAAAGAAAAGCGCAGCCCGCATTGCCGTCCAACACTATAAAGTAAAGCATAGCTCAGAGAATGTAGAAAATGTTGAAGAAGAAGCAGCAGCAGATGAAAAGAGAAAGAGAGAGAGAGAGAAAAAGAGAGAGGAAGGGAGAGAGAAATAAAAAACCAACTGTTTACATTTGTCAAAGATTTGCGGAAAAATGCTAAAGGAAAGTGTGTAAAAAATGGAGAATGAATCAAATGCATTTTTAACTGTGCCGTCGTAGAACGAATTTTAAATACACTTTGTCGAAGGAACTGAGAAAAAAACTGGGAGAAAATTAAAAAAAAAATGAAATAATCTTTGTATGTGTAAAATCTGAACTACTCTAATATTAGTAATTGTTAAAGTTATTTATAAAATACAGAACGACCATCCATCCACTAGTTTCTAAATATTTTCCCGGTATTGGAAATATGGGATTACAATTTTAGAGTAAAGTCAGGGATTAAAAATAATCATTATTGATCAACAAATCAATTTTAAAAATCAACTATAAGAACCAGTCAATTTTGGTTTCAAATATACCAAATTTATGTATTTAAGACTTTTATTTTATAAATCAAATTTAATAATTATTTGTGAATAAAAAACTAAAAATAATCTATATTATTGATTTTTATTTTTTCAATAAATTTTAAGAGTTTTTGATGATTTTTATTAATTAGAGTCTATTATTTATGAGTAATAAACTAAAAGTCTTAAAAGAGTTTTATTTTTAAATAATACATTTAAAAGTCTTTAAAGACTATTATTTTTGGGGAATAAATTAAAAGTCTTTAAAGAGTCTTATTTTTTTTAATTAATAATTAATAATTAAAAACGTAAAAGACCAGAAAGTCAAAAATCATGGCGTAAATGCATAGATTGTAAAATAATAAAAATCTTGGTGTGAACAATTTTTTTCTAGGCCCAATATAAGTTGGTGTTCTTTTATATTAAAAAAAAAAATAATATGCATTATTTACGGTGCCTGGTTTTAATAGTTTTTCAAAAATGATGATTGTGTCAATTCTATGTATTATTGAATTATTTGTGATTTAAAAGTAAATTGCAAATAAAGTTTCACATAATTAATAGATGTTACAAAGTCTATATACCTTTAGTTAGGGTATCAAAATGTCTGGCAGTCTAGGAACACGTAACATGGCTCCGCCAGGCAATGACACCACTGGCCAAAGGTCGCTCAGAGTCAGAGTTGGAGTTGGAATTGGAGTTGGGATCGAAGTTGGAGTTGGAGTTGGAGTTAGTGTCGGAGTTGACGTTGATGTCGGAATTGCAGTCGGATGGTCAGCGAAAAGTAGAGATGAGGGACGAGGAACGTTTGTCTGCTCACTTCTCTTATCATTGCTTTTATTTTATTCTATTTTCCTATGTTTTGATAGCGACTCTTATGTTTTCGCTGTCCGCGTATGCGACTATGACAACGACTAAAGCTACGACTAAGACTACGACTATTTTATGATAATTACTATGATTATGACTACGGTATGTTACGGTGTTTGGAATCCGTCGGAAGGTTATGTAAGCAGCTTTTTGTATTTAATACGTTTAGATTATACTTACCTTGGAATTTCAGTTTGAAAAATAACGGCTCGATTCCCACACTGTCACGTATAAATCTGTAATATACCAGTCTTGTAAAAACCTGATAAGACACTGAAAATTCTTTAGGTAGCATTGCTCTTAATATTAAATAATGTCTATAAAAAAAATAACTGAAGAAGATAGAAAAGGCTTTAGAGGTCTTGTGATTTTAATGCAATAAAAAAGCTGCTAGAAATTGAAAACTCAGTCTATATAATATTTATATTATTGTTTTTCTGGAAAATCCTCTTCAAGACTCGGACAGTTAAGCAATCTAACTATTCTGAAATCATAAGAATGAATTAAAGTAAAGTTAGTGAGTTAAAGTTATGACTTGGTAATTTTTAAATTCAGGGAAAGATTATACGCAATTAAATGATCTTCACCATCAACTCCTCCATATACTCCAAAATAAACAGCATTCTTGTTTATACTAGCTAACCACTTGAATTATTCACACAAGCTAGAAAATAGATTCATAAATTTAAATATATATGAGAAAAAAATGACTTTAATATTTTCACCGAATATACAATTAGAAAAATAAAATTTTTGATTCTGAATTGAATAAAATAATTAAAACTAATTTGAAATATTTTATAATTGACTACAATTAAATTCATTTATGGAATGACCTAAAATAAATATGAGTTGGTGTTTTTCACTTTGATTCCATTTTAACATTAGCTTCGACAGTTAAGAATACTTTTAATTCAATTTAATTGTTTTTAATTTAATAACGCTGATAAAAAAAATGTTCTAAAATCAAGATTTTGGTCTCAGAACTAAGAATTTTGGTCTAAAAATTGCGTCGAGAACATAAAATTCTTAAATTTAGAAAACACATCTTGATTTTAAGAACATTTCAAATAAGAATAAGTTCTTAATTTAAGACCAAACAGTCTTAAATTCTCAAAGCAAAAATAAAAATAAGGCAGGTGTTTTAAACTTTAAACTTATTTTTTTTGAGATATCTATAGTTTTTTTTTGGCGGGTTTCGATCCCTCGGCTTCGTTACCAAACTGAAGCAGCGACTCTAACCAGAGCGCCACTGTGACATTTTTGTCTTCATATTAAATATGACATATTTATATTTTCTAAACAATTTAAACTTTTTAATTCTTATGTTAAGAACTGCGAATTTCAAGATTAATATTCTTAGTATTATTAATTTTGTCTTAAAAGAGTCTTATTATAATAACAAAATATTTAAGACGAATGTTCTTGATTTTAGAAGTTGTTCTTTTTTTTTAGTGTACTTATCTACTTATATTTTCGTATTACAACTAATTCTAATACTTCTACCAATACTAATAGAAATACAAATACTTATTAATCTGATTGGGTTTTCTGGGTTTTCCCAATCCTAGCAACAAATATTGGACATTATAACTTGATAAATTTTTGTTCATTTTTATTCAGTTTCTTAATATTTAATTTAGCTGTTTATTTAAAATTGTAATTTGTAATATTGTTTTAATTGGGGAACAGCTGTGGATAAGTTAGCTTATAATTCATTAAAATAATAAGCCTGATCATTTACTTATATTTTATTATTATAATTATTTTTTTTATATTAGTGGTCTTTATACGCTCTATCTGAATAGATTTGGAAATTGCACTCGTTAAAAGTCGTATCTCAATGTTACCAACTGCAATACAAATGACCATTGAATGTGGTAATAACTAATCATTGAAGCCGTATCTCCGTCAACCTTTCGGCTCATCAGTTGCAACATCAGAAAGGGACAAAAAAAAGAAAAGGAAAGGGAAGGGAAGAGAAGGAGGAACTGTCCGTTTTAATAGTGCAAAAATAAAAAAAAGAAAAAGAAAAATATTCAACTGCTTGAAATTGGCCAAGTGCAAGCAAAAGAGTTTTCACCACAGTGCAGCGCAGAAACGAGGGGGGGGGGGGGGGGAAATGTGGAAAATGCAGACGGACGAGAGTGTGGAGAAAAGTGGTTAAACGAGTCTGCACACAACTTTTGGCCCGACGAAATGTATTCCTGTCATTCGGCTTAATGCTTCGGCTCCCACGACGTCGACAGCTACAGCGACAGCGACGTTGACGTCGACGTCGACTGAGACGTTGGCGGCATTATCAGGTGCCTGGCAGAGGCGGCGACTTCAGTCGCAATCGAGCGCTCAGCGAATGAACGTTGAGTGTTGTTAGCAATCGCATTCACAGTCACCGTGTAGTGAATAGTGAACAACACAGTCACAAGTTTCAAAGTAACATTTCACAGTCACATTTCACGTCGCGTGCTTTTACGTATGTCTCTTCTTGTTGTTGTTCCTATTTTCCTTGCCATTCGTTTCTTCATTTTTTTTTCAAGTGCTTTTCGCGCGCGTTTTTTCCTGTGCCACGTGCTGTCTGTTTGTTTGTTTCTCTGTGTGTCGTCAGTTGTTTGTGTCGTCTTGTTGTTGTTGTCTATGTTGTTGTTTGTGCCTCCTCAAAAACATTTAAAAGAAAGTTAATTCAAAATTTTACAAAAGTTTTCTTCTGCAATATTTCTTTTTTTTACTTAATTAACTTAAAAATTATCAATAGTTTTCCAAAATAATTAAAATTAATTTGAATCCAACAAAAGTTTTCTTTCGCAAATTCTTTTTTTACATAAAAAATTATCAATAATTTAACAAAAAATTAATGCAACTGAAAAAGAAATTGGGAAATTGTCATAAATCATTAAAATTAATTGGCATAACAAAAGTTTTCTTTCGCAAATTCTTTTTTTACTTAAAAGAATTATCAATAATTTAATAAATTAATGCAACTGCAAATAGACAATTAGGAAATTGTTACAAATAATTTAAATTAATTTAAATTTAACAAAAGTTTTCTTTCGCAAATTCTTTTTTTACTTAAAAGAATTATCAATAATTTAATAAATTAATGCAACTGCAAATAGACAATTAGGAAATTGTTACAAATAATTTAAATTAATTTAAATATAGCAAAAGTTTTCTTTCGCAAATTCTTTTTTTACATAAAAAATTATCAAAAATTTAACAAAAAATTAATGTAACTGAAAAAAGAAATTGGGAAATTGTCATAAATAATTAAAATTAATTTGCATAGCAAAAGTTTTCTTTCGCAAATTCTTTTTTTACTTAAAAGAATTATCAATAATTTAATAAATTAATTCAACTGCAAATAGACAATTGGGAAATTGTTATAAATAATTAAAATTGATTTGAATTTAACAAAAGTTTTCTTCTGCAATATTTTTGAAATATTTTTTTACTTGATAAAATGATCTACAATTTTTCAATTAAAATTAATGCAACTGCAAAAAACAATTGGGAAATTGTCATAAATATTTTAAAGTTTTTAAATGCATATGCTTGAGGCAAACCCAAATTAGAAAGTTTATACTATTTTAACTTAAAATAGAAATTCACAACTATTAAGTGTGTGTGTGTGATATTAATTTAGTTGTATAAAACTTTGGTGTTCTTGATGCGCTCGTACAGTAGTCTCTCGATATAATAGAGCAATTTGAATTGGGCAATTTAAGTTCGCAAATTTGAAAATTTGTTGTAAAATTATAAATATTTTTTTTTTTTTAATTTTAATTACTTTTAAAAATTGTAAAATATTTTTTATAATTTTCTAAGAAATTTCTACTTTCATATATTTTTATTGTATGATACATTGTACTTATGATTTGATTAAAAATGGTTTATCTTCTGTGAATTTCTGTAAACAAAATTTATTTTTGAGTAATGCGAAAGTTTAAATATGAATCTGTTTATAGGATAATAAATATAAAGGGAATAGACTGATTTAAGAGCCACAAATTCAATGTAAACAATTTGAAATCCTTCTGTACCAATTGTAGTTTTTTATTAAACTTTCCTTTTATTTAATTTTTTGCAAATTAATTATTGTTTTTGGGGCATTTTATACCGGAAGCTCTACCCGAAATTTGCAGCTAACTTAATTAGTAGCGCTCTCTTGTCAGCGCTTAAACCATTTGCGAATTATAAATGGCCGCTGTGTGATTTGTCGCATTGTTTTGAGTATTTGTTGTGGCACTTTTTTTATGTTTAGGATAACTCGCTATGTGATTAGTTGTTTCGAATGTGTTTCGGCTTTCACTGCCAGAGGCCTTTCCTGTATCGGGCTTATAAATTATGTACCCTGTATTTATTTAAATTACCTAAGTGGGTAGTTTTAGTCGTAGTTAACATATTTTTAACGCTGAAAATATTGTATGATACGATTATGCATTTATAATTACTTGATCTATCAATGTACTTAAATAACTAAGCGACTATTAAAGTTGAAGTTAGCAAATTTAATATGCAATTGATCAAATACCCTATTTAGTAACTATATCTTGTTATAGTTTTCGTTTAATACTTAAAAATAACATAAAATAAACTTAAAATAACATTTAACATAAATTTTATATTAATCGGAAAATATTCTGTTTTTTAAGTCTGTCTGCAAAATCTCTAAATTTGTCCTATATTCTTTAGATTAATAAATTTTATATATTTATTTAAGGTTAGCTGACAAAAAATTTTCAAAAATTTAAATTAAATTACAAATTACAATTTTAAGTAAACAGCCAAATTAAATATTAAAAACTGTAGGAAAATAAAGAAAAATTTGATGCTATTAAGTTCTGGGGGTACTCAAAAAACTTTAATTTAATTGATCCAACATTTGCTGGAATGTTATCAAATGTGATTCTTTTATTGATCTCTTGGATTTATGTTTCCTTTATTAAAATCATTTGCTCTATCGTTTCACAGATCTTTAAGTTTTTCACTTGGCTTTTTTTTTGTAACTTTTGTTTCTTCAGATTTCTCGAAAATTTAATTTACTTTTTATTTTCCCGCCCTGCATTTATAAAGTGAATGAATGTGCCCTTCTCTCCGATTCTCACATTTCGTTTTCATTGAAAATCTTATTGTCATTTCATTTGATTAAAAATTTCATAATGCGCATCCTGCGAGCATTTGTCAACTAAGTACAGACAACAACAACAACAACCGACAAAAAATTCTAAAAAAATATATACGTGCTCCGCAGGCAACTGTTTTTTATATATATGTGTGTGTGTGTTGTGTGTGTGTGAGTGTGTGTGAAAATGTGCCGCAGCATTTGCGATTGGCGGCATTTTCTTTTTGCTTTTCCTTTATTTTCTTTTACCGCTTTGTCGCGTTTGCTCATTTGCTTGCATTGTTGTTGTTGTTGTTGTCATTTCTCTGCTTGTTGCTCTTGCTGTTGTTGTTGCTGTTGTTGTTGCTTTAGCGCCTGCTAGTGTCCTTTTTATACAATTTTTACTGCGTCTGTTTATCTTTCAGTCCCTCTGCAATATTTTTATTTTCTTCTTTTGTATTTATTTAACTGTTTAATGTTTTATTTAGCAGGGAAATTTTTAATTTTCATTTCCATTTGCCCTCCAACAACAACAATGACATCATTTCTAAGCAACAAATTGAAATTAAAAGAAATGTTGCTCACATTTCAAAAAGCAAAAAAAGTTTAATAAATGAACAGAGCTGAGTTAATTAAACAGATACACTGAAAAAAAGACCAACTTCTAAAATCAAGAACATTCATCTTAAATATTTTGTTCTTAAAATAAGACCATTTTAAGACCAAATTAATGAAACTAAGAATATTAATCTAAAAATTCGCAGTTCTTAATATAAGAATTAAAAATCTTAAATTGTTAAGAAAATATAAATATGTCATATTTAATATGAAGACAATAATGTCACCGTGGCGCTCTGGTTAGAGTCGCCGCTTCAGTTTGGTAACAAGTTGAGGGCTCCAAACCCGCTCTAGCCAAGGAAAAAACATATAATCGGAATATTTATAAAAAAAAATAAATGCAAAAAAAAGTATAAGTATATCTCGAAAAAATAAGTTTAAAGTTTAAAACACCTGCCTTATTTTTGGTTTAAGAGTTTAAGACTGTTGTGTCTTAAATTAAGAACTTTTTCTTACTTGAAATGTTCTTAAAATCAAGATGTGTTTTCTAAATTTAAGAATTTCATGTTCGCGACGCAATTTTTAGACCAAAATTCTTAGTTCTGAGACCAAAATCTTGATTTTAGCAAATTTTTTTTATCAGTGTATATTAAGAGAGTGAGAGTGAGTGAGTGAGAGTGTGAGAGAGAGAGAGAAATGTGAAAATTTGCGCAAATATTAAGTTGCATGTGCAATGACTTTATTTGTGTCATCATCGAACTTGCAACTTCAAATCAACGTCAAGCGCTTTGTTTATCTATCCACAACAACAACAACAACGACAGCAACAACAATAACAGCAACAACAACAACTCGCAACAACATCAATAATAATAACAAGCAACGACAACATTGCCATTGAAATTGAAATTAAAATCGAACGGCAGCAAGCAAAAGCAGATATCACGCATACGCAGCGTATGACGCGTCAACATTCGCTGCAAATGCAACAATAAATAAAAAAAAACAAATACAACAATAACAACAACAACAGCAGCGAATATTCATGTTAATTGGTCACATCGCTTGGGTACGTGAAAATTTCTTTCTGCATTTATTTCACACTTGACTTATGTTTATTTACAATTTTGAAGCTTTTCCTTTCATTTCACACGACACAATTTTCACTCGACAACTGAGATGAAAATTCTGCAATCGCACATTTTTGTGATCAATTCAAATCGTCAATATCGCATTGATTTGAATGGAAATTCAATAAATAATTTGATATAATACTAATATAACTTTCTCAAGATCTCTGTGTACAATTTGAGAATCTTTATTATTATTATTTTTTTAAATTTTTCGAGTTACACATTTTTGATAAATTAGAACCCTTGTTTTTTAGCCGAACCTCACACAACCGGTTCGGTTCGGGATTTTTGAGCTACTCGAAACTGATTAGGAACCGAACCTTTGACATTATTTACTTCGCAAACCACTTTCTTTGAGTTTTAGATCCAACAGATCTTAGATCTTCAAAATATTCCGAATATTTTCATACTTTCTCTTTACAATTTCTCGATAGTTTTGAGTGCATATAATTATGGCAAATTTCATGCGGAATTCCAGTTTTATCATGATTGAGAGCATATATATTTCGTTAATTTTTGGAAATTAAATTTATATGAAAATTTTTGATTAACTATTATTTATTTATTACATATTTGATAACTATGAAGTCTTATCATTGTATTAAACTTCAACAATTTTTTTGTGGCACGTCAATCTCTAAACTTCCAATAAAGATCTCAGCTAATTACTTTATGAAGTAGATGCTTGAATTTGAAGCATTTTTCAAACTACATTTTGTGTATTATTAATTTCTTTATTTAGATATATATATGTGATTTAATAAAGGCAAAGTAATTATGTTATGTAAACACTCGACTCGCTATAATTGTTATTAATTTCATAATTAAAACCTGCACAGATTCAAGTGCCAAATTAAAAAGCATAAATTACAAATGTTGTAAAAACAATTCAATTGAATAACGACAGCCATTATAATAATAATAATCAAATATAACATAAATTGTCAAACGGATACAAATACTGACACTTGACATGAGGTCGACATTCGCACATTCACACACATTCACAAACACTCATATTCATATTCATCGTCTACTCGTTTCAACCCAATTCGCATGCCTAAAACGATTCTTATTTTATATGCCAATTTTCAGTAGGGTTATCCAGTTTCCAATTTTTAGGCAAATTTAAAAAATGTTTTATTTACCATTTACATAGTTTTGGAATATCTTTTCAATATCGTTTAATTTTGAGTTTCTGAATAAAATTACTTAATTTTGCAACATTTTTATTTCAATTCGATTGGAATCGAAATATTGATAAACACATTTGTATTCCCAAATATTCCCAGAAAACTGAATTTCGTTTTAGCTTAGAATTTTGATGTTTTGTTTCCATTTTAAATAATTAGTAATTGGAAACGGATATGGAATTAAAAAATTATCTTAAAACATAAATTCAGATTTTGCAAATTTATCTACATATGTTTTTTTATAATACATGTTCTGAAAAACAATTTCTTTTTAATATTTAATTTGTTATCGATGTTTTTTACATCCGCTTTAGTACGGATTGCGATTCTGAATAAAATTTCTTGATTTTTCAACATTTATGTATAATTGGAGTTAATATACGGGGTATTTCATGAAAATTATAGTAAACACATTTGTATTCCAAAATATCAAAAGAAAAAGAAAGTTTCGTTTTAGTTTAGAATTTTGATATTTTGCGACCAATTAAAAATTATGTTTTTTGGAAACGGATATCGAATTTTAAAAATTTTCTTACAATATATATTCAGCTTCTGCAAATTTATCAATTTATATATGTTCTAAAAAACAATTATTTCTTCATATTTAATATTCTAGCGATTTTTTATATTAATTCGCTTTAGTAAATTGCTATAAAATACAAAAAGTGCTTTAGTTCGCATAAAATAAATAATAAATAAAAATACGTATATAAAAATACAATATACACATTTTAAATAGACACCGGGTATATTTATCAAAATAAAAGAAAATTGCAACCGAAATTAAAATGCCGAATATTGTATTCTTAATCATAATTATTTTTAGCTGCCATTGGCATTACCTCTTAGGGTATTTTGTTTGCATCAATCTCAGGAAATAGCCACTTCTTCCTGTTATCAATTACACACACACACACACTCGCATGAGATATATATATATATATATATATATATATTTGTGTGTGTCATTCGTAATGAAAATTGAATTAAATGGGCCGAAATGTTTTTGGTTATTGGCAAAGAGACAAAACCATAACGAAATCAAATTGTAAAACCTTCAACAGCCAAAAGCAAATGCTAATTAAAATGCCAAGCTAAATAATTTGTTTAATTGAATAACATTGCCGAAAACGTTGTGTAGAATTTCAATTCAACAATAACTGCAACCAGTGATATTGAAGAAAAACAAATGAAAATTTAATTTCTAAAGCGATTATAAATACAGAACAAGAGACTGCTCGATTGAGTAAATACCCAGTACACTGAGAAAAAAATGGTCTAGAATCAAGATTTTGGTCTCAGAACTAAGAATTTTGGTCTAAAAAATGCGTCGATAACATAAAATTCTTAAAGTTAGAAAACACATCTTGATTAAAAGAACATTTCACATAAGAATAAGTTCTTAATTTAAGATTAAACAGTCTTAAATTCTCAAACCAAAAATAAAAAAATAAGGCAGGTGTTTTGAACATTAAAATTATTTTTTTTTTTATTTATACTTTTTTTTTTGGAATAATTTTTTTTTATAAATATTCCGATTATATGTTTTTTCCTTGGCTAGAGCGGGTTTCGATCCCTCGACTTGTTACCTAACTGAAGCGGCGACGCTAACCAGAGTGCCACGGTGCCATTATTGTCTCCATATTAAAGATGACATATTTAAATTTTCTTATCAAATTAAGATTTTTAATTCTTATATTAAGAACTGTGAATTTTTAAATTAATATTCTTAGTTTTATTAATTTGGTCTTAAAATGGTCCTATTTTAAGAACAAAATATTTAAGATGAATGTTCTTGATTTTAGAAGTTGGTCTTTTTTCCCAGTGTAGAGACTGCTCGATTGAGTAAATACCCAGTAGCTAGCACATGACTAAAAATTTATTTAGAGGCGGAGAATTAAATACGACATATTTATTGAAAGTTCTTCCTATTTTTACTAAAAATAAATAGTTTCACGATATGCAACTAAATAAATAAGATTTCATTTGGTCATATCGAAAGTCTTTGCTCTTAGTGGCCACGCCCACACGCCGCCCCCTTCTACACTCCAACCATAAAACATGGCAACAAAATCAGCGAAGCATTCGAAATGCCTTTCAATTATCACGCGTCAGCTGGATAAAAAAAGAAGCTGAACAAAAAAAAAAAGAAGAAAAACATAATATAAATGCATAAATAAATAAAATAAATAAAATACATAAATCAGCTGGGCGTGAAAAGTTTAAACTCATGTGCATTGCTCATAATTAAAATGAAACTCGCATCGCACAGACTACAAACTGCACATTCATATTCACATTCATATTTATATTCATATTCGAATGCCAAATAATCATTTTGAATAATAAATCGGATATTTCAAATAACTTCATTTATCAGTCATATTTGTTTTAAAATCGTTTGGAAATATTATTAATATCTGCTGTTGATTCAGTTATCTTTAAATATGATTTATTCTTAGATTGTAAAAAGAGACTGGAAATATATATTTTTTTTTTGTATTTAAATCAATAACTACAATTTAAGTTGAAATAAACTAAATATTTAACTAACTATTAACTAAATGAGAAATTTCTATTTTAATCTTATTCAATCATTTCAATACTTAGACTATGATATTTATATAGGGAATACTAAATTTTGATTTATTCTTAGATTAAAAAATAGATTGGAAATTTATATTTTTGTAAAATTAAATCAATTACAACAATTTAAGTTGAAATAAACTAAATATGTATTATACATATTAGATTAACTAAATGAGAAATGTATATTTTCATCTTATTCAATTAATTTAATATTTTGACTAAGACGTATGGGGAATAATTAATTTAAATTTTGAATTTTTAAATTTTCCAATTAATTGAAAAAATAAATTGATTTTGGTAATTTTTCTTCTCTTTAGTGAAATACGAAATATATATATAAAGATATCTATATTAACTACCTTTAAAAAAATGCATTAAACTTCAATATTAATTTTAATATTAATATTAAATATGTACGATATAATTTTTTTAAATTTCAAATATAATGTTAGTGCGATACACATTTGTGAGAAAATTAAAATACCCTTTGCAAGAGTATAACATGCATATTCATCAATGGCAAATCCAAACGGGATGACACGTTGTATCTTGTAATTCGCAATTAGTTAAAGCATTGATTTGCTGAGCTGAACACTTTTTGTTGCCTATACTTATATTTTGAGTGAGGCACACGAGTTAAGCCTCAGGACGATTGACTTGGACACTTGGACTCTCTCTCTTTCTTTCTCTCTCTCTCTCTCTCTCTCTCTCTCTCTTTCTCTCTCTCTCTCAGCTTAGTTGACTGACAAAAAGGCAGAGGCAAAGTCAGAGGTAAATCCACCTGGCTGTGAGCACTTAAGGCCAAAACAAAACAAAACAGATTGCCACGCCTGTCAGGCCCTTTTGATTTGCCACTGAGCTCAAAACTCGCACTCAAACTATATCGTACACTCAGAGAAATATGCCATCATAAACTTATACCGTTTTATGCTTAAAATTTTTAAAATTAAGTATGATCTTAAATTTTAAATTCTGACTGATCGATCCTAAATAATCTGCGTAGTTTGGTTAAGATACCTCAAGAAACACATGAGTTTTTTGTACTAAGTTTTCGATTTTTTTTATACTTAAAATCGTTTGTTTCAAGATTCAAATGAACTTAAATATGAAAATGTTTTTGTACATGCAAAAAGTAAATACATTTTGGGATATGTTCAATACTTTTGACTTGAAAACGTACTTAAAGTATACCAGAAAATTTTAATTTTAAAATTTTCGGAATTGCAAAAAAACAAACTTGAATGAAAATTGTTGTACTCAGTTTTGGGAATTCCGAATTAAGCTTTTGAGATAATTTGTAATCAGGAAAGCAAGACGAAACAAATATCGGTTCCGGTACGTCCCGAAATAACTATTTTGGTTAAAGTTTAAATTTGGGGTTTTTTCTTTCGGCACCGTTATTACCGGTACAACAATTTCATTTTTAAAAGTGTTATATTGTTGAAAAACAAAAATATATAAACAGATTTGTAAATTCAAATGTATATTCTATACTTCATCGAGGTTTAGCTAACAACAAATTTTAAGTAATATTTAATATCAAGCAAAATAATACACATATAGAATACCACAATTAATTTTGGAAATATGCAACGATAAACCGGTTTTCGGTTTTTGAAAAACATTTTATTTCGGTTTTGGTACTCAATATGAATCAATTAATTTGAGTTAACTGTTCCGGTTTTATTTCCTGATTGTACTCGAATATCCCTCTTTAAGTACGGAAATGTTAATTTATTTTTTTTCCGAGTGTATCGTATCGGGTATGTTGAGCTCCAGGCTCAACTCTGGCTCAACTTCATGCACTTTGCCTTGGTTCCTTCTTATATTTCGCACTTCATCAAATTGACTTGGGCTAAGTTCTGGGCCAGAGCAACTCATGGCCACATTTGCCCCATTGGCAACTAAATGCGCAAACACATGTTCTCAATAAAGTTGTGATAGTGTGTGAGAATGTGTGTGTGAGTGTGTGTAATGTGTGTATTTGCATCTATTAGTGTGCGTGTCAAACATGAGGCCGAAACGTAAAACTATACAAAAAGTTTTAGCTTCGGTTTTAGCCAAAGGCAACAAGCAAGAATCTAAGGCAGACAAAAGTTAATGCTGGCCAACAGCTGCACTCACACACACACACACACACACACACACACACACACACACACACACACACACACACCTACACACATACACACGCCTGGCAAATAAATATTTATAAATATCCGTGTGTAATTTTTCTATTTGCCCAAACACAACAAAAAGGAGAGAAATGCTTTCCCTACTAACTTAAATGCGATGCAGAAATGTTTTGGCCAGACTTAAGAATCAGAACAAGGTGGCAACTTCAGCTAACCGACGTTTAAATACACTTTTCCAACACTTGGCATAATAAATATTTAAAATCGACAAGTTGTCATGCATTTGAAGTGTATTGAAAGAGGTTTGTCACACACACTTTTTACACTCGGAGTCCTTTGATAATAGACCAAACGGGTATTATAGCTTTGTGGAAATGTATGTAACACTCATAATGAGATATGATTCGATACTGATTCGATATATCTCAGAGACTTTAGAAACTAGACATTAACTTGAGATAATTTTCTTATTATGCATGCAACTCGGGGAATCTAAAAAAAAGTTACTAGTATAATTATTCAACAGTTTTTATAGTTTACACAAAAAAATGCGAATTTTTTATTTGTCAAAACAATTATTTGATTAACTGTATTTGTTTTTTTTTTATTTGAAAAATAGTTTAACTCAATGGATCCCATTAATAAAATAATTTACTTTGTTCCAGAAGCAACAATAATTAAAAATATATGTATAAAAAAAAGGAAGCAATTAAGAGTTATGAATAAATAAGTAAGCAATTGGGGTGTTACCAAAATTTAAAAATATTCTTGATCTATGATTGAATACCATTCAAATGATGAATCAATTGTCCTTTAAGGACAAATAGTAAGGATTCAAAAAATACTAAAAATAGTCAATTTAACTGATATTTTTGATTTTTAAAATAAAAGTTTCGGAATAACTCTTAACTTTTAAATTTATCTTGTAAATTAAAAATCAGCAATAATTTTAATTTTAATTTTTAAATAAAAATTGAAAATTAGTGTTATTTCGTAACTTATAAATAAAAATTGAAATTTAATTATTTCTTTGCATTTTTTAAATAAAAATTGAAAATAAGTGTAATTTCGTAACTTTTAAATACAAATACTTAATTATTATTTTGCATTTCTTAAATAATAATTACAAATTATATAGTAATTTTTAAATACAAATTTTAAATAAATTCTAAGATTGCAATTCGGATTTATTTTATTATGTCAATAAAGTTACTTGACATGCGTATGTGTTGTGTATGGCTTTGGATTGTTCACAGGGTAACGCAAAGTTGAGCAAACTTGACTCTAGAGATCTTAGTTGTTTTTTTTATTTTTTTTTTTTTTGATGCTTCTCTGACATGACAAACGGTACAGACAAAATGGCTTAGTGTGTAACACTTCCGTTTCCTGCCTGTCGCAATGTTACAGTCATAGCATAGAGCATCATGAGGCTTAGGAACACAGACATTGAGACAGTCGGACATTTGATTAATGGTTTTTTGTGCAGCGCCTTTAGTTGACTCCACCTCACATGCTGTCCCTTACTTTCACTCTCTCGCTATCGCTCTCTCTGTCTCTCCGACGGTCTTTTCACGTCGTTTCGTTTATGAGACAAGTTTACAACAGCAACGATCCATTGAAAATGCGTGTTATTACTTAGAGGCAGAGCAGGGTAGTGCAGGGTAAAGGGTAGAGTAGGGTAGGGCAGTTAGGGCAGTGATGACAGCATTTGATAGTCAAAATAAGATCGAGTAAGAAAACTAAATCTGCTAAAATTTGTTTAAAAAAGCTGATATGTTAAAAAAGGAAAGAAAAACCCAAATAAAAAATAAATAGTATGCAAGTAATATTAAAATTTTTTAATACAAATTCAAAATAGATATAGATATAAAGAAAAACTGACATGCTAAAAAAAGGAACAAAATAAAAAAATACAAGCAATATTTTAATTTATTTAAAATACAAATATTAAAAAGAAATAGATAAAAAGAAAAACTGACGTGCCGATAAAAATTATACAAGCAATATTTACATTTTTTATAATACAAATTAAAAATAAAAATGTATATGAAGAAAAACTGATTTGCTAAAAAATTAAAGAAATACCAAAATAAAAGAAATATTTCAATTTTTTAGGAACATAATACTATTCTTAAAGTTAGATAACACGTCTTGATTTTAATAACATTTCAAATAAGAATAAGTTCTTAATTTAAGTCAAAACAGTTTTAAATTGTCAAACTAAAAATAAAAAAATAAGGCAGGTGTTTTAAACTTAAAAGTTTTTTTTTTTATTTATACTTATTTTGGACTTATTTTTTTTATAAATATTCCGATTATAATTTTTTTCCTTGGCTAGAGCGGGTTTCGATCCCTTGTTATAAAACTGGAAATGAATGTTCTTGATTTTAGAAGTTGGTATTTTTTTCAGTGTATAACTAACTATATGATAGGGTAAATGAATTTACAAATATTTTTGAGCATTTCCATTTAAAAATGAAGCTAAATCTAGCCATAAATAAGCTAAAATGGCAACACTGGCGCGAGGACTCTTAACCGTAACTGTTACTATAACCAACTGACATGCGGCCTCAAGTTGTAAGCCATATCATTTGATATATCTATCTGCAAGTGTCTTCCTCTCTCTCTCTCTCAATCATTCTCACTCTCTCTCTCTCTTTCTCTGTCTGTCTGTTTGATTCATTTAGCACATGTCGTTGGGTGCGCCACGTTTTCTCGTGCTGATTAGTTTTGGGAATTTCAGCTCTTGACTCCTCAACTTGGCCTCGATTGTCCGACATAGCCGACATATTGAAATAGATACGAGTGTTTTCGTATTTGTTCTTAACTTTTGCCTTGGCCCTCCCCCATACGCCCACTGGCCAAAAAGGTTAATTGCCAACAAATGCCCACAATGTTCTCTGTATTCTTTGTGTCCTTGGTAGTACAAAGTGTTTACCAACTGCTTAATCGGAACTCAACTTCAATGTTATGGACCTGGTTTGAAAAGTGAAGCTCAATTGGTTAACAGCAATCGGCGAATGATCGAATTTTGGGCTCGGAATGCAAATCAAATTAGATGCAGTTGCAGTTGCCGTTTCCCAACTCAAAGTGGCCGACGCTTTTAATCAAAACAGCAATGCACACGGCCAAAAGGCACAAACAGGAACTGCCAACAGGACCTGCATATCAGCCTACAAAAAAATAGTACAAGTGTAGCACGACTGCCAGATACCCTGTGAACAGATCTTAGCTATCCCAACCTAGGCTACAAATATCTAAAATTAATCGAGAATATTTAATGCGAGGATTTAAACCACAGTGAAAGATTTGGTTTCAGGAATTTTATTTTTAAAATTTTTACATTTGACCTTTTTATTAAAGCCTAGGAAAATTATTTTGTGGGGTCACAAATATAACTTTTTCAGTTCGAAAACTTGGTTCGATTCCCAGGGAGAACCGTCCTAAATATAATAAAAATATAAAAATATACAGACAGTCAATTTATCTTGGATGTGTTTTTAAATTCATGAAAAATATAGCTTAACAATCAAACTAAACTTGTAAAATATATATTATATTAAATCTGAGACCGTCGGACAGTTTTTTTTTTTGATTTGGTTACTGACAATGTAAAAAAATGTATAAATATTTCACAGAGTCGGTCATGTCTTCTTCAGAGTGTCACAAATATTTGTGCCAGTCTATTATACCCTCTTTGAGTATTTTCAATGGATTCACGTACACACAGGTACAAGCCAATACACTCATCAGGGCCTCAAAGTATCGGGCATGGTCATGATTGCATCGCCCACGGTGCTGAAGTGATGAGGCCAATTGCCACCTGCTCTTTTAAATCTGCCGCCACTACAAACGCTCTTCCACTCTATCTTTATATACCCTGTAAACAAAATTCAACTCGAAGGTATATTGCCTCGAATTCGTATGGAAGTTTTCATCATAGGAATATTTACTTTAAAAAAAAGAACGAAAGATTCGAACCGGACCGATTATTTACTTACTTACTTATTATTTAGTTATTTACTTATTATACTTAATTATTTACTTCACGAACCCGAACCTGAACCAAACTACTTTTTTAAATTTTTAGTTCGGTTAAAAAAAACTCTTTTAGATTTCGAATAAAAATCATATAACAATAATAAGTATTTAATACGAAATATTAAATTAAATTATTGGAAAAAATTTGGACATTTTAATTGATTCAAAAAATCATGAAAAAATTAAGGAAATATAAGAATTTTATTGTATTCAAAAGAATCAAGATTCAAAATCTTGGGTTCAGGTTGTATATAAACCGGTTCGCGAACCGAAACTATGTCTTTGTACATGGTTCAAACCACTGAAACGAACCTTTTCCACAATTTTTGTAATTTGCAGCCTTGCTTTCTACACAGAAAAAAATCTGGGATTCCGGGATAAAATCAATCCAATACGGCAATCCCGGATTTTCTTAAATCAAGTGCAAAATACTTGATACAGGCATGATTTTTCTTAGCAATATTTTGATTTTCGGGAATCTGTACATTTTTTTTTAGTTAGATCAAATATTTTAGGCTTCTTCTTTTTATCCGCTTATTGTCTTAATATAACAATAATAATCGGAATTCCTTGCTTAAATCAAGAATTTTAAACTTTAATTTTATAGTGGTTTCCGCGTAATTAAGAAAATATTTATAGAAGATTTCGAATGTGGAACTTCAAGAAAAACTCTTACTCATTTTGTTTCGATAGATTTACAGGGTATTTGTTAGTCTTTTAAGCGCACTTTGACAGCTGCTTTCAGTGACTATCAACACTTTTGCCGTGCACTGCAATTTTTGGGTTCTGTATCATCGCCGTAAATCTGCATGTGGCAAGTCTTGTGGCGCCACGAGTCTTCATCGTTATTAGCCTAACGAGCAACAAGATGCCACGCCCACAGATAGAGAGAGAGAGAGAAAAGAGAGAGATAGGGGCAAAAGTTGTTTGACCAGGCCATGCACTTCCTGTCATTCCCGCTCCTCGTCCACTTCCTGCAGTTTTTATGATGCCAGCCCCTCATCCGCTTTTTCTTATCAGTGTCGCACGTTTTTATCATAAATTTTACACTCCGCTTGCAATTTTTCGCTCAAGGAATAATAATATAATATATAAGTTTATATATATATACAACTGACATATATACTGAAATTTGGGACATAAAACGTAAAGTTGTTTTGGTGGAATATTAAAATGCATTATAAAGCCGCATATTACGTATACGTATACGTAATTTTTCTCACTGAGCCCACAACTCCTTATTTCCTTATTGTTTATCAATTTTATGAGTTTGCTCATAAAATCAGGAGGTCAGGTCAAATGGCAAACTTATAATCGAAATCAAAGTGAGACCATAAAAAAAGGCAAATAAAAAAATGTAAGGCTTTTGACAAATATTGTCACAGAAAATAAACCTGAGACTTTTGGGACAAAGATGAAATTTTTCATATTTATTTTTATATATATATTTCTTCAATGCCAACTAGGAATCAAAGATCCTTTCAATTAAAATAAGGAAATATAATTTAAAATTAATAAAAATAAGTTTGTAATAAATAATTTTCATTAAAAAACTAAAGGAATATTATAGTAGTAAAATTATAATAACCAAAGGAAAATTAAATTTATATTTATAATACAAGTAACTATATCTTGATATTATATTAATACAGACTAAAATATTATTTAGTTAAAAAAAAAAAGAAGAAAATATTACTTACACAATAAACTTTAGCTGCAGAAGTTTGATATTAATAAGTATTTATCAAGTACAATTTATTTATAGACCTACAAGGGTAAATACCCTATAAAATAAAAATGATTAAATGTTCCACAAGGAAAAAATTTTTAAATAAATTTTCTTTTTATTGTTTTATTATGTAATATTTTAGAAAATACATAAATGAACAAGAAAATTTGAATTATCAATTGATTTTGTTTAGCATTTTTAAGTAATGTGATATTTATACATCATATAGGAAATATTTGTTATACCTAAAATTTTAACTTCTTTATATAAATAAAGTCAATAATAGAATGCAATAAAGCTATCTATGAATGCAGACAGGCGTTTTATTTGGATAAGTTTATGTTTTCATTACCTTATAGAACTGAATTTCGTTTAATTATTAATATCTTAAACATTTTAAATTTAAAGCGTTTTTATGGACTGCGTGAGTAGTTAATGTAGTTGGTAAAATTGTCAGTCAATTGATGAGTTTACTCGTATATGATTGCATTATGGGTCCCTTAAGAATGCAGTGAAATGCGGCGATTGCCAGACTAAGAATTACCCATTATTCCACCCCACTTTAACATCTTTACCCTGCACATTGCCGCAGATTTTCCGATTGCCTCGATACTCGATTCGTGATACAGATTCTCACACTTTGCGCACTTTACACTTGCCAGACTCACTTGTTTCTCTTTCTCTCCCCCTTGTTGTCTCTCTTTCGCTCCTCTTGACCGCTGAAAGGCCATTCAGTGTCCATAAACTTTAAAACTTTCACACACATACACTTGGAAAAATAAACAGGAGATATTCAAGTACAAAACATTCTTATTTTAAGTTTAAGTTAAGCAAAAAATATATTTTAAACTAGTTAAGTATAACAAACTCCATTGTTTCTGGAAGTATTTTAACCAAACTCGCGGACTTTAGATTTGCCATGATCTTATATATTCTGACTAAGGTCGCTTAAAATCGGACTATTATTTCAGATAGGAATAATCAGTGTTGCCAGAATATTATGGGCTAAAATAGCTGAATTCAGAAATAAATTCAGAAATAGCTAAATTAAATTTTTAAACAGATTTAAATTATATAATTAATATAATGCGTAAATAAAAACAAAATGCTTTTTTAACTTATTTTATTCCAGCGACAGTGAAATTTCGACGATGTTTAAGATCTTAAAATTTTTCAGATTACTAAATCATTTTTAAATCATTTTGGCAATATGTAGTTGATACAAAACATTCCACTTTATTTAAGTTTATATCTGTAAATTTTAATAAATTTTATGGGGTCTCATTTCACAAAATAAATTTTCTGAAGAAAAGTATATTAATTTTTCCAAATTTCTAGATTTCAGGCTAATAGCACTTAATAAAATTTTCCAAATATCTAATTTTTAAATCTAGCAAATCTAGTAAATCTAGTGCTAAAAGTAGCAAAATAAATTTTTTAAATTTAATAATAATTTACTAGCTTTTACATTAAAAAAAGTGCTTAATCTAGCAAAAAAATTGCTAAAATGGCAACACTGTTCAGAATTTAAAATGTAATACCTAATTTAAGATTTTTAAAACACAAATCTTAAAATTTTAAGAACAAAACGGAATAAATGCAATTTAAGGTTTGCGTATTTTTCAGAGTGTACACACATAAATATATGCATATACATATATTTGCTACTTATTTATGTGTACATGTGTGTTTACTAGTGTATGTGTTTTTATGTCGAGTATTTGTATATTGCATATTGTGTATACGCAGCGTATACCGGAAGCTGGCGTCCCACTTATGCAAACGAAGCCAAAAACATTCTCTGTGTGTGCGGGTGTGTGTATGTGGGTGTGTGTGTGTATACAAAGTATCATTCACGCTATCATTGACACCAAACAAGAGCGACGGTGCACGGCAAACATCCTTATCAACAACAACAACAACAACAACAACGGTCGAAACAGCAGCTGAAAATGTTGTTAACAGATTTTGAAAGTTACAAAAATTGTTGCCTGTGATTTCCATATCATTTGAATATGAATTATAAACTATAAAAAGCACGAGTTTAATCCTTAAAAAAATTTATTTTGTTTTATCAATTGTTTTCCTATTTTCTTTGGTTTTTTAAGTTCATAAATTATTTAATAAAATAAATTTAGATCTTTAATATGCAATGAAAAAATCAATTTTTTATGAGACTTGTGCAGTATTCCAAACAATATCAAAATTATGCTTTATTTGATGTAAAAACTCATTAATATTCAAGAGATTTTGGATCGAATCTTGAAAAATTTCCATATACTTTAAGTGTAGGATACTTTCTTTTATTTATTTATTTATAGAAGACTTGAAGCAGTCGGCAGAAAAAAAATTCAGTGTCAAAGAAATTTAAATAAAATGTAAACTATATTAAAAATTAGAAAAGTAAATTATATTAATTAATTCAACTAACTTAAGCTTACTTAATTAATTAAATTTTTTGTATTTATTTAATTATTTGAAGTCAACTAAAAGCAATTGACAAAAAATGTTTAAAAATTTAAATAATATTATAAATTAAAATTTTAAAATTTATAAGGTAAATAAGATTTGGGGTATTCAAAAAATTTTAATATTAATAATTCCCTATTTCTTGCAAATATTTGGAAAAACCCAGAAAATTAAATTCAAATTTGCAGGGAATTTAATCTTACAGATTTGGTAGCTAACAATTTTAATTTTTTACATTTCGAATTGTAAATAAAGTGTAAAAATATGTGTAAAAGAATCGAAATTAAATAGATTTAAATATTGCAGGGTATTTAATCTGTCAGGTATTACACTTAACAATTTTAATTTTGTTGCATTGCGAATTGCAAATAAATTATAAAAGCAACTGCAAAAAATTCGAGCATTCAATAATCGATTTTCAGCTGGCAATTGTTTTTTAATCTAATGTGTACAGGATATTTAATAGTCTAGCAATTCAAGTTTTTTTTTTAATACCTCTACAAATTTTTGAAGCAGACTGTCGAGGGAGGATGCAGGGGGAAAGGGGTTTGAGTATTGAAAAAGATCGCGAGGAAAATTTTGTGATTTTCTTGCTGTTGTTGTTGATGCGCTGTAATTGCCGGTCGTTGTTGTTGTTGTTGTTGTTGCATGTTATTATAATTGCAGGCCTCATGTTGTTGTTGTGCCTCGTGTTGCACGTTCCAGTGATTCGCTATTTGAGTCTTTTCGCTGCTGCAACATCAAAGCGCAATTTTCCAGACGATTTTTATTGCATATTATTTTCATTTCGTTGCTGTGCCACGCCCCCCTCCCCCTCTCTCTCCGCTGCCCCCTCGTCTCGTTTAGCAAACCACAAACATCGTCGCGTCATCATCAAACATCATTATCATTAACATGCACATTATCATTATCATTATCATCATTATAAAATGTATTTTCTTTTTCTCTTTTTTTTGGTCAGCTTTAGTTTTGTTTTTAAGTTTTCCTCTGTGATGTTTAATTGAAAAGTGAAATTGATTTTCAACTGCTTTTGATTGCAAGTGAAAATTGTTGAATTGTTGTTTTCGCCTTTTGTTGTTTTCATCTTTAACTGCTTCTTCTTTGTCTTCTTTCTGTTGAATTAATTATTGAAATTATATATTTTTTTTTTCTTTCTTTGACTCTCTTCTCCCTGATTTGCCAGTAAAAATCGTTACGACTTCTGCTCATTATTTTGTACAGTTTTTCCGTTTTCATTTTCCATTTCTTAAGTTTTTTTCATTTCTTTTCTCTTTCTCCCCCCCTCTCTTCCCTATTCCCATTCATTTTCAATTGCCACTTTAATTGCGCGATAATTGCGCAAATGAAACATTGAAATTATCAAATTCTTAAGCATTTTTCATACTCTCACACTTTTTATTATAGTGTAAATAAATCATGTGGGTTAAGAGAGGGAATTGCATTCTACAGCAAAGAGGGAGGAAATAGAACAAAGTTTTTTAAAATTATTTTTTTATTATTATTACAATTTAGGGATATTCTTTAAATCAATTTCAAATATATGTCAGAAAAAATTTACATGACATTAATGTAAAATAAGAGAAGGTGAGAGAGAGACAGAGAAAGAGACAGAGAGAGAGAGAGAAGGAAAAATAGAATTAAAAATTGAATAATGTTTACTTTCTTTAATAAAAGTATTTTTAAGCTTTAATTATTTAATTATTCTTTAATAAATTTAAATTATTTAATTATTTCTTGAATTATTTATTATTTAATAAGTTTAATTAATTCTTGAATAGTTTTGTTGTTTGTTAACTAATCAGGATGATTTTCCAAAGCAGAATCAAGAATTATTAATTTTTTAATTTTTTAAAATTTCTGAAAATAATTTTGCTTTTATTGAACAATCAAAAAGCCCCTTTCAAAGGCTTTATTTCCAAAAATAAATTCAATTATACTTTTTTTGATAATAAAAAAAGGCTTTTTATATAAAAAAAAGGATTATTAAAAAAAGGATTATGGAAATTCAAAAATTCTGGAGATAGATAAAAATTATAAATGTCAATTTGTATTGTTAGTTTAAGACTGATTTTTAAAAAGGTAGCTTTACTTATTACTGTTGATGGACATAAAAATAAGACCATTAACAAAACCTTTTCAAATTTGTAGATTTGGAAAATCTCATTTTTACTTATTTTACTTATTTTATTATTATTTTACTTAAACCTAATAGTAACTCACACAGAATTTAAATGATGTTTTAAAATTGCAAATACAACTTCTCTAAAATTAAAATAATTATTTGTAGATTACATTTTTCTATTCATGGTATTTGATTGACTTTGTTATTTAATATAAATTGTTAAATTAACTTAACATTAGTCATTAATAACATTAACATAAAGTCTAATTATTGACAAGTTATTACAAAAGTTTCTTTAATTGTACAAGTTTTGTGATTTCTTTATGACAATCAGATTTAAGGTGCAACTGCAACTGCAACTTGAACTGACTTTTGTCATTGTTTCTTCTTCTTCTTCTTCTTCTTCTTATTCATTTCACCTTCTTCTTCTTTTTACAGTGTCTGACAATCTGGAAGTAAAGAAAAGTAAAGCAACAGAGTGGCAACTGAATCGCAACTGGCCAAGAATAACAAACAGAGCAAACACAGAGTCGCAAGTTGCAACGAGACAAATTTTGTTGTTGCAGACTTTTGCAACAAAACACGAGACAAAGAGAGACAAAGTCAGATTTCAAGGCGACAACATGTCGTTGTTGTCGGCAGCAGCAGCAACAACAAGAACAACGGGAACAACACACCGAATTGCCAACACATTTCAATTGCTGGCAATTGCATTCTATTGTTGCTGTCAATTTGAACTGTTGCTGGTCGAGGGGCAACAACAGCAGCAACAACAGCAGCAGGCGACCTCTGGCGGTCAGCAGCAGCAGCAATTGAAATATCAACAATTGCAATATCAAATGCAACAGCAATATGAATATCAACAGCAACAGCATTATCAACAACAGTTCCAGCAACAACAGCAACAACAACAACAGCAACTAGTATTGCCAACAGCAGCACAGGAGCAACCCAACGATTTATTGTCCACTCAACCAACACAGGTAAGTGCATTTTTTAATATTATTATTGAACTGATTGAACTACTGATTGAAGTGCTGATTGACTTAAATGTAGATATTTTAAAACAAGTGTCGTGGAATATATAAAACATACAAATTACTTATATTTGGTGTAATACATAGAATATTCTATTAAGTATGCACTAATTAATCTGATTGAGCAATCCAGCAGTAGGATTGACGCTGATTAAAGTGCTGATTGATGTGTTGATTGACTTAAATGTACATATTTTTAAAGCAAGTGTCGTGGAATATAAAAAACAGAAAAATTTCTTATATTTTGCAAGCACTTACTGATCTGATTGAGCAATCCAGCAGTAGGATTGACGCTGATTGAAGTGCTGATTGACTTAAATGTAGATATTTTAAAGCAAGTGTCGTTGAATATATAAAACAGAACAATTTCTTATATTTTGTATTCCCTTACTGATCTGATTGAACAATCCAGCAGTAGGATTGACGCTGATTGAAGTGCTGATTGTCTTAAATGTACATATTTTTAAAGCAAATTTTGTGGAATATGTGGTACATAAAAATGTATTGAATTTATTATGCACTTATTAATCTGATTGAGCAATGCAGCAGTTGGATTGACGCTGATTGAAATGCTGATTGACGAAATCTTAGAAATGTTCATAATGGGGTAACTCCTTTTGAAGCAAATTTCGTACCTAATGATATTAAATAATATTTTCTGATTGACGTGCTGATTGATGTACATATAAATTTCAGTGTAACTTTCATTCACACTTTGCTTTGGGTTTTCTAAACGCTCAATTATATACCAACTAAATTATCTGAATGAACAATTCAGCAGTTGAATTGACGCTGATTGAAGTGCTGATTGACAGAATTTGTGGTCAGAAATGTGAATGATGGGCTATTTATTATTGATGCTGATTGATGTACATATACATTTCTGTGTAACTTTTATACGTACTTCAAATACCAACTAATTGAGCTGATTGAACAAGCTTCCAGCCTGATAGAAACTGATTGAAGTGTTGATTGATTTACGAGTTTTTTATAGGAGCGGCTTTTGTGCAAAGTTTGCTTTGGGGTTTAATAAACTCATTGTGCAATTAATTAATGTGGTGACACAGCTGCAACCTGTCAACCTCTTCCCTTTCTCTTTTCCCCTATCTTCCTTTATTTCTCCTATGTTTCCTTGGCTTTCTTTGTGACCGACAAATTGAATTCGAGATTGCGATTTTGCAGCTGCAACTGTTTGAGGAGTCAAAATCCCCAATGCCAACTTCACTTGACTTCAACTTCATTTTTCTCTTTTTCAAATACTCCGTATTTTCCTGCTGCCCCTTTCCGCGAAAAAATCTTACCTCGACCTTAAGTTCAATAAGCTGATTAGCTAAATGAAATCAGCTGGCGAAATAATTTAAGAAGGAAGTAAAAAAAGAGAAAGAGAGCAAAAAAAACCAACTTTGACTTTGTTTTTTTTTTCTTTTTGGCTCTTTTTAGGTTTCTTCAATGCCTTTCCCCTTGACAACCTAATTTGCGGCTCTTAGTGATTAATTTGTTTTTGATAGACTTTAAGTTATATTTAATTAGAGCCAAACTTTTTACCAGCTGTCTGGTCGAGCAGATTTTCTGTGCCAAAGCGAGCATTTAATTTAAAAAAAAAACAAAATAATATAACAAACAAACCCACAAAATGGTGTGCAAATCTGCAAGTTGTTTGCCGCTTTGCATTAATGAAGATGACGCTTGAATTTGCTTAATGACATGCCTGGCATTCATGAGAAGCGCCGAGAGAGGCGCGCGCTTTGTACGTTTAAAAAACGCAAAAAGAGACAAAATACTTTCAACTGTCTTTGAATATTAAACACGTTATTATACTTGAACTATAATTGAGAATAGAGTCTTAATCATATTGACATAATTATTATTATCTATATATATATTTGTTCTGACTCACTCACTGAAGTACGATAAAAAGCAACCAATTTTGCAAAATTCTACCTGTAATTGGTTCAAATTCAGGTCGAAGGTCAGAGAATTGCTTTGTATGAACAACTTTATTTTACCTACAGATTATTTGATTGGGACTGTCTCTTACATTCTGACCAAATTTGGTCAAAGTCGGATTACTATATCATATAGCTGACATAGGAACAATCGGATGCAAATTAACATTTAGTATAAAACATTTTTTTGTTTCTTCAGATATCAAATTTTTATTTCCACGAGCCGTTGGAGAAAAAACTTTTAAATTCTGTTTTGATCAATTTTTTATCTTTTTAATATTTAATATAATAATATTTCAAATCAGTCTTAATCACATTGAAATAATTATATTATTAAATACAGTTGGAAGAAAAATCTTCTAAAATCTGTGTTGCTTAAATTTGTTTTTTTTTTATTTGAAATTTATAACAAGGATTAAAGTTATTACAGTTGTGATAATTAAAAAATAAAGCATTGAAGATATTTTGTAAATTCCCCAGTTAACCATCCAACCACTTTCACATGAAAACCACATCATAAACCACTTTTTGCCAGGAAATTTCTTGTATAATTCCGAGCGAGAGAAAGAGGTTGATCGATTGTCCGATAGCCGATTGTTCGATTGTCGATTGGCCATTTGTTCGCAGGTTCGCTTACAAAAACTTGATTGCTGCACACAAATTGTGGAAGCAACTGATATTTGGAAAATACTTGACAGCCAGACTACAGACTCGACTGCTTTCGCTTTGATTGCCTTCTGTCTGGACTGTTAACCTCCCAAAACCACCGAGCCACTCAAACCACCCAAACCACCGAACCACTGACCCAGCTGACCAGCTTCAAGTGGCTTCAATTTTTTTTATATATTTTTTTTGAACCTTCGCATTGCATTGCCCGTGAATTTAAGTGCAATCGCCGTTTTCTTTGGTCCGCTGTCCTTGTGGCTCCAGTTTTATTTCATGTAATATTTTTTCCACTTTTTAGCAACTTGACTGCCGTTTTGATACCCTGGAATAGTTAAAATGTTTTTTAAATCGAGTTTAAATTGAGTTGTTCCGATTTGGTTTTTCTGGGCTTTTTCCCAATCTTTGCAACAAATGTTGCATCAATTATAAATTAAATATTAGTTTCTTGTATAATTTTTACTTTAATATTATTTAACTTTTTTAATTTTCGTCCTGTCTAATTAAAGAAAATAAACTAAAAATTATGCAGTTTTCAATAAGGAAAAAATTCCATTTAAAATTCCATATGTCCATTATAATATCCAAACATTTAATTCTGAAGTTTTCAACAAAATTTTTGGTGATATACTAAAGTTATCTAAGAAAGTTACCTCTTTACAGGGTATATTTTGAAAAAGTTCTCTTAAATAATAAATGCGCGCTTGTTATGTACCTATACTGTGTAATTTAGTGTGATGAGTTGAATGTTGAAATAAAATAAGAGTCTCTTAAATGTACAACCTTTTATAACTGGGTATGCCTTAGTTAGTTTATGTCGATTAGTGGAAATATGACTTTATAACACTGTTTATACTGTTTTAGCATCAATTGATTACAGTAAGCTAAATCAAGAAACAATTACAGAGTATCTGTTAATTAGGCGCTGTCGTCTAAGCCAGATCTGACTGAAAGTATTTCTTTATTATTAATTCTATACCATTAATATAGCTAAAATAAGAATTTAATATTTTAAATAGTTTTTTACAGGGTATCTCTCAGCTCTGACTTTTATATTCTCTTTAATATTACTACAGATGATAAATTTATTAAGCCTCGACTTTTTCCACAAATTATTACTTTTTTTTAATTCTATCGGAATTTAATTTAAGCTTTTGTATAATTTTTAATGGTTAATTTGAAATTGTTTTTTCGAATTTTATTATATACTTTATTTAATTTTTTTTGGCGCTTGCAGGGTATCTGCTCGTCATGCTCTATTACATTTGAGCTTACTGATTTTACTTTACGTTGGTAATAAAATAAAATCCACACAGAACTCGGGGCGTCATGTGGCAGGGAGCATTTCTTTGCCCTCTGGACATGAAAACGAATGAAACTATAAAGCAAAACTCCATTTGTATATATACGGTCATATATATGGTCTATATGTATGTGTGTGTGTGTGCGTGTTGGCCACAACGAAAGCTGCTGCATTTTATTTTACCATTTGGTTCCATGACAAAATTTATGAATTTCGACTCGTTGCCGCCGCTGGCCGCACATATGCGGTTTTTATATATTGACACTTAAAATTTATGGGTCTTAAAATCTACAAAACGTTACCCAACACTGGCCCTGGCCAACCCTACAAATGCTGCCCCTGGCCACCGACAATCCTGAGAAGAATGTACACACATAGAATAGAAATTGTTTTGTGTTTTGTGCAAAACTATGAAAAGTCAGGGACAGAAGTGGACAATGGACATTACAGGAGTGTCCACTGTTAAGCTGACAAAACTGAACAGCAAATCGAGTGTGAAATTTTATAGGGTTGTCACCATGCGCCAATTCTTATGGTAAACATAACTTGTACATGCTAAATATATTCTATCGTTTGTGCATTTACATCATTTGATTACTGTTTGTGTTGAATTACTTTCAGCTACATTTTATGTTCTTAAAAAATATATATTTCAAATATATATATTTTTTTCTTATATTTTAGATAGAAAACATTAAATAAATAAATTTTTTTACTCTATTTTTTATTCTTGGAACTTAACGTTTTTTTTTAATGTAGATAAAGTCTGCTTTATGTTATTATAAAATATATATTTTAAATATATATATTTTTCTTATATTTTAGATAGGAAACTTTAAATAAATAAACTTATTTTTACTATATTTTTTATTCTCGTGATTTAACGCTTTTTTTAATTGAGATAATGTCTGTTTTACATTTATTGTTTAGATATGCCTGAAGAGATAATTAAAAATTGTTTCATTAGGATGTCAATCAAATAATATAATCAATATTTAATCTTATTAATTCTGAGTACTATAATTACTTTTTATAATAATTTTTAATATATAAGATAATCAATTTTTATGAAGTTTGCAACACGAAAATGTGTCCATTTCCCAGATATTTCCAATTTTTTTTCTGAATTTAGAAATACATACTATATATGGGTACACAGGAAAAAAATCATTGTAAAATGCAAGTTTTTGAAGTATGTATTCAGGATATTATTGTAAACATAAGACAATATGCGGATAAAATGCCAACGACTCAACATTATAAAATGTTAAAGAAGCCTAAAATATTTGATCTAACTAAAACAAATATACAAAACCTTGAAAATCAAAATATTGCTGAAAAAATTGTTTTTTTCATTTTTGACTGTGTATAGTTGGCAGATTTTCATTATTAATATAATAAATGATTTGCTAATATTAATCATGTTAACATTAAAACATTGAGAGTCTTTGCAATATTAAAACATCTTAATTTAAGTAATTTATTTAGAGTTGTGCATGACATATAAATCATATGCAAATTTAATGCACAAAGAAACGGATGTTAAGAAAGATATAATGTTCGTGTCCTTTTCTTTTATTATTACTCAAAGGATTCATTAAGATCCGTCGAGTTGATGAAATGATTTTTATGCATAATTTTATCATATTTCATGCTAGCAAACTCATATTTCAAGCCACTTTTAATATGCTGCATAGTGTAAACTGCAAGGCGGAGAAAGAGAGAGAGATAGTGAGAGGTGAGGGAGAAAATAGAGAGAAGAGAGTTAGTTGAGTTGGCAGTGTGTCTGTCAGCGTCAAAGCTGAAAATCGCTTAAGATTAATGATGCACAAAATTGAGCATCATCAAAGAAAGTGAAAATGGAATTAGGTGCAAAGGCAACAACGGAAAGGAAAAGCTCCTATATGGATTCAGGGAGGGGGGGGATGGAAAAATACGTGCAGCACGCAAAGCGGAAGAAAATGGCGGCATAAAACTTAACTACAATAAGCGGCAAGCCGAGCCAAAAACGAGCTGCTAACAACTAGGAAACAACAACAACAACAATATCAGCTGTGGTAAATCTTTCTCTATCTGTGTGTGTGTGGCATGTCTAACCTCTTGTCTATATGTGCTACACTGAAAAAAAAAAAATAAAATTCATTTTACACAGATTTTTCTTTCTTTTATGGCAGAAACCTTAAAAAAGAGTTATGAGTTTAAAAAAATTGAGGCACTAAAAAGTCTCCAAGAAGAGTGAGAATAGACATATGTTATTTTTTTACGGCATATTCAAAAACAGGATAAACTTTTATTTGCAATTTTTTATTTTTTAATTATTTTTAATAATTCAAATTAATTAAATTAAAAATAAAAAATATTTATTATTTTTCAATTTTTATAATAAACATTGAATAAGTACAAAGATCTTAAATAGGTAAGAAAATATAAAAACGTAAACAAAAATATAAATATTATAAATTTGATTTATTTTTATTTACTTATTTATTTATTTATTTATTTATTCACGACTAAAAGCAGTCGGATAAAGGAAAAATTAAGTGTAATTAAAAATTAAATTAAAAGTTAATAATTAAACTAATATATAAATATAAATTAAGAGCTTGAACGAAAAAATGATTAAGTCATATAAATTTTATTATTTAAGACTATTTGGTTTACAAATAAAAACATTTATTTTTATACTTATATTTGTGGTATTGAACATATAAGAATTATTAGTAAGAACTTGGTCTTATTTAAAATGTGCTTAAAATCAAGATATGTTTTTTAACTATTTTATATTCTCCACGCATGTTTTAGGCCAAAATTCTTAGTTCAATATCTTGATTTTAGAACCATTTTTTTTGGTTAGTGTACAACAACATGTAGCAAGTAGTTAGGCCAAAGTGCTCCACGTACGACGTGCAGACGGAAACGGAAATGGCAGCAGCAACGCCAACGCCTGCGTCTCTGCCGCCGTCGACGTTGGCGTCGACGTCTTGAAGTTGCAGCTTGTGTTTGCCCAAAGAAATTAAAAAGAAACGCTTTCAACGCTAAGCCAAAATGAAATGTATGTCCTGCCGCTAATACGCAACACTCTGCAACCAATACAACCAACCATCCCTTCACCCCTTACAGCACCACCCCCTCTCTACTCACCCCCTCCCCTATGCCAGCCTACCCCCTTAGGAGCACCCACAAAAAACTTTGCATTTGGTTCACAGCTTGCAGCCCGCACAATATTTTATTCACTAAACCGCCGCAGTGCGCGGCACTGTGGAGGAAATTAACTAAATTTGAGTTAAAATTATAACTATTGAATTTGTTCAATTTACTTCATATTTATTTTTTAATTTTTAGTTGCATTTGCATTTATTTCAAACAATATATTTGTACATTTCGTATGGTTTTCATTAATTTAATTTTGCATATTCTTTCCTTTTTGTCTTTCTCCATTTAATTTTTTCCGTAAAATTTATCGTTATATTTTGAACACCCAAAAAATATAATTTTATTGATATATTTGTTTTTAATTTTAGATTTGTTTAAAATTGCACTTGCACTTTCCTAAAAATGTTGCATACTTTATGGCTGATTATAAAAGAAAATGTATGTGTCCAGAATGCATTGATAAACGGAAGATTAATTATATGAGGCATAATTCGCTTATTTACACAAATAATTAATTGCACATCCACAGAAATTACCCAAATTTATCGAAAAATTGACAAAAAATCGTTTAATTTAATTTAATTTCTAATAATTGCGCAATTTACCAAATTGCTGGTCATAATTTCTGTTTTTGTTTGTACCAAATAAATTAAAATGCAAAACTGCTGATCACCAAATTTTTTTGTGATTTATGAACTTTTGAAGCCACCTTCAATTTTGGAAATTAATTGTTGCTGCTAAGCACCAAAAATTATTTAATAATCAAGAGCAATTTTGATTTCAATTCAACTAATTTAGTTGTTAAAAAAAATTAATTATGCTTTATAATGTGCAATAAGTATAAGTAATATTTAACAATAAATTATATAATTAATATTACTATTTATAAGTATAAAAGATAATAATCGATTACCGTATCATATACGAATTTTTACATGGCATGTATATTACAGATTTTTAAGTAGCAGTGTGGGAATCAAATCCAGTTATTTATCAAAATTTTTAAAATTTTAATTATGTGACGGGTCGGAGGAAGGTTGTATTTTAACACAAACATCTAAAACACTTTGGAAGGGTATATAAAGTCGTCTTTGTTAGTAAACTCATTAATTAATGTTTATGTTTATAAGCATATTTGCAATTTGGCACCACTGTGCAGGCTCGCAGTTGAAGCGAAAGCTAAAGCAAAGCAACTGGAAGCTGGCAGTTGGTAGCTAAAAATTGCAAAGGAAGCTGAAAGCCAAAATCGACGTTGCCTGCGACTTGACGCTGACGTGAGCAGAGGCAGCGGCAGCGGCAGAGGCAGCGGCAGAGACTCTGTAGGGCCAAGTCGAAAAATAATTAGCGCGTTGCGTTTATAAGTTTCCGGTAAAAAGCGTTTTACGCTTGTTTAGCATCGGATGATGGCGGCTGCCAGACGGAGATTAAAGCCTGATATATTAATGAACTATGTAACGGGCCAAGATGCGGAAGAAAGGGGAAGAAAGAGGGGAAGGGGGTTAGCGTTAGTACAACTTGGCGCTGAAATTCCTATTGCTGCTCATAATTGCCGAAAAGCTTTAGACTTCCCACTCTCAACTCCACAATCCCCATTCTCTATTTCTCTTTTCCCCCTCTACACTGATAAAAAAAATGTTCTAAAATCAAGTTTTTGGACTCAGAATTAAGAATTTTGGTTTAAAAAATGCGTCGAGAACATAAAATTCTTAAATTTAGAAAACACATCTTGATTTTAAGAACATTTCAAACAAGAATAAGTTCTTTATTTAAGACCAAACAGTCTTAAATTCTCAAACCAAAAATTAAAAAACAAGGCGTTTAAAACTTTAAATTTATATTTATACTTTTTCTGCACTTTTTTTTATATATAGTATGAATATTCCGATAATATGTTTTTTCCTTGGCTAGAGCGGGTTTCGATCCCTCGACTTGTTACCAAACTGAAGAAGCGACTCTAACCAGAGCGCCACGGTGTCAATATTGTCTTTATATTAAATATGACATATTCATATTTTCTTATCAATTTAAGATTTTTATTTCTTATATTAAGAACTGCGAATTTTTAGATTAATATTCTTAGTATTAGTAACTTGGTCTTAAAATGGTCATATTTTAAGAACAAAATATTTAAGACTAATGTTCTTGATTTTAGAAGTTGGTCTTTTTTTCAGTGTACTTGCTCGTTCTCCTCTGGAGCAAGTTTTCCCAACTATTTCAATTTGCATGCGTGCGGGTAAAACTTTTATTTTTTTATATTTTTTTTTTTATTTGAATTTCCCTTTCCCTGTTGCAGTTTGAGTTTTTCCTGTTTTTTAAGTGCTGCATTTTTGGTTAAAACTTGCAGTCGGAATCATGCTAAATTGCTTTGAAATTGCCAAATTTCTAAGCAATAAATTTGCAAAAAACATTTTGCAAAATTTACGAGAATTTTATAATTATTATTTGTCCACCATATGGCGACTTTTTGTTCCTAAATGTTTTCTATGATTTGCATTTAACACTCATTTTTCCAACTTAATGACTCCATATTTAAGTTGGCTGCATCATTGATACGATTAGTCCAATCGGAATATTTTCTTTCCAATTTATTTGTTAGGTTTCCTCATTTTTTATCCTAATCACTCGAAATAAATATCAAATTTAATTTTTCCAACTTAATGAGTCCATATTTGATTGCCTTAGTAGTTCAATCGGACTAATTTATTTCCAACTTGCGATTTTTGTTGGGATTTCTTCCCTTTTTATCCTAATCACTCGAAATTAATGTATAATTTATTTGCCTTATTTATTTTGAAGGCGGTTCTGAATTAAAACTCATTAAAAAAATATATAATTACATAAATTTCATACTTATTTTATACTTTACAATCTATAATATTATTTCAGCTTGATTTAAAAAAAGTGGAAATATCATTTTATCGTTTTTTAAGTTAAGTTAAGTTAAAAAGCCCCTAATCACATAATTTTGTAGGCTATAAAAATCCAGGAAAATTTAAAAACAATGGTACAAAAAAAATAACATTTCTTTGTATTAAACTCAGCCTAGATTCAAAAAGAAAACCTTTGGTTCAGGAATTCCAAAATATTGAAGGTTTGCAGTCTTTATTTAAAGTAAAGATTTTATGTAATAGAAATTCGAGTCCTGCTTTTAAACAAAGCTTTCGGTTTCCAACTCCCTCTGTACAAATTTCGAGATAAACTTCAACTGTTGCGAGTTTGATAAGAACCGACTGTTGGTAGTACACCATCAAATGCACTTTGAACCCTGAGCTCATATTGTCTGCAGGCTCAGTCGTCCTTAAAAAGGATTCCACAACACAACAAGGACTTCAATCTACATTTGCTGTTGGCTTTGGCAGACACCCAAATGGTGTATATGTTTTATACTCCCTCCCCCCCTCTCTCGGCCAACACAATTTTTTGTTCTTCCAATTTATTCGAAAAAAATTTTGTCGAGGACTTTTGAGGGAGCGGAAAAAAAAGTCAATCCAGAGTCGAAAAGCAAACGAAGCCGAAGCTAAACCAACCTAAAACCTAAACCAAACGTAACCAAACCAATTTGCAGCATTTCGTTATAAACTTGCCACAAAATAGTTGCACAAATTTTACGGCTGTTTGTTGTTGTTGTTGTTTTTGTTTGGAGAGAAGGAAGCTGAAGGGGAAGCCTGAGTGTGGGGAATGAAGGGTCGGTCATTTTCGCGGCTCAGCCAATTTTTTCTGCGGTTCCTCCTTCCCAAAAAAAATATAAAAATAAAATAAAATCCAACGAAAACTTTTACATTTTTCGCATATGAAAACAAGCGACGTCGACAGCGACTGCGGCAGCGACAGCGACGTCGACGCCAAATGCTGGCGTTGAATGATAAGCGCCAGGGAAGCTCTTTAAGCTTATGGCATTACAACAATAACAACAGCAGCAACAACAACAAAGGCAGCGGATTAAGTGACAGCGAAACAAAAAGAGAGCAGAGCGTACACTGAAAAAAAAAGGTTTAATAAAACACAAGTTTGATATTCTTGATTTTAACAAGTATTTATTCAGAATATTATTGTTAAATTAATACCAGGGACCGTAAATAAGAGTTATGAGTTAAAAAAATTTGAGGCACTAAAAAGCCTCCAAGAAGAGTGAGAAAAATAGACATATGTTATTTTTTTACGGCAAATTCAAAAACAGGATAAACTTTTAATTGCAATTTTTTTATTTTTAAATTATTAAAATTAATTTATATGATAAAAATAAAAAATAATTATTATTTTTCAATTTTTATATAAAAATTAAACCCTAACTTTTCTTTTCAATTTTTTTAATAAATATGCGGATAAAATGACAAGGACTCAACATTAAAAATTCAAAGAAGCCCTAAATATTTTATCTAACTAAGAAAAAAATGTAAAGAGCCCCAAAAATCCAAATATTGATGAGAAAAATCGTGCTTGAATTACGTATTTTGTGCTTGGTTTAAGAAAATACTGGATTACCGTACTGCTGACACCGCATTGTATTGATTTTATTTCGGAATCCCGAATAATTGATTACTGTGTAGCGTTATATAGGGGGTGGAAAGGGGGAGAAGGGGGAGAACTGCACACAAATGCAAAAATATGTCATGTTCATGTCGCTCTGTCTCTGGATGCCTTTTTACATCATGTGCAACAACAACAACAACAATAACAAAATGGAAGAGACAGAGAAACAACAATAAAACAATAACTAAGCGCATAATATACAAAACATGTAACAACAACAACTACAATAACAACAACAAAAACAACAGCGAGAACAACAATAATAATTGCATTATATGTTGCCTCCTTTTTGGGGTCAGGAAATGCAGCAGAAATTTACACTCCTCTCTCTTTTTCCTTTCTCTTTCTATCTCCCTCTCTTCTTAGCTCTTCTCTCCCTTCCTCTCTTTTCTGCCCTTTATTCTCTTTGCATTTCCTTCTTTCTCTTCCGCTCTTCTTCCCATTTTGTCACACCTTCTCTCTTGCTTCAACTCAATTTTGCTAGCTTTCTTTCTTCCGTTTTCTACTATATTCTCTTTTTCTACTTTTAAAATTTTTTTTTTATTATTTTCAGACCCTGTATTTTCAAAGTGTATAACAAGTTTATCTCAATAAAATGATCATAACAGCTAGAAGAAGACATTTTATACCCTCTAAAGCAGTGTGGTCCAAAATTAGGCTGTAGAACACTTTTTTCCTGCCACATGGATAGGAAATGGTATTTTGTAGCCTACGTTTAGACAACACTGCTCTAAAGTATATATATACTTGGTCAACATTAACAGACGATTCCATATAGTGAAGTCCTTCGAAGAGCGAATTCAGCAAATTTGATGTGTCTAGCTCTTATAGTCCCTGAAATCTAGGTGTTCATATTGAGAGATCGAAGGACTTCACTATATGTTTGTTTTAAAACTTTATCATGTTCCCGAAAATTGAAAAGGAACGAATTAGATTTTAAACTATAATAATAATTTAATGTATAATTGCAGTACGGTAAATAATCCTGCAATTTGGCAAATTTGTAATAGAATTTTTTGTTTTGTTTAAAGTCTCACGACAGAGAAAAAAATCAATTAATTAGATTTTAAATTCTATTATAATATTAAAAATGAAATTATATTTCCAAGAAAATATATATACAATTATATTATACTAACAAATGACTAAATATGGGTTCATTTACGTAGTGGAAAGCATTCAAGATTATTTTTCTTGGTTCTGAGCTCGAATCCCTTATCAAAAGTTTTCTAACTTCGTAATATTAGTTTGTAATATATTTGTTATTTTTTTAAATATTTAATTTCCTTTTTAAACAGAATAAGTTTTGGGTCTCTTACAGTCGAGTTTGCTCGACTGCATCCATTCCAACTGGTTTTCTTCTATTTTCTTTATTTCGCCTCATTTTTTGCTCCTGTCATCTTTTATATTTATTATTACATTTATTTACCGCACAAAATCACGGCCGTTGAACAACAACAATAACTGAACAGCAACAATGACAGCGCATTAACTTCCCCCCTTAACATCTAATACCCCAACAAGGGGGCTTTCCCCTTTCATTCCCCTATTTCCCCTGGTTACAAGCCAAACTATTCAAACCTCGCGCTCAACATCTTTTTAAAGGAAATGTCGCCGTTGCACAACTTAATAAGAATTTGACTATGGGAATACCCTGTAAGTCTGGATGAGCCTAGCAGGTGTATGCATACATGTCAGGTGTGAGTGTGAGTTATAAATTTGATTGCTGTTATTGTGTATTATGAAATCGACCGCTTAGATACCCTGTATTATATATTAGTTTGTCATACATTTAAAGCTTGATCTGAGTTTCTTATAGGCTATACTTAATCACAGTTCTGGAAGTGGCAGCTATAAATTGATTGCCTAAAAAGTTAGGTAATTTCATTAAGCAAATTTGTTTGACAACGCATATACTCTGTAATTTGAGTACAGAAAATCTATGGAGATTAATAAATTTTGTATTAAAAATCAAAAGTAAAAAGTAAATTGACTATTCTAATTATTTTTTAGATCCTTAAAGGACATGTGATGTATCATTTGTTATTGAGGCATAGATTAGGAATATTTTTAAATTTTGGTAATATACCAATTGGTATATTATCAAAAGACATTCAATTAACCTTTTATTTTGATAGTTAAAATAAGATAAAAGTTACGGAACAACTCTAATTAATCACTTTAAAAATACAAATAAAAAATAACTCTTATTTTTATGATAAAATCAAAATATCGTAATTTTTAAATATAAATTGATCTTTAATAAATATTGTAAATTTTTTTAATAATATAAAAAATAGGACTTAAAAATGATTTGAATTGTAAATAACATATTTCCTTCACATTGATTTATTTAGTTAAAATTTGCATGTATAATCCTTATTAGCGGTCCTAGTTTCCAACTGAATGCGCAACATTACAGGGTATGTGTGCGTCGCTCTGGGAGAGTTTAACTCCATACGAGTATACTTTTTTTATTAGGCGTTTCCATTGCTGTACGAAATTTGCTTTTGTAGTTTTCCGCCGCATAATTAGCGCACTTTCCGTTACAGGCGAGCGTCCGTTACAGTGAACCCTCGAAGTTATCAACTAGAGGGGGAGTCCCTTGTCCCTTGTCCCTTGTCCCCCATCAGCTGGCACTCTTTTAGCCAATGCCCGAGGGAGTCCATTGCAAGTGGCTTTCAAGTTGACGCCGTCGTTGATGTTGACGTTGATATTGGGACAAAGCCATGAGCCATGAGAGGGCAGCAATTGAGCAGCTTTTATTGTGCTTTCGGGTTGCCCATAACGAGACGCGACGGGACGGGACGGGACGAAACGGGACGATTGGATGGCTTTGTTTGCCATTTTTCGACATTCTCTCTCTCTCTCTCTCCTCCTCTTCTCCTCTCTCATCTCTCTAGTTCATGTTTTTCTTTTTTGGCTATTTTTGAAGCGTTTTTGGCCATTGCGAGCGCAATTCGGCGACATCGTGTTGGCAAAATGTTGTTGCAATTGCCAAAAAAAATAAAAAAATAGGGAGAAAGGAAAAAGTATACTCCAAAAAAAATCAAAACAGGAGATATTGAAGTACAAACGATCTCAAAAGCAGTCTAAGTTTGGAATTTCCAAAACTAAAAACAAAAATCTTATTTCAAGTTCGGTTTTCGCAAGTTCGAAAATCTTAAAAATTTTTTTGCTGGGATACTTTAAGTACGTTTTGGGATTATTTCGAATTCGTAAAAGATCTAAACAGTTTACTTTAGTTTAGTTGAAGTACGCAAATATTTTGATCTTATCTCGAAATGTACTTGTTTCTAGTACAAAACATAATCATATTTAAGTTAATTTCAATCTTGAAAAAATACATTTTAAGTACAAAAAAATTTTAAACTAGCTAAGGATAAAAAACTCTGTTGTTTCTGGAGGTATCTCAACGAGACTCACAGATTTTATATTTGCCATGGTCATAAATATTCTCAGTTTGGTAAAAATCAGACTATTATTTCAGATATCTGTCATTGGATAAATCAGTCAGAATTTAAAACTTAAGATCGACTTATACTTAATTTAAGAATTTTAGTACTCAGCAATCTATAAAATTTTTAGATTAAAACGTTATAAATTCAACACGAACGTACCTAATTTTAGGTATATTTCTCATATTTCTCCGAATGTAAACTAAAGTTATTTGTTCAGCTGCAATTTGGCTAGATTGTGAGAATGTATACGTCTAGCTCTTGCACTAAAACATACTTTAATACAGCAGAGTCCAGCTTCAAATGAATGTAAAATATATATGGTGAACATAAAGCAACACTAAAGTACGCAAAACAGAAAAGGCAGAGAAAGAGACACAGAGAGTGGAAGAAAGAGAGAACAAGGTAACCAATCGTTTAAGGAGCTCTATAAGAGTATTAAGATTCTACATAATTCACATAAAAATGCACATAGGTAAATGCAAAAGAGAATAAAGAAAAAGTAACAACAAAGCAGAAAGCAACTATAATGCAACAATCTAATTATTTCACTCGAATGCAAAGTATACTTTAGGATTACTGTCCTAAAATGTCCTTTTTATGAGTAGCGCAATAATTTTTTTTAATAAATTAATACACTCATCACTTATAATGTTAAAACTTGACAAACTTTAAAAACTATACTTTTGTTTTATTCTACTATTATTCAATTAAATATTTGGTTTCTTCATCTATTTATTTGCTTTTTTATTTAGTATAAGTATTTCTGTATTATCTTATTTACATCTATTATTTTAATTAAATTATTTATTTTTTATATTTCAAGTTTTCTTTTATTTCATTTTGTATTATCTATTTTACATATATTATTTTTATTTATTACTTTGACTGACTTTTTTCTTTATTTTATTTCCAGTTTTCTTTTGTTACATTTTATTTTATATTTTTTTTGTTGCAACATTAATTCAAATAATATTCGTAAAGACAATTTGCATAAATTGCTTTATTTATTTAATGTATTTCAAGTTTTCTTTTACTACATTTAGTTTATTATTTTGATTTTGTTGCAACATTAATTCAAATAAAATTTGGAAAGACAATTTGCACAAAATTTGCAAATTTTTATGCTTTCCTTTTATATGATATTTTTATTGTGGCCATCCTTGTCAACTTGAGGCTATGCAAAAATTTGCAATAAATTCAATTTCAATAACCGTAAATGAAAACTGTACGAATTTACTGCTAAAACCAAACAAAAGCCCAAAAATCTCTAAAGATTTTGACGGAGTGCTTCGCTTTGTATTTGTATAGACCATATTTCATATTATTGTATGTTTTGTAGATACATATATTGCCACAATTTGCGCAATTTACAATTGTGGTAAATGTGCAACACACACTCACACACACATAGACAATCGCCTAACCCCTTTCACCCGTGTATAGCCTACACTGAAAAAAATGACCAACTTCTAAAATCAAGAACATTCATCTTAAATATTTTGTTCTTAAAATAAGACCATTTTAAGACCAAATTAATAAAACTATGAATTTTAATCTATAAAAAATTCGCAGTTCTTAATGTAAGAATTAAAAATCATAAATTAATATTTTATTATTAATATTAAATTAATTAATTATGACACCGTGGCAGGAAAAAACATATAATCGGAATATTTATAAAAAAAAATAAATCCAAAAAATGCTTAAATATTAAAAATAAAAATAAAAAGTTTGAAGATTAAAACACCTGCCCTACTTTTATTTTTTTTGGTTTGAGAATTTAAGACTGCTTGGTCTTAAATTATGAACTTATTTTTATTTAAAATGTTCTTAAAATCTAGATGTGTTTTCTAAATTTAAGAATTTTATGTTCTCGAAGCATTTTTTAGACCAAAATTCTGAGTTCTGAGACCAAAGTCTTGATTTTAGAACATTTTTTTTATCAGTGTATGGGTAACCAAAAGCCCGAATTCAAACCCATCACACTCTCTCTTTCATACGGCCTGGATAAATATGCCATTGAAGAACAGCTTCATTAGCACAAAATGTGTAACATACACCAACACACACACACCAACACACACATACAGAGATAGACACACCCATATGTGGAAAATGTTACCAACAATTTTTTGGCTGTGAAATAAAATATTTGCTTAACAGACGAAGCAACAAAAAATAAAACACCAAAATAATTGCAACTAATTAAAGTGCAAATGCAAATATTTGACTAAATAAATTAATATACACACACACACACACATACACCACCAATACACAAAAGCGCCAAAAATTGATTAAAATCGAAATAGTCAAAAATAGCTAAAGGAAAACTAAGCGGAAAAAAACATTTTTATTATTTATAGCCTTAATAGGATACCCTTACTTTAAAGCAGTAGCTTTAGAATTCTATAATTTCTTCAAATAAGATTAATTTTTAAATAGGAATAATAATTTTTTCATTTACAGAAAATCTATAATTTTCAAAAGGAAAACTAAGCGGAAAAAAACATTTTTATTATTTATAGCCTTAATAGGATACCCTTACTTTAAAGCAGATGCTTTAGAATACTATATTTTCTTCAAATAAGATTAATTTTTAAATAGGAATAATAATTTTTTCATTTACAGAAAATCTCTAATTTTTGCTTTGATAGCAAATTTTTATAACCCAATGATTCATATTAGAATATTACTTGAAATCTACCATCAATTCAGGCAGGTGTATAAAATTTAAAAAAAATATACTTTAAATATAGCCCAGTTCACATACATACTGGGTAGTCGCATATACCCCATGGAAGGGCATAAAGTGCGCATTTTGTATTGTGAACTGTGAATTTGGACTATTAAAAAGTTCACAATTAAGGCAATAGCTTGCAACAAAGAAGCAATTATAGAGGACAATAATATAGGAATTTCAACGGAACGACTGCTGATACCCTGTAAAATAAAAATGTCGTTATCTGTTACTCCGTTTAATTCATTTGTGAATTTATAAATGAAAAATGTGCTTGGTGACCAAAAAGAGGAAATTTAATATTATATGTTTCAATGCAATCTAATAAATAATATTGAAACTAAAATTTAAATAATGTCTGCGATAAAAAGAGCTTAAACTAAAGTGAATCAAATGTTCAAAGTAAAATATGTGAACATGGATGTTAAATGGGAATTCATAAAATGAGTTGCAAATTAAACAAATGTAAACTATTTATCTAGTATATAATATAAATATTAAATATTAATGTGCTATTTTTAAATATGAGTTTCAAATTTTTAAGTAATTATTTATTGCATTGCAATTTTTGTAACTTAATCATCCCCAGACAGCTTGCTAAATTACAGGGTATACAATACGCCTATTTAAATAATTAGTGAAATAAAATTGGAATTTGAATTTGATACTCCCAGCGGGTGACTAATAAATGCCCATTTACCACTTTGTGTGGCATTTTGTGGTGCACGCACTTATGTTGAGAGTTGTTGGGGCAGAGAAGGGTGCATGAGAAGTGCAAGAGAAGGGGTTGGAGGGGGGGGACTAGTGGTATGATGAGGGTATGCAATTCACTCGGCCACTTGGCGAGTTAAGAGTTCAGATAAATGTTTAAAATGTTGCCTGCACATTGTTCTTGCTGATGTTGTTATTGTTTGTTGCATGCCCCATGGAATCCAATGGAATATGTGTACAAGTGTGTGTGAGTATGTGTGTGTGTGTGTGTGTGTCAGAATGCGATTATTCGATTGACTACACGCCGAGCACCAAATGCAAATATTAACAAATATGAAAAGCGAACGGAATCAAGAACCACCCTAGTTGCCTATAGACCCGCCTATCGAAACACCTATCGAACTATCGACCTATCGACCCACCCAGAGCCATTATTTAATTATTTGCTTGTTTATTTATTTATTTTCTTATTTATATATTTATTTGTTTGTTTGTTTATTTGTTTATTTGTTTATTTGTTTATTTGTTTATTTGTTTATTTGTTTATTTGTTTATTTGTTTATTTGTTTATTTGTTTATTTGTTTATTTGTTTATTTGTTTATTTGTTTATTTGTTTATTTGTTTATTTGTTTATTTGTTTATTTGTTTATTTGTTTATTTGTTTATTTGTTTATTTGTTTATTTGTTTATTTGTTTATTTGTTTATTTGTTTATTTGTTTATTTGTTTATTTGTTTATTTGTTTATTTGTTTATTTGTTTATTTGTTTATTTGTTTATTTGTTTATTTGTTTATTTGTTTATTTGTTTATTTGTTTATTTGTTTATTTGTTTATTTGTTTATTTGTTTATTTGTTTATTTGTTTATTTGTTTATTTGTTTATTTGTTTATTTGTTTTTATTTGTTTATTTGTTTATTTGTTTATTTGTTTATTTGTTTATTTGTTTATTTGTTTATTTGTTTATTTGTTTATTTGTTTATTTGTTTATTTGTTTATTTGTTTATTTGTTTATTTGTTTATTTGTTTATTTGTTTATTTGTTTATTTGTTTATTTGTTTATTTGTTTATTTGTTTATTTGTTTATTTGTTTATTTGTTTATTTGTTTATTTGTTTATTTGTTTATTTGTTTATTTGTTTATTTGTTTATTTGTTTATTTGTTTATTTGTTTATTTGTTTATTTGTTTATTTGTTTATTTGTTTATTTGTTTATTTGTTTATTTGTTTATTTGTTTATTTGTTTATTTGTTTATTTGTTTATTTGTTTATTTGTTTATTTGTTTATTTGTTTATTTGTTTATTTGTTTATTTGTTTATTTGTTTATTTGTTTATTTGTTTATTTGTTTATTTGTTTATTTGTTTATTTGTTTATTTGTTTATTTGTTTATTTGTTTATTTGTTTATTTGTTTATTTGTAAGAAAAAACTAATATCAAGTTACTATATTAATACTGGGGGCATTCAAAAATTTTATTTTCGCCACTTTAATTTAATTCAGCAGTTTTTATAGTTTTTAATATTCTGTTAAATATTTGAAACCTACAACTGAAAAGAGGGATTGAAATTTTATAAAGGGTATCTGATAGTCGAGAATGTAATGAGTATAAATGACACTTAAGGTAGTTTCTAAATAAGTACAGGGTATATGCCGGTCCGGCACTTTTCACTAAACTTCGAGTCCAACGAAATAATACACAGATATTGCTTAGTGAGTATAAGTATTTATTATGAGTTTTCTACGTATTACAGGGTATCAATTAGCTAAGTAACTTTTGCTTACTTTTGTTTTACTCAATTCCCATTCGTGTTTCATGTAAAAATTGATAATATTATTAAAGACTCTGTTTCCCCATTGGCAAAGCAGACGGTCTGTTAATGTACTATATACACTTCAATACACACACACCTACATACACACCTACACACACACACACATACCTGTGTGTCGGCAACTGTTTGCATTTGTATTTATAACGTGATATGTCGACATTTTGTCTTGTAATTAAATTTGCAACAAGAAGAGCAAGGAAAACATACATAGTTGAAACATTGATTCACACACGCACTTAAACACTCACTCACGCATACACACTCACATCACACACACACTCACAGCACACACACTCACATAACACACACACTCACAGCACACACACTTAGCTGTATTGAATCAATCGTTGAAACGTTACGCTGAATTAAGTGCTTCAACTTGCGGGTGCTAAAAAAAAAAAAAGAAAAACTCTCTAGGAAATAAAAAAAAAAAAAGATAGAAAGCAAACTCACACACAGTCACACCACCGCACTATGGGGAATATTCACGATTTTTTGCAATAAATTCATTTTATGAAAATTGCTAAAATACGTTTTTAATAACAGCAATCGATCAGGAAATGACCAAATTGTAATGTTACATAACAGAAAGTTTAACAGAGCTCAGTTATATCGGAAATAAACATAGCTTGTTAAATTGTTCATCAAACTTCAGACAGTTAAAACCAGGGACCGTAATCACTATAAGTTATATTATAAAAATTGCATGTCAATGATTTTATCTTCAAAAAAAACTTCTTTACAAAGTAAAAGTCTAGTTATGAAACCGTTGCTATGCCCCGAAATTTCTGATATCCAATTTTGTGACGAACAACATTTAATTTAATATATAAATTATTAAAAAAAAAAGGCTGGCATTCGGCACAGTGCGCAAAAAGGTCACGATTCTTTATACCTAAAAATAACTTTTATGTGCAGTGCCGAATGCCAAACTTTTTTTTTTTAAATATTTTATTTATTAAATTAAATATTGTTCCATAATCACTATTTTTAAACCAAAAAAATAAAACTCAAACATAATGATTATTCATGACTTTATTTAACATTTAACATTTTAAATTTAAAATTACTGTTGAGTTTTATTTTAAGCGAAAAATAAAAAATTCATGAATAATCATTATTTTTGAGTTTTCTCAGATCTGAAAATGCAAAGTTCGTTTTTCACATAGAACTTTGTGAAGGTAAATAGGACAAAACAGGATTTTATTTTGATCTGCTTCAAAGCGGTTATTACCAGCAATCATTTTGAAGACATTGAGCGATTTTTATGAGTTAAAAATTAATGATTTTTGCAGTGTTCTAAATATAAGAACTATCTGAAGTAAAACAAAAATGTTCCTCGCACTAAAAAAAAGGGTTGTTACTACCGTTTTTTATATATGATGTAATAGTCCAGAGTTGATCAAAATATCATAAACTTACTATCAGTTATATGGTGAGTTTGGCATGAAAATATTCAAAAAAAAAATTTAACAGGGTTTTCAAAAAAAAGGTAATTTTTCGACCGATAATTCCTATTATTTCTATATGATATAGTTGTTCGACTTGGATGATATTCAAACAAAAATTTGGTAGTATAATAACACAAAAAACCAGCAAGTCTTCTGCGAATAGCTTAAAAAAATAAAAATCACAGAATCCAGAAAAAATAATTTTTATATTTATATTTTATGCCCAATGCAAAAAACTAAACCTAATAAACTAGATTCGTTCTAGAGTTATTAATTAATTAAAAAAAAAAAAATGGTCAAAATTGCCCATAGTGCAACGCACACACTCATAAAAATAAAGCAATGCCTGTGCAAATATCGCTCATACGCCTCGTAAACTGTTTAAAACTGCATGACAGTTGATTTCACCTGCAAGGTGTTGGCTCGAAAAGTGTCCATATATCTATGTGACTGTGTGTGTGTGTGTGTGTGTATGTGCAAAGTTCAGACGAGGTTAAGCAAAGATTTATATAGCAGCAGCAGGAAAGTTTCGAGTGCTCGACTATTTGAGGTTGAGTCGTCTCATAGTCAAGTGCCACCTGAAGAAACAGCTGCATTATTGAGTGACAACAACGACAACCAGGACGAGTATGAGAATAAGTATTGACTCCATCAATTTGATGGTGTCTGTTGTGATGGTACTTTTGGGAGAGAGTGTGCTGACAAATCCCCTTTGCATGTGGGTCATCAATAAACTACAGCACTGTAACTGCAAGTAATTTAACCATAACATTTTCAATATTCACTTATTTCTTCTCTCTCTTCTTACACTCGATTTAAGCTAAATGATTTATTTCAGTGTTGGTCAATGTCATGCAATAATTGCAACAATTTATTTTTAGATACATTTTCAAACATTTGGGTTAAGTGTCTTTGAATGATGAGCCTAATAAATATTGTCCTAATTATAACTGACAACTCACAACAATTTAGAACAGCGGTGGGCATGAAATTTTCAATCGGGAGCACTACAACAAACACAACTTCTGAAGTCTTAAATTAAAGCAAAATGAACACTTTTATGGCCCTATGACTCGAGCAGTTTCTGTGTGATTGTTGTTTGTTTTAATGAGGGTTTGCTCAAAACTAACGGATTGAGCAGAGTGCTTTACTTCATGTATTTTGTTGTTTTAAGCTCGCTCGAGTTCGGCAACTGTTCGTTCAGGTGCTTGTGCGTCTGCTTGGCGCCACTTTCGAAACATAACGGACTGTAAAAAAGAGAATCAACAATTCGAAGAAAATAGAGAAAAATCTTATTTATGTTTTATTTTTATTATGTGTATTTCTTTCAAATTGGTTTTATTTTATAAATGAAACATGAAAAACATATTCATGAATTTAGAAACCTTTCTTTTCTATCAGTTTACTTTTTACATAGAAACTCTATCAGCTTTCCTTTTTATTTATTTTTTCCGAATTAAAATTGCTCATTGGTCATTTCATGAACTAGTTTCATCGTGTAAACATCTTCGCATTTATGATATGCATAACTTCAATTGTAAGACTTTAATCCACACAAATTTCCATTAACTGCTCGAACTTGAGAAATGTGAACCATCTCTATGTATCGAAACTGTCGCAGGTCGAGTTGCTTTCAGGCTAAAATTGCATCTTGAATTGCCAATTTCAGTTAACTCCCTCTCTTCTACATTCCCCCTCTCTGTGCTGATAGTCTGATAGAACAGTCTTCAGTTTTTGGGGGCAATTGATATCTGCATTTGACATTGTTTTGCACTCAGCTTTCAAATATGCAGGAATTCATTGCCCTAAAACGCAAAAACCGAACGAATCGAACCAATAAACGTGACAATTTCTAGCATAGACAGATTTGGCACTCACACACACACATACACACACATGCCCAATGAATATGCATTGTTTATATGTCGAAAAAAGAAAAGCAAACAAAAAAAAAATAAAAAATAAAAAATGAAAATGGAGAGTGGAGATTTAATACCCAGGGAAAGGCAATGCATAGTTCATAGCATACTTTTAAGCGTCAAGCGGAAGTTGCATCCAAGCAGCCACAACAAACACACACCCTTACATACACACACCCTCACACACACACCCTTACACACACACACACACACATGGCTCGCTGACTGATCGATTTTCAATTGAAATTCAGTGGTTTCTTTTATGTAGAACTCAGCTGCAGGTTACGGTCGCTATTTTTGGGCGAAGCTTTAAAAAAAATGTTAAAAAATGGTGTGTAAACAAAACTAAAAGATGCCCTGTAAACAGTGAAAAAGTTTGGCTTCATCAATTTTAGAATAAAAACCAACTAAAATAAAACCAAATCTGTTCTCTGTTACATACTTTTAATAAGAATACTTAAAAAATGATTTTTTATTTAATTACTTACTTACTTTAGTGCTGAAATTCATAGAGTGTTTAGATATGTTTATCATGACCAGAACAGCCAGGTCATCTTCATAAGTGATTTTTTTTATATTAAAGGATACCCAGTAAAAAATATGAACATAATAACTTTTATATTTAACACGCAAAAATGTTGAAATTTTTTGAACATGTTCACTATAAAGAAAAAATCATTTAAAATATGCAAAGAGAAAATAAGTAGAAAATAAATTTAATATATACGTTATATGTTTTCTTATTTAACGTGAAACAGTCGACAAAAAATTGAGAGTATTATAAATAAAACTATGAATAAATATTTTAAATATAAGATAAGTTATTCAATTGAAAAAAGGAAATAGTTGTAAGCAGGGAATAAACCTTAACCGAAACCGTAACCTGTAACCGATGAAAACCAATAGAATTTCGATACAGTAACTGAAACCGTAACTGAAAATAATTTTTACAGCTGTACCGAAACTTATAAACCGAAACTCTTTAAACTGAAATAACCGTTTAGCAACCGATTCATTTATAAGGGTTAATTTTGGTTCTGGCCGTCGCAACTTAGATACCTTCGAACTATCATAACTTTGTCAAAACTCAATCAATTTCTATGCGCAATGTAAATTTGAGCATGATTTTTCATCTAAATTCGTTCAGCATTTAAATTTCTTTCATTTACAAAATTCGAAAATTTTGAATTTTTTAGAAATTTTACAGTGTTACCCCTTATCATTTTTCGAAAAATTTCGAATAATTTTGAGTTTTCAAAATGAACAAAATATAAATGCAGAACAAATTTAGAGGTAAAATCATGCACAAAATTACATTGCGCATGGAATTTTATTGACTTTTGACAAAGTTATGATAGTTCAAAGTTATTCAAAATTATTACATAACCCTGGACCATTCCAGTAACCAGATAACATTATTTTCCAGGCTAATTAGAGCATTAAGTCTTTTTTCATGTAAGACAATGAATAAAGCTTCTTATTTTGGTCAACCGAAAACCATTATTTTTATTTTTTTTGTGAACCAAAACCATACAGGTATTTTTAAGCCGAAACTTATAAAAAACCGGTAACCGTTACGAAATCGATACTCCATGATTTTGCATAACCGAAAACCTTAATTCGAGCATAACCGAAACCGTAACTGAAACCGATATTCCTTTCGGTTTTAATCCCTGGCTTTAAGCTGTCAATGCATTTTCACAAAGCGCGAGTCTAGCATACCCTACTGCAGGGTATTTGGAAATTTAAGTTCGCATTGAATCGAGCAGTGAGAGCTACAAACCGAGCCACGTCAGGGCCATTAATTAAAGCAATTAAATGATTTTCGCATTTAAATTCAATTGCAGCAAAGCTATGCTTGTAGATTTCTCTCTCTCTCTTGCTATCTCTCTCGCTATCTCCCTCTCGCATTGGCACGTGCTAACGGTCAGGTGGGAGACTGGAAAGTGGAAAGTGGGAAATACTTCAGTTTTGATGGCACATCATAAGCATATTACAGCGAACATTTGTCCAACTTTTTAATGGTCGACGATGTCACAATGGAAACTTTTTCATTGCCTATGCAAATGATCTGCTCAACAACAATAACAATAACAATAACAATTGGATACAAAATAAAGTCGAGTAAAATAATGTTAAGAATTCGCGCAGATATTCAAATGACACATTAAATGCAATGCTCGAAGTGTGCCACAAAACTTTGTCCAACTGCCATAACAATTCTCGTTTGAGTTTCGAGTTTCAAGATTCCGAATTTTGTGTCCGTTTTCACTTTATTCTCTGATGTCTGCTTCATCTTTATCGCCACTGCTTCTTCTTCTTCTTTTGCTTCCACTTCTACTACGGTTTCAATTCGTTGCAGCTGCCAATGCAAATTGTGCATAACGAGGGCTGTTTAAGGCATACAGATTTAATATAAGAACTATGACGAAATTTAATTTTTAAATCAAAATATAATATAGCATTTTTTAAAAATAAACATTCAATATTTAGTTTAAAACTTAAATTACTTTGGGAAAATTATTTGAAAGAAATTAATAAAAATTTATATGTTGAATGAATTAAGAGATCAAATCATGATCAAAATAATATTCGGCTTGAAGATCTGTTCAGTTTTAGCAAAGTTATGTAATTATAAAGTTAGTCAAACGTTTGACCTAAAAACTTTTCAAGAAAATCAAAGATCAAAGATCAAGTTTAAAATGTTAATAAAATTTGAATGCAGAATGATTTTAAAGGCCAAACCAAGACTAAAATGACATTCGGCTTGAAGATCTGTTCAGTTTTAGCAAAGTAATGTAAGCTTGAAGTTGTTGAAGTCCTTTTATTTTTCACAGGAATTATACGTGCATTTTTCTTTAGTTTTTTGAAGTGTTTAAAAATAGCAGTTATTGTTTTCAGACAAACTTAAAGTGAAATATGCCTTAAACTAAAGATTAAATGAAATATCTCCCAGTTCTGACTCATCAACTATTTGAGAAACCCTCGCATTTGATAGTAATGGCCACATTTCTGGGCATCCTTCATCCTTTCGCATTGATTGCCATAAAATTACGTGTGCTTTAAATGCATTAAGGCATGTGGCATTAAGTACAGTTGCCACATGCAACTCCTGAAGACAAAAGCGATTGGTTGGTGGAAAGCAGAGAAAGGGGTAAAGGGTGGGAAAATGAGAAATTTGGGAGAAAATTTCGTAATTCTGTGGCGTGTTCGAATGTAAAACACGCATTAATGTGGCCAATGTGTGTGCTGGCATTTTAAATGCTCACCAATACACACACAATCGTTAAATAATTTGCAATTAAAAAAAAAAGTGAAAATAAAAAAAAAATAAAATGGAAAAATAAAAGAAAATTATCTCGAAATGACACAAACAGACGATGCGACCAGGCAAAAGATGCAACGTCGTTGTCGCCTGACATCCGGGCGCTAACACACACACACACACACACACACACACACACACAAACAAACACACACATGCATACACTAAAAAAAAGACCTTCTCAAAATTAAGAGCTTTATCTTACATATTTTGTTCTTCAAATAAGACCAAATTACAAATACTAAGAATATTAATTTTAAAAATTCCAGTTCTTAATATAAGAATACAAAATCTTAAATTGTTAGAAAAATAAGAATTTGTTATATTTTCGAATCCCTTTCTTACCAAAGAAAAAAATATTAAAGGAATATTTCTTAAAAATACCAAACCAAAAAGTAATGTATGTAATGCATATAATAAATATAAAATATATATAAAATAAAACAATAATATAAATATTATAAATATAATTTAATTTTATCAATTAGAGTACTTAATACCAGGGACCGTAAATAAGTGTTGTGAGTTTAAAAAAATTGAGGCACTAAAAAGCCTCCAAGAAGAGTGAGAAAAATAGACATGTGTTATTTTTTTTCGGCAAATTCAAAAACAGGATGAACTTTTATTTGCAATTTTTTATTTTAAAATTATTTTTAATTATTAAAATTAATTTATATAAAAAATTATATAAAAATGAATTCAAATATTTATAGCTCCTTTAGTTCAAAAGATATTTGAATTCAATTTTTATTATAAAAATTGAAAAATATCTTTTATTTTACATTTTATTAATAATAATAATTATTTTTGATTTTTATCATATTAATTAATTTTAATTATTAAAAATAATTTTTTCAATAAAATTAAAAAGTTAATTTTTAATTTTTTTAATACAAATTATAGTTGTTACGATCCCTGCTTAAAACTGTTTGGTTTATGAATAAGAATATTTATTCTAATGCTTATATTTGCGGTATTAAAAATATACGAATTTTTTGATCTTATTAATAAAAACTTGGTCTTATTTGAAATGTTCTTAAAATTAAGATGTTTTTCTAGCTTTAAGAATTTTATGTACTAGACCAAAATTCTTAGTTCGAAGACCAAAATCTTTATTTTGGAACCTTTTTTTGATCAGTGTACTGAGGCAGATTACACCCACTTTGACTGTCTGAAATGTGGACTTCCGCTTTTGTCACTGCACCGCGCATTGTGGCGGAAATGCTGTGGTGAATGCATTTACATGTCTCTCTTCCCTCTCTCCAATCTTCACCCCTATTCACCACCATCCTCCCCTTTACTCACCTTCGTTGTTGCTGCGTGTCGATGTGTGCTTGGCCAACTATAATGAATATTCATATGATTAAAGGATTTACATTGTAATTGAATTATTTAAATACGCTTCTCTTCCCTCGCCCCCCTTTTGCACACCCCATAACTCTGAAAGTATAGCAAATTCAATTATGTGGATCGTATTACAGCTTTACACGTATATTGGCCCTTCATAATGTGACAACTTTTTATCTGAATTGAATCTGTATACGTTTGAAATGCAAAGGGAATCAGAAATGAGATTGAGAATAAAAAAGATTAAAAATTATCTTCAACTTCACTTCATAAAATGAAATCTTTAAAGGATGAGGAATAAAGAAAAGATGTAGAAGAAGTATAAATAGCAGTGACCATAACTGTTATGAGGAATAAACATAAAAATCATTTTTAATCATTATTTAAAGACTTTTATTTTCGAAATAAAATTTAATAATTATTTATGATTTCAAAAACAAATTTTAAGTATTTATTATATCTTTTATACAAATTTTTGATGATTTTTTGAACAAAAATCTTTAGAGACTATTATTTTTTTTGATTTATTAAATAGCTCTAGTGAGAATGAATAATAATCTAAAGGAAAAATTAAGAAAATTATTGTATTTAGCTTGAGATCATAAAAGATATAAACGAAAAAATAATTTCGTTATCATGGGACAGGAAATAATAAATCACTGAACTTAATTTATTTATTTAACGTCCAATAAAAACAGTCGAAAAGGGATAAAAATAATAAATTAAATTTAAAAGACAATGATAAAATTTAAATGTGAAATAGAAAGTTAAATGATATTATATTAAACTTTAAGTCTTAACTGAAAAAAAAAAAAAATTAAGTTTAAGTTGGATTTAAAGATCTCTTATAAACTTTCGAATTTTTTTTATTTTAATAATTCTGAAAAACTCAAGGAAAAATAAATAAGTGTTGATAACATTGAATAATAATTTTAAATAAAACCGTAACATTTTTTCAATATTTTGGAAGTTTGCAGCGAGAAACCGACTTAAACCATAAGAAACGTCGATTTTCTTAGAAAAAGAGGCTTTTAGTTTTTAGTAGAATTTCAAATGAATCTTAAAGGACACAGTTCAAGTTATTCTTAGCTTAACAACCCACTATTGATTGAATTGAACGCAAAATAGTCAATTGTCAATTGAAAAGAGCGTCACTGGGATCAAGGACATTCGAGTTTGTAATTCATAATGCACACTTGCATTAGTTGAAACAACACAATCAATCTATGTACCTCCCTATATGCTAGACACACAGTCCACTTTCAGCTCATTTCAATTCCCATCATTTCTCTGAATGGGCAAAAACAGGGAATTTGGGTGGAAATTTCCGTTCGATTGTCCATTTGTGTGACCCACTTTTGTGGGAGGTGACAAATGTAAATTTTCGGGATTTTGACAGAGAGAGAGAGAGAGTGAGAGAGACAGGAATGTTTACCCTCAGTGTATTCCCCATTTCTCTTCTTCAATCCCACATTGAGTATGCAATGCTTTGATTTGTTTGTAATTGAAAAGCGCTGTCTAATTGACTGGCCGAGTGACAGGGCCTGACAAGCACGTGAAAATACTTTACTTTCGCCCTCGTTCTCCACAATGGCCCAGTCAACGGAATTGTCTTGTCCTGACACATTTAAAGAGCCCACTCACAGACCCAGAAAGTGAAGAACTAGTAGACATCGTAGACGCAAAAGAAGCAGCAGAGAATTGAAAATAAAAGAGGGGAAATGGAAATGGCAACGAAAACTGAAAATCGAATGCGCAACATTTGGAACGTAAATAAAAAAAACAAGCGAGTAAAACGATGAAAACCAAAACTCGGAACTCAATCCACAGGGTGAACACTCTTTTAATACCCTGTAAATGTGGTAAAGTTCAGAAAGGTTATAGGCAATATCACTTCTAGTCGGAAAATTTATAAAAATTAATTTGCATTCACAAAATACAAGAAAAAGCCGAGTTATAAAATTTGATACATAAATATATGTATGTATAATATCTTGCGAGTTCTTATTGCTTCAAATTTCATATAATTCTAAAAGAAAATAAATTTAAGGGAAAGAGAAGGGGCTTTGTTGGTTCAAGTTCCGATGTCTATTCATCAAACTAGACTTTTTGAACTACCAGATAATATTTCCTCATTATTCGCCCACGAATTAAAAAAGAAAAGTAATAATGAATTTTCTATGTGTATCCTATTTATAAATATATAGAATTTTTAAAGATTCGTTGACAATCATAGATGAAATTTAGAAGACAGACATAGTTCTTTTAGTTCAATGATTAGACATTGTGCAGGATATTATAAAAGTCCCGAGCTTAATTTTAATTAAAGACGATAAGATTAAATGCTTTCCTAATTTTTTTTATCTCAAAATGAAAATAATAAGAATTATATAGCAATAGTAAATATAAAAAAATTTATAAAAATTAGATGATAAACATAGAAGAGGATAATAAAATGTATATATTTATACAGAAAAATGAAATCCGGCATTCCGGGAATAATCAATCCGAATTTTCTTAAATCAAGTATAAAATACAATATACCCTTTTATTTAATTTTTAAGTAACGAGTGTAAATACTTGATTCAATCACGATTTTTCTCAGCAATATTTTGATTAATTTTTGATAGATCAAATTTTTTAAGTTTCTTCGACTTTTTTATGTCGAGTCGTTGTAATTTTTCCTCATATTGTCTTCATTTAACAGTAATATACTAAATACATACCTAAAAAAATGCATGATAAAATCAAGAAATTTAAACTTGAGTTATTGAATTTTTTTTTTTTGTGTGTACTCTAGTTTCGTTGCAGGATATCTGTTAGTCGTTCAGTTGCTCAATTCACTCGCATTCCCTGCTGATTTTTTTTTTTATCTGTGTTGGCATTTTGTTTTGGCTTTTTGGCTGACTGTAAATTTCTTCGTTCCATTTTCTTGCTGTTTTTTTATTTTCCACTATGTTGAAGGAGGCAACTCTGGCAGCTGGCGAGAATTGAGTGGATTTTTGGGGGCCTTTTGCCACTTGCCACTTGCCAAAAAGCTGCCAAAGCATTTCGGCGCCACATCACAGCTGATAGACGATATATATCCAGCCATATACGATTGCCTACCTCCCTACCAAACTGTCTTTCCCCTTACCTTCCCCTTTCCCTTCCTTTTCCTTTCCTTTCCTTGTCCAGCTGCGCTTTATGGAGTCGAGTCGAGTCGAGTCTGCAGTGCTGCAGGCGTTAAGTGTGTGAAATTCAGTTAGCTTCAGATTTTTGGCCATGTCTCTACCTCTCGATCTCTCTGTCATTTGCTTTTTTTTCTGTCTATCGAGTTCAGCTGCGATTTACTTTAATGGAATTTGCTATTAACGAGACAGTTATTGACAGGTCTTCTCTCCCTCCTCTTTTTTTTCCTCTCACATAGCCAACGATTTTCCTTTGCAACTGCAACCGACTTATGACTCACAAATCCTCTTAATTAAGCCTAAGCAATTGATTAGATTTCACTCAAAGTAGCCAAAGAGTTTAAAATAGCTAAAACATAAACTAGATGATATTATTAAGTGCAACTGAGTTGGAGATTAAGAACACAACTCAAAGAGTTCGGAAGATGCCTTACTTTACTCATTAGAATAAAATTATATATATAAGTTAAGGAAAAATTACAGTTGACAGTTTTTAAACATTTTAAAGATATATTATACCATCCAAAATTTTATTTAAGCTTCATTTTGAAAAAGTGGACGCATAATCACCTTAAGCTAAATTTTTTAAAAAGTTTGGAATACTATTTTTAATATTGAACTATTTTATGGATTTAAAAAATCAAAATTTTAAAAACATTTGAGAACTAAAATATATATTATTTTCATTTATTTTTCTAAAATTAAATTAATTCTGGAATTAAAAAAACAAAATAAAAATCAATTTAAAAACAATCAAGAACTACAAAAAAATTTTTTTGTATATAATTGAATAAAAGTTTGAAAAGTTTCTCTTGATTCGAGTTATCGAATTGAGATTCAATGACATTTTCTTGCTCTTCTATTATGAAAGAGTTTTTTGTTTATCCGCCCCTTGACTTTCTATTGCGAGACTCCCTCTAAATAAATAACCTTACTAATATATTTCGACTTGCAACCAATTAAAATGCAATTTAATTAAGTATTTTGGAATAGGGTAAACTCAACTGGGATCATATATAAATACACATGTTTATCTTTTGTGAAACACATGGCGTATGAGTAATTATTATACATGTTTATAAGTAATTGAAATGTACATTGACAATTGTTTGTTGCTTAAGTTATTTTCGTTTAGACAATGACATCAATTAAACCAAATTCGTAGCTCAATGACTAATCAACGACGAGAAGAATGGACAGATACAAGGAGAGAGAGAGATGGAGAGATAAAGTAAGAATAAGCACAGAGAGAAATGGTAAAGTGTTAAAATTAAGTATCACAATGGCCAACAAAATGTGACTTTAGTTTCGATTGGAAGGCAACATTTGAGGACTGTTAGTCAGACAGACAGACAGACAGACAGACAGACAGACAGACAGAAAGTCGGACAGACAGACGAACAGCAGCTGTTTTGTCGTTTTAGTTTTGCTCAGTTACTAATGTAATTGAAATAATTTCATTTTGACATCAAGTGCCTAAACGAGATACGAGATACACTTATTTATGAAACCAGACAACAATCAACAACAACCAAGAAGAAGATGAAGAAGAAGACGAACAAAAACAACGAAACCAACAACAAATAAGTAATGTTTTCTAGTTCAAAGTTCTTATTTTGAAGGATACCCTTTAGATAGACACATTGAAGGGTTTCGAAACTAGGCAATCCCAAAAAAGCGAATTTAATATCATCCTATTGAAAGAAGAAATTATTTGAAAATTGCACTTAAATAAAAGGTTCGGTTAAAAAAAAATATTTACATAGATTTTTTGATTTTATAAAATAAGTCACATTTAAATCTTCAAAAAAATTTAGTTTTTTTACAGCAATTTTAATATTTTGTAGTACAAAATTTTATTGACTCCAAGATAAAATAAAAAAAATAAAAATATATTTTGTTGCATTAAACTGAACGAAGGTTACTACCCAATCCTTGGGTTCACAGGGTATGTTAATGTAAATGTATTTGAACCACCGAACCGAAGCTTTACCTACATTTTTGGTAAAATTGACATTAAATTAATATAAATAAATTCAAAGAAATTCTTTTCAAAATTAAGCTAATGAAAGATTGTCAATAATTTGGTTTTACATACTTAAAAGAAAACTGTTTCAGCTAAAAATTATATGTGACTTTTATAAAACTAAAGGTTTATTTCAATTAAACCCTATATTATATATTTGATGTATACAGGGTATAGAAATTTTGAGCTAAACTAACTACTGCTCACATTTTGGCAGAAGTTGGCGTCGCACAACTTGTGAAAATGTTGCCTACACTGAAAAAAAAAACATTCTAAAATTCATGTTTAAAATTCTTGATTTTAGCATGCATTTTTTAAGTAGGTATTCAGTATATTACTGTTAAATTAGGACATAATGCGGTTAAATTGACGACACGACAAAAAAATGTCAAAGTAGCCTAAAAAATTTGATCTAACCTGAAAAAAAATGTACATAACCCCAAAAAATCAAAATATTATACAGAAAGATCGTGCTTGAATTAAGTAGTTTGTATTTGGTTCAAGAAAATATTGGATTAACGTATTTCTGAGACCGCTAGGGATTGATTTTATTCCAGAATTCCGGATTTTTTTTTTCTATGTACAATTTCAGTGCGAGAGGGAAAGAGAGTACACTAAAAAAAAAACAACTTCTAAAATTAAAAACATTCATCTTAAATATGTTGTTCTTAAAATAAGACCATTTTCAGACCAAATTAATAAAACTAAGAATATTAATCTTAAAATTCGCAGTTCTTAATATAAAATTAAAAATCTTAAATTGATAAGAAAATATAAATATGTCATATTAAATATGAAGACAATAATGACACCGTGGCGCTCTGGTTAGAGTCGCTGCTTCAGTTTGGTAACAACAAAGCCGATGGATCGAAACCCGCTCTAGCCTAGGAAAAACATATAATCGGAATATTTATAAAATAAAAAAAAATCCAAAAAAGTATAAATATGAAAAAAAATAAGTTTAAAGTTTAAAACACCTGCCTTACTTTTATTTTTTTTGGTTTAAGAAATTAAGACTGTTTGTTCTTAAATTAAGAACTTATTCTTATTTGAAATGTTCTTAAAATCAAGATATGTTTTCTAACTTTAAGAATTTTATGTACTCGACGCATTTTTTGGACAAAAATTCTTAGTTTTGAGACCAAAATCTTGATTTTAGAACATTTTTTTTATCAGTGTTGTGTGTGTTTGTGTGTGTGTGCGGAAAAACCGTAAACAAGAGTAACAACAACAACAGCAACAAGGACAACAAGGACAATGACCAAGGACTGATGTCTAACCAGGAAGCCGGCGACCGAGCGGGTAAACCGCATGCCAAAAACGGAAGTGGCATTGTTAAGCGGTTTATATGTATGTATATCTGTGTCTGTGTGTGTGTTTGTGTGTGTGTTTGTTTGTGTGTGTTTGTGTGTGTTTGTGTGTGTTTGTGTGTGTTTGTGATGCACAGCCTCTGCCTACGTTTTGTCTATCCGTCCATCCGTCCGCCTATCGCATTTGTTGTTGTTTTGTGCGTTTGCATGCTAAGCACGTATTTCCGGCATAGTTTTTGCATTCGTCTGCTGACCTCACTCCCCTTCAACCCGCCACTCTACAAACTCCCCCTCGCATTTAACCCCTCATTCCGCTCAGTGCTTCGATTCAGTTGCAGTTTCCTTTATACACTGACAAAAAAAGGGGTTCAAAATCAAGATATTGCTATCACAACTAAGAATTTTGGCCTAAAAAACATAAAATTCTTCAAGTTAGAAGATACATTTTGATTTTAAGAACATATAATATTTTTATTGATATATATAAACACATTTTTTTTGGTTTGGTATTTTTATAAATATTCCCGTTAATCAATTTTATCTTGGCAAGGAGTGTGGATCGAACCCTCACTTGTTTTCATGAGACCACAATTGGTTACCCATGAAAATATAACATATTATTATTTTCCTAACAATTGAAAATTTGTATTCTTATTTTAAGAACTCTGATTTTTTAGATTAATAGTCTTAGTATTAGTAATTTGATCTTAAAATGGTCTTATTTTAAGAACAAAATATGTAAGTTAAATTTTCTGGATTTCTTTCGGTCTTTTTTCTTCAGTGTAAACATTTGGATTTTAGTTTAGTGGTTTTAAGTTGTGCTATAAATCGCAACTGGCAAAATCATATTTATGATCGATGCCCTCAACTATCTCCCTCTATTTAACTATCTTCCTCTCTCTGTCTCGCTTTATGTCAGTGCCATTTAAGTAACTTGGCCTTAAGGCTTCCGGCTGTCAGTTTTCTGACAGCATTTAGGCAAATTGGATTATTATTGGCAACTTTCCCTTGGGATTCATCACAGGCATCAACTTAAAAACTTTAAAATTTCGATCAACCCTCGTTGTGTCACTCTCTCTTTCATGCATACAAATTAACTGGATGCAAAATCGTCATAATTTGCAATACTTTCTGAACATTTTCCTTTTGCCGAAAACGGCGTTGCCACCTTACCCAAAATCGTTGCAATCTACGAAAGAAATACGAAATATGCCGAATTTTGGGTTATATTTTAACACTCTGGTATCTTCATCTTGTTTAAGTCAATTTGATAGAGAAACGAATAAATTTATTTATTAACTTTATTTATTTTTGAGAATTTCTTTTAAATTCCGTAAATTAACAAGTTATATAAAAAAAACTCATAAAAACATAAATATAATATATAAACGTACCAAGTTAGGAAATTATATATTTTAGTATAATTTAATTTAAATAAATAAATAAATATAATTAAATATATATAAATAAATAAATTTAATTAAATAATATGAGTCCTAAATAGTTCTCAGTCAATCTACAAATAAATTCATTACTTTATTGTAAGGAAACATCCAAAGTTTTAGGTAATAATAAATCCTCTTGTTTAAGTCAAATTGTATAAGAAACGAATAAATTGCAACAATTTTATTTATAAATTTATGTGATTTTCTTTTAAAATCCGTAAATTAGCAAGTTATTTAAAAAACTCATCAAAAATAAATATATAAACGTATTTATTTTAGCATTATTTAATTTAGATTAATAAATAAACAGGAGTAATAACTACAGAAACTGCTTCCTAAAAAGTTCTCAGTCAATCCACAAATAAATGCATGACTTTACTGAAAAGTTCAACTAGATTCCAACAAAATGTCATTTAGTTTACATTTTCTGGAACACTCTGAATAAATGAAAATCTGGATAGCTGCGACTGAATTGAAATTGAAATGGGAATGGAAATAGGAATAGAATTCGATAATTCGCATGCCGTTGACATTGTGATCTAATTGACATTTTCTGTGCCCTCTGCCCTCTGAAAATTGAAAAGCCAAGCTCGGGAAATTGGGTCGTGGGCGTGACGTCACCGCGATGACTTGACAGACTGTTTATTTATTCATTTATTTTCGAAAAAGAATGGAACCGAAAAGCTTTTGCAAAAACAGAGGGTTGATGCAAAAGTTTTGTGCAGCTCAAAAAGTTTTTTAGTTGTTGTTGTTGTTTCACCTGAGTGATTGAAACTTGTGCGGAAATTTTGTTTGATTTGTATTTTTGTGTTTTTTTTTTTTTGTGTTTTTTTTTTGTTTTTGTGCTTAAAAGAAAGCAGAACTTTTGGGGATATAAATTTTAAATGCAATTTGCTTATTTCCCAACACTGGCAAAACTATTTTTGCGCTGCATTGGAAATGAAAGGATGTGGCAACCCTACCACCCCATGAATTTCCCACTTCCAGCTCTGTGCATTATGAGATATGGACATGGACAGAATTATGTGTCTAATGACTCTATAATTTTAGCTTTACAACTTTTACGAGCACTCTAAAAGTGCCGCAATGAACTTGAGTGCGATAAAGAGAGAATGAAACGAAGAGAGAGAGAGAGGGAGAGAGGGAAATGGTAAAGGTGTAATCACAGGTGAACACAGAGCTAAAGCAAGGCAAACAGCTGGTAACCGCAAATGCCACAGACTAACCTACTAACACCCCTTAGCATACCTAAGCTACATACATATACATCATATACACCTCTCCCTCTCTTATTTAACCCCTGTTGTCACGCTGTTAACCCTTTATTTACCCCTCTGGCAGTCTCAGCTTTTACAATGTCTTTGACCGACACCGCAAACACAACACATACATTTTTAGCAATTACTAAAATGTAAAGTGTTTTCCAGACAGAGTGAAAGAGACAGAGAGAGAGAGAGAGAGAGAGAGAGAGAGAGAGAGATAGAGAAAGAGTTAGTGTACACTAAAAAAAAAAGACAAACTTCTAAAATCAAGAACATTCATCTTAAATATTCTGTTCTTAAAATAAGACCATTTTAACACCAAATTAATAAAACTAAGAATATTAATCTAAAAATTCGCAGTTCTTAATATAAGAATTAAAAATCTTAAATTGATAAGAAAATATAAATATGTTATATTTAATATAAACATAATAATGACACCGTGGCACTCTATTTAGAGTCGCAGCTTCAGTTTGGTAACAAGTCGAGGGTTCGAAACCCGCTCTAGCCAAGGAAAAAACATAGAATCGGAATATTTATAAAAAAAAAAATCAAAATAAAACATATATCATGTATCATCATATATCAAAATATAACATATATATATATAAAAAAAAAGTTCAAAGTTTAAAAAACACCTGCCTTTCTTTTATTTTTGGTTTGAGAATTTAAGGCTGGTTGGTCTTAAATTAAGAACTTTGCTTATTTGAAATGTTCTTAAAATCAAGATGTGCTTTCTTAATCTAAATATTTTAAGTTCTCGACGCATTTTTTAGACCAAAATTCTTAGTTCTGAGACCAAAATCTTGATTTTAGAACATTTTTTATCAGTGTATGTGTGAAAATAATTTAAATAAATATAAATAAATTATTGCACATGCCTCAACTCTAGACTTCAACTTGAAATCAGCTCTGACCTTGAGGTAGTTTCTCTTCCCACTCTCCCTCTCTCTCTAATTTTCTGTTTGCCTCTCTCTCTCTCTTTCTGTTCTCCTTCTGTTTGTGAGTTCCCGTGACTCGTTAGTTCGAGTCGAGCAAACTTGTCACCTAAATATTGTTTCAGTTTGAAAAGTAACTGGGCTCGACTCCCACACTCTGTAATTTTTAATAAATTCTGATATGACAGTGAAAGTATTTTAGGGTAGCATGTAGCGTGTCATTATATTATTATTGTATTATTTATTTATATTTATTTTAAAAAGATATTTATAAAGACTTTTGTCTAAAAGCTTTCAAATAATAAAAGTCTTTAAAGGCTTTTAATCAAAAAATCAATAAAAAAAACTTATAAAAGACAGGAAAAATCACAAATAATTATTAAATTTAATTTAACAAATACAAATCTTTAAAAACCCATTAAATGGGATTTTGAATTTAAAAATTCTTAAATATAAATATATATTCTTAAATATATTAAATTTGTGATTCTTGTTATAAGTTTATAATTTGTAAATTAATTCGGAGCAGCACTGATTTACCTTCCCAAATAATTAAAAAAAATAAATTTGAATTTTTAAATAATAACGAATATTTTCAGTCGCTGTTAATGTATTAAAAACTCCTTCTGTTCATAAGTCTTAAGACTTTTGCTTTCAGAATGCATTAATATTGGCCTATAATTGAGTGCACATTTTGGTCGCTTATTTCTCTCTCTCTCTCTTTATCTCTGTCTCTTGCCCTGTGGGGCAGCTGATGTTGCCACATCTTTGTGGCATGCCGCGGCACAAAGTGTCAGCCATAAGTCAGTGTCAGCCTCAGCCTCAGTCTCAGCGCATTGCGGCTGTCGATAATGAGACACGATTTGAATTCTCCACAGATTTCGGTTGAAATTCTCCAATTTCAATTGCGAGTGGAATTGAAACGAACGGAAGGAATATAGGAAATTCAAGCAAAACAGTCACAGTGTTAAATAACATTAATATGTTAGTAAAAGTTATTTTTTTAAGTTATGTTATTGCACATCATGCATGATTAGTGTTAATGTTTATGTTAAATTTAATTAGTTTATGTTAGGTTGTGTTTTTATTAACATAGTAGCTTCTCTTTGTTTTGAAAGTCCGTTTCAATTAATTATCCTGACTTGACGTTGACGACAATCAACGCAAAGCCAGAAGACTAAAGTTTTTACAAAAGTTGCAAATTTATTAAAAATATTAACTTGAAAAAAATTATCTAGATGAATGGGAAAATGTTTGATATACTTTTTTGGGATGCAGTATCCTGGAAACAGGATAAACTGTTATATTTAATTTGAATTAAAAATTATGAAATAATAATTAAATTTCCATTTTTATTTAAAAATTAATTAATACCCTTTAGTATAAAAAATAAATATATTTTTTCAATTTTTATGAAAACAAAATGAAAATAAAAATTAATTTTCAATTTTTAAAATACAAATTATTTTTAAATTTTAAAAATAAAAATGATTTTTCAATTTTTTTTTATAAAAATCCCCATATAATATTTAGTCAATAATTTGTATTATAATATATAATCTATATATATAAAACTCTTTGTCCTGACTGGCTTCCACCTGTAAGTGGATTATTTCAGGTCAGAGGTCAGGGAATTACTTTGTATAAAATACTTTTTTGTTTCTTAAGGTATCTTAACCAAACTTATATATGTTTGGGACTGTGAATGAGTGAGTGAGTGGGACTATCTGTTACATTCTGACCAAATTTGGTCGAAATCAGATTACTATATCATACAGCTGCCATAGGAACAATCGGATGCAAATTAACCATTAGTATTTTTTTTAAAGAAATCCAAACCAAACTCACAGATTGTGTATTTGGGACTGTCTCTAACATCCTGACCAAATTTGGTCGGAAACTGATTACTATATCATATAACTGCCATAGGGATATCCTTTACCTCTGTGGTGGTGTGGAAGTGAGGAAAACTTCTTAAATATGTACATATATATTATTTTTTTGACTTAACTTTATTAACAAAACAAATTTTCATTTTCGCGAGCGAAACAAGCCGGGATTGGCAAGCGAAGCGAGCAGGGGCGTAGCCCCCTAGTGATGGCATATGATTAATGGGTTTATTTCACATAAGTTTCACAATCACAACAGAGTTAAAGCAATATTCACCTTACTTTATTCATGCAAAATATCTATGGCAAATTGTCAGACAATAGGGTACCATATTTATAATTCTCAACTGGCTTAAGCGTGTAATTTGCTGTTTCTCGGGGATTATTACCGATTACGACAATGTGAATTTAAATGGCTTTGCATCTTGTGAAGACTTTCATCACAGTTGAGTAGAGAATTATGTGCTGTTGTTGTTTCTTTTGTTGTTGTTGTGACCTTGTCTGGCAGCGACTTATTCAACCGTGTGGCGTCTCCAAAAAGTTGGCAACACAAATTGTCGCGGGTCGGTCAATAATACGAGCAATAATAACCTCGATTTGTCAGACAGATGTCAATAAACCGCTTAGGCCTTTTGCCACGCCCACGTCCACAATTCACAGCCAAACGCCCACTTGCCACACGCTGTAATAATTTCATGTGGCACCGTGACACCAAAACTTTGTGGCACACACACACACAAGCACACACACACGGACACTTGAAACTGAATTCGTGTAGCACGTAAAAGGCCTTAAAATGAAGGTGTGCATAACTAAATAAATTCTATCAACAAAACAGCAGCTGCCGAGGGGAAAATAGGGAGAAATAGTAGGAATACACTGAAAAAAAAAACTTCTTAAATCAAGAACATTCATACATATTTTGTTCTTAAAATAAGAACAATTTATGACAAAATTACTAATACTTAGTATATAAATCAAAAAAATCGCAGCTCTTAACATAAGAATAAATATTTAAAATTGTTAGGAAAATATATAAATATATCATATTTTCATGTTTAACCAATTGTGTATAAATATAAAAATAAAATAAATAATGAAAATAATAATGAAATAGGTATTATGAATTTAAAACTTGCCTTCTTTTTTTCTATATAAATAATAACTTGGTCTTATTTGAAATATTTTTAAAATCAAAGCGTGTTTTCTAACTTTAAGAATTTGATGTTCTCAACGCATTTTTGAGACCAAAATTCCTAGTTCTGAGAGCAATATATTTTAGAACCTTTTTTTTTGTTCAGTGTAGAATAACACAAGGAAAGCCTCAGCATTGGCGACTTCAACGTTGTCCTACATGTGAAGCAGACGATGTCGGACTCGTTCCAACCAGACGATGGTTACGTATCCCCATTTTTAGCTCCCCTTTTCTCCTCCCCCTTCCCATAATCAGACCCCTTGCAGCAGCTGCTGTTGGTGAGAGAACAAAAAAGAACTGGGCGCTATTTTTGTGGGCGTGTCTGTGTGTGTGTGCCACAATCTGCTTGAAAAGACCAAAAAAAAAAACAACTACTAAGTATGCTTTAGTTTAGGAGTACGAATCCTAGGAATACCCTATATAATAAAGAAAAGTTAAGTAAGCTTCAAATTGGAGAAAAAGCCCATCAATATTTTTTCCTCATAACTCCTTTGTTTATAATTAAACAGTTCTTAAATTCCAAATACCATCTACATATAATAAAGAAAAGTTAGGTAAGCTTAAAGTTTTCAAAAATCTTCTCAATATTTTTTCCTCAAAACTCAAAACATTTTTTATAATTAAACATTTCTTAAATTCCAGATACTCAATATAATAAATATATATTAGGTGAGCTTAAAATTGAAGAAAATTTTAAGAAAAAAAAAGGTTCTCAATATTTTTTCCTCAAAAAGCCATTTTTTATTATTAAACATTTCTTAAATTCCAGATACTCAATATAATAAATAAATATTAGACAAGCTTAAAATTGAAGAAAAGGCTTCTCAATTTTATTTTCTCAGAGCTCCGTTGTTTAATATTAAACATTTCTTAAATTCCAGATATCCCTCATAATAAAAAAAAAAGTTAGGTATGCTTAAAATTTGAAGAAAAAAAAAAGGTAGTCAATATTTTTTCCTCAGAACTTTTTTGTTTATTAGTAAACCGTTCTTAAATTCCAGATAGTAAGTTAGGGAAGCCTCAGAGCTCCATGGGTTATTATTAAACAGTTCTTAAATTCCATTGTGAGTTCCAATATTTTTTCATTTCAAATATTTTCAGCTGCCCAGAATGTATCTAATTTATAAGTATAAAAATTCTTTTGGCAAATTCGAATAAAATTTTTATTCAAATTTGATTACTTTTAACAATAAAAATGCGTAATGAAGTAATATATTTTTTTTATTATTTGTTATTATTTACTCTTATTTATTGTTATTTAATATATTCAGAATGTTATTCATATACTTTTATCCAATTTCAATGCATTCAATAATAATTTTCTATATTCAAAAAAGTTTTAAATTGCGTGCACTTATATATTGTACTACCTATCCATAGTGGAATATTAGCTTGATTTTGAAACAGATGAAAAATAATAATAAAAAGACTATCTTAAGTTAGATTATTATTAAAAATAGGTATTTTTTAATACAAATAAAATTAAAGGAGAAAAATTCAATTCTTTCTCAACTGGACAACAGCATACGCATATCCACTGCTGGTAATTTAATATTTACAGGGTATGAAAAATTGTGTTAAGCGTTGATTCTTTTGTTCTTGGCATTTCCGGCGCCGTTCTCTGAGTGAGCAGGAGGAGAAAGGCATAAAAGGCTTTCATTTTGGCGCCTTTTGCTTTAGTGCCTAGTGGCATGCACGTCTTCAAGACACGGCATTGCACCCCTCCATCCCTCTCCCCAAGACTGGCTGAAAATTTGTGCTACTTTGTCTTTTGTATGTTCACTTTTGGGCTGCTGCTGAAAAAACTGCTGCTGTCTTCTAAAATATTTCAACAAAACACAGAGTTTGCATCTTAGCAACGTTTTGCCAAAGAAAAGCTTGAAACAGAACAGCAAAGAAGAGAAGCAAAATAATAATAATAGTATTGTAATAATAATAAAAAGAAATAACAGAAGTACTTAATAAAACAAAGACACGACGTGGGCGGCGACTTCAGTTTCAGTTTCAGCTTCAACTTCAGCTGCAGATTTTGCTTTTGCATATGCAAAAAAAAAGACTTTGTCGTCGTCGGTTTCAGCTGCTGCTGCTTCTTCTTGCCTATTCAGTGTTGGCAAACGACAAAAGTGTCGTACGTTGCAAACGAAACCGCAGTGTCGTTGCAAATATGCAAATTGCATGAATCTGTTTTTGCTGTTGCCGCATTTTCATTTTCATTTTCATTCTCGTTTTTTGTTGTGTCCCACCTGAGCTATCCCTCCCACTTTTTCTCTTCTCCTTTTTCTCTCGCTCTCTCTTGTTCTCTTCCTTTCTTTCTCTGTGTGCTTTGTTTGGCTGGCAGCGAGTTTTGTTCGCGATATCAATTGAATAAGCCACAACTTTGTGGCATAACGACAACTGCAAATTACGTCACACTAACGCTGCGTTACGTAGTTCTTTTAATTACAAAAACATAAATCCATTACTGTAACGTGACGTTAACTGACACCTCGTAACATAATTCAAATAATCAAGAATTGTATGAAAACAGAAACGTAATCATAAAAGTTGTTTAAAGCCGTTTCAGATTTACGTAAGCTTCCATCATCTAACGTTTATTAATTAATAACGTAAGGCTAGAAAATACTTTAACAACACGTGACGTAAAAAAAATATTCTATATTATTAAATTAGCGTACAAACCATTAAAATCGAATTTATATAATCTATTATAATTAAAGTCTGTCTTTTTTGATAACTAGTAATGAAGTATGTTACTCAGGTTACGTGACGTAATAGTTTCTTGAAGTAAGTAACTTTAAAGTGTAATCGAATTCCGTCTGTTTTTTTGTAACTATAGAAGTTGGTGGGAGTTACGTAGGCTTAAGGTAGGTTTAAGAATATTTCGTAAGATTTGTTTGCAACGTGACGTAAAAAAAAAGTGTAGTAATATACGTCAGTCGAGCTAGTAACATAAAGTATGATTGTTGTCTGTCTACGTAATGATAGAAGTCAGTAATAGAGATACGTAAGCTCTTACTACGTAACAAATATGAGTTAATAGCGTAAGGAAATTTTTTGTAAAGGAGAGTGAGAGGAGTTTTAGTTTAGTTTTCTTAATTCTTGATGTTCAGTACGTTACGTTACGTAAGGTTATTACATTTGTAGTTTGTTACGTAAGTAAAAAAATATGTAAAGCTTTTTCCGTAGCCTTAAATAAAACTGTCACTAATTAATGAAAGTCTTTATTGGGTTAATTGAAAAAATTACGTAAGCTAAGCTTATTAGTTTGCTACGTAACGTAAGTATTAAAATTGGTGACATGTCATTAAATAAAATAATACTACTTATAATTGAAACACAAAAGATAGCATTACGTCAATCTATTACGTAAACATTACGTTATGTGTGAATTTTTTTTAGCTTACTTACTTATTTATAATTTATTTATTATTTATTAATTATTATTATTTATTATTAATTATCTATTATTTATTATTTATTATTTATACACCACTAAAAAAACAGTCTGCAAAAGGGAAATTAAGTGTTAAAAAAAAATAAAAATTAAACTAAAAATTATATTAAAATAACTATAGCTAATTTTGAATCCTATCAGAACGATTAGTATATTTTAAAAGTCACTTAAACGTAACTAAGACTCACATTTTCAAGCGCAGACTTAAATTTATGGGAATGCTTTTAATCAATGCTTCTGGGCGGGAAATCTGAACTCAAGCTGCAGGTTAAGCTGCAGGTAGTTCTTCTCAATGTTAACTAATTGCGAGTCCATTGAGGAGAAAGTAGTTCTAAGCCAAAGTTAAACCAGAACTAAGCTCAAGTTAACCCACAATTATAGTAGATGAATATACGTTAGATGCATATATCTAAAGTGAACTGAACTGTATAAAATAGTATTAAAAAACAAAACAGAGTGGAGAAAGAGACTCAATTGCAGTCACTGTTCTCTCTCAACCTTCTCAGTTCCCTCGACACATCGACTTTCTCCGTCTTCCTTCTCGGACTCCTGTTCAAAGTCTATTTTCAGTTAGAAAGTCAAGCCAAGCTATTAGCATAGTTCTTTTACACTTTTGGCCTTTGTTTCAACCAGCGAGCTGTTTGCTTTGCCAGCTCAACTCCCTCTCTCTCTCTCTCTCTTTATCTCTCCCTCTCTTTCTAGCCACGCAAATGCAATGAAAGACAAAACGACGACAACTATCGCCAGATTTTTGCTCCCTGCTGTGTGGCAACTTGTTATGCAAAATCTGCATAATACATTATGCAATTATGAACGTGACAAAAAGTCGTCGTCTACTTCTTCTTCTCCTTCTCCTCTTTCTTCTTCGCAAGGGGTCATCAAAGGTTTCGCTCTCTTTCACTTTCTCACTTGCTCTTTGACTTGACCAACGTGGCGTATACGCAATAATTTGATGCGACTTTTGCATAATACCAAAAGCTAATACTTAAATCCATAGCTAAAACAAAATGTGGCACATTGTTGCACGTTGTTGATGTTGTTACACAGAGGGAAAAAATCGAGTATTTCATAATTAAAACTTGATTCTCACTAAGACTGAAATTACTAAAGTCAAGTACTTCAATCTTATTTCAAGTACGATATTTTACGAATTTAAAGTATTTTAGTATTTTCAAACTTAAATTAACTTTAAAACGCACTTCATTTAAGTACAAATGAACTTGATCCAAGTTCTGAAATTGAGTACAAAATAATGTAATAATATGAACTTGATTTAAGCATATTGCAGACTTAATTTAAAATCGTATAAACTCTAATTGTATATACTTATAAAATGTTCTTGAAATTATTATGAGCATCATGGAATACTTCAAGCTACCTAATTAAATCATAGCTGATACGCAAGAACTACTTGGGAATTCGAAGCAAGCGAACGTTAAAATCATATAAGAATTAAAGTACTTGATTTAAGAACTTACATACTTGATATGTGAGTCGAACTTGGGTATCGAACGTATATAAAGAATATTCGTACTCATTTCTAGTAATTTTGGAGATTTACTTGATTCCAGATAATTTGTTCTTATATCAAGATTGTTATTTTAATGCTCATTTTAAGAAATTCGTACTTATATCAAGTATTATTTTTAAGTATCGAAAATACTTGATTCGTGTTCACTTGAACCTAATTTTAGTGTGGCTTTTTTCTCTCTGTGTAGGAATACGAGAATTGGCAGCATGTACTCCAAATTATTTCACGCCATTTCACATGTTTAGTTAAAGTCATGCCGTTAAAATACACTCAATTAATTATAATTTATGTAGGAGCTAAAGTTTCTATGTCAGTCCATAAACTACACACACACACACACACACACGCACACGCACACACACACACACACACACACACACGCACACACTCATCAGCATATGTCAACCGGTAATTAGCCAACACACACATTTGCAAATCTCCTGACTGACTTAATTTATCTTAACTGCTATTTGCATAGACTTTAACAGATTCTCTACTTTTTAGTGAGACTTTCAATTATTTAATATACACAAAATATTCAATAACTATTTTAATTCAATTGCTTGAGCTTCAGCTTGATAATCGATTGATTTAAATAGGATTAAAAAGTTAGTTTCTCAATTAAACTATTATCAATTGACAAGAGAAGAAATTTGAATATATTATTCGGCCTTATGCTGTTAACAAATTGCATTAAACAAAATACAAATTAATACGGAAAGATAATTAAATTTTAATTTTTCTATTTTTCTTAAATTGTCAAGCTTATAAAATTATATAATCAAAATATTTTCAACTTATTAAAGAATCGTACTAAAGATAATGATTTTATTTTTAATTTTATCACTACTTCAAAATAAAGTAATATAATAGATTGTAAGATATAAAAATATATTGAATATACTTAATTATATTTTTCTAAGCTGAACCATTTTTATAGAAATGAATTTTTTTATAAATCGATTTCATTTTTTTTACAATTTAAGTGCTAAAAATTCAAATAAAAACAGAAAGATTAATAAATTTGTATTTTTCTATTTTAATTGATTTGTTAAGGTTATACAATTATTTAATCATCTAACTTATGTAACTTAAGATAATGATTTTATACTTATTTTATAACTTCTTCAAAATAAAATAAAAATATAGATAGTAAAATATAAAAGAACATTAAATATATATTACATTATACTTATATAATATATTAAATTTATCTAAGCCGAACCATTTTTTAGAAAGGGATTTTAGTATTATTCGATTTCTTTTTTTTTCCCATGAGCAAATGACATAGGAGAATCTTAGTGTTGAATAACGATCATTATATTTGCATTAACAAAATACAAATAAAAACAGAAAGACAATAATCTTGTAATTTTAAGATTATATAATGAAAATATCTCAAACTTTTTAAAGACTCTAACTTAAAATAATATACATAGTAAAATATAAAAAAAAAGAAATTTATTTAATTATATATTTCAAACTTATTAAAGACTCTAACTTAAAATAATATACATAGTAAAATATAATAAAAAATAATTTTATTTAATTATATATTATATTTCAAACTTATTAAAGATTCTAACTTAAAATAAAAATACAGATAGCAAGATTTAAAAAAAAATTAAATAAATTTAATTATATTTTTCTGAACCGAACCATTTTCTTAGAGAGAAATTTTAATAAAATTCGATTTCTATTTAAGTGTTGAAAATCGATCATTATATTTATCAACCAATTTGCTAATGAACCAATCGTTAGCAACGTTTAATTAGCAATTCAATGAAATTAAATTAATTTGTTTATCTTGAACAAAGCTATTTATTTTTTATTTGTTTATTCAGCGCACACAAAATGATTAAATATCGCCAAAGTGTTGGTAAATTTGTTATTGTTGAGTCTACAATAATCCAGTCGAGAAAAAGGAGAAGGAGTAGAAGGAGGAGATGGCGGAGAAGGAGAAATTAAAAAGTGCCTGAGGTGCAAAATGAGGATTCGAATAATAGAATAAAAGTGTTTACCCAAGTTGACCACAAAAGCGAAAGGCAACTCTAAAATTTATTAGCGTTGCATTTTAAATTGATTGCGTTACTAATTTATGCATTTTAATTGCTAATTAATGCAACATTTACACAAGACACACACACACACATACGCTGGATTTATAATTAGCGGTCAAATTTACGGTTTTTATGCGTTTGTCAACACTGGCTGGCCTTAAAACAGAGCACGTTAAGGGGGGCGGGGTGAGGGGCGTTGCCACGCCCATGCAATTTGCATAAGCAAATACGAAATGACCAGTAGCCGGAGAAGGGGGGTCAAAGGGGGCAGGGAAGCGGTCACAAAGGGCAGTTAATTTTAATACTACGACCAGCACAAAGGCTTCTCGCTCTCTCTCGCTCTCTCTCCTTCTCTCTCTCTCCCTCCACAGATTTGCAGAGAATTTGTTGCCGCTTCTTTGTATTAGTGTGCTTTGTGTGTGTGTGTGGGCTTAATGAGCCGTTATTTATTAGCTTGCCGTTTTAATTTATGTGTGCAACAAATTAGACGGCCCAGTCTGAAAGCGCTTAAACTATTTGTTATTTTAAATTGAAACCGTTGCCAGACCTACACTCAGAAAAACAAATCAAGATTTACGCACTTAAACAGTGCATATTCAAGTACAAACGATCTCAAAAGCTCAAAAGTTCAGATCAGAATCAAGGAACACTTTTCAAATCACATTAAAAATATTATTCAAAAATCAATTATAATTAAAAATAAGTTTAGGAAATATTTTTTATAAAACTAAGCGCAAATATAAATTTAATTGAACACAAAAAAAGAATAGTAATAATAATTGTTGAACTAATAATAATACTACTTATACATATGTCCTCATTATTAGCTTTTGGAATTTGGAAATAAATAAACTGGAATTTTATTTATTCTATTTCAAGTTCGTTTTTCGCAAGTTCAAAAATCTTAAAATGTGATTTATCTGGGATACTTAAAGTACGTTTTGGGATTCATTAAATAATTAAATTATATTAAGGATTTAAATATACTAGTTTAAGTACACAAGAATCTGGATATTATCCCAAATTGTATTTGATTCTCATTATCAAGTTAATTTTAATTTTGAGAATAATATTTTAAGTACATAAAAAGTATAAATATAAGTTAAGTATAAATAACTCTGTAGTTTTTGGAGGTATCTTAACGAGACTCGCAGATTTTATATTTGCCTTGGTCTTAAATATTCCGACTTCGTTCGGAAATAAAAATCGGACTATTATTTCACATAGATGTCATGGGATCGATCAGCCAGAATTTTTAAATTTAAAATCGGCTCATAAAATTTAAAGAACAAAACGGTTTAAATTCAAGTACGAACCTATCAAATTTTAGTATGTGATATTTTTCTGAGTGTAGTCTCCTAACCCCCCCTAGTCTTTAGTATTTCCCCTTTCTAGACACGTCTCTGTTTGAGCCAAGCAACAACAAGAACAACAAAAACAAATTTGCTGTTGCTAATCATTAAACATTTGCTATAGTCTCAATGTATAGCTATTTATGTGTGTGTGTGTGTGAGACTGTGTGTGTGTGTGTGTATGTGTCTATTACTCTGTGTGTCTGTGTGTGTGGTTCAGTTTGGTTCAGTGGTTAAGTGAAATTTATTATCAAAATAAATTTGCTTTTCGGTTTTCACATCAGGTGCGAGCGAGACAAGAAATGCTGAAAAATGTATAAAATACATTTTTGGTATTTAAATACTGACAGCTTAAAAGCATTTAAATAGTTGCTTTCCTTACAAAATTATATGGATTAAAATATCTATCGAATATTGTTAATTTATTGTTGCAAAAGATAAACACAAATAAAATTATTTGAAATTACCGTAAGGTTTAATATCCGATACATAACAGATTATATGGAGAGTATATGATGTAGTTATTGTAGAGATTATATTGTATATTTTTTCTATAGAAATATGCCATTAACTCTGCCTCACCAGTCTTATAAATTACAAAATTTAAATAAATTTTTCATTTGATGGGAAGGAGATATAATTAATATTTAAGCAAAATATTTTAATTTAATTTTTTGTGCATATTTTATCTGAGATAAGCAATAAAAACCAAACATAATTTAAAATTTAAGTTTCCCATATTTGCATTCCTCACTTTATATTAAACCCATTTGAAGTACAATTTCCTAAGATATTAGGCCCCAGGTTGAGTTCCAAGTAATTTGTCAGGGAATAAAGATAGAGCCGCCTCCTTCCATAAAACTCCATTTCATGCAGTGTTTAATAACGTTAATTTGCATTGTCAACGTCGCGATGCTCAAGAAAATTTTGTAAGACAAAACAAGTCGAAAAATATGCAAATTAGCTTAAGTACTCGAAAGTGTAGTAGCAAGAAGAAAAAAAAAAGAAAAAGAAAATAGTAGCAGATAAGTTAGGGCTGGCAAAAAGTAGTAGAAAGTTGAGAAAAAGTAGTAGTACTTTAATCAGGGACACAGCAAAGCCAGGGCCCAAAACAAAGCTACAAAAAATAGTATTTGGCAAATGTGAGAGACTGAGAAATACCCTGTATATGGGCAGGTTGCTTCCATTTAATAAATTTATTATTTATTTATTTACAAAATTATGTTTAATAATAATACCTAAGCATAATAATAATAATTAACGAGTTCTAACTCGAATAAATTTATTAAAATTTTCACATGTGCTCAAATTGCTGTGGAAAAGTCTGGAAAAGACTAAATGAATTTTGTCAAGCTCTGAGATCTTTAATTTTTAATCAATTCTTATGAAATTTGACATGTGCTGTAATTAAATATTTTGGTAGTTGTATATTAAATTGTATAAAATTAAATAAAATTATTTATTTAAGTAATGCACTTTAAACAATTCGCATGAATTTCTTAGCAAAAATAAATGGAAATTCTTAGAAAAGCTCGAAGAATTATAATATTCTTAATTTAAATTTAACATCTCTTATTCAATTTTGATTTCAAGTCATTTGCCTTAAATAAATCGTATGAAATGCAACGAATAAATATGAAATTTTTATAATTTTGTATGTCCTTAGTTTAATAAATTTCTTTTATTTCTTTTTCTTAATTTCTTTTAAAATTAAAATAATTTGCAACACAGTTTTAAATATGCACTTAGGGGGCATTTAAACAATTCTATTGTTGTACTGTCCAAGGCTGCAAATCACCAAAATTTTGGTTAAGGTTCGGTTCGGTGGTTCGAACCATAGGCCAAGACCTATTTTGATTTATCAATCGGTTCAAATCCAAAAAAATATTTTTATTGCCTTAATCTTCTTGATTTTTAGAAACAAATTAATTTTTGTGTGCAAAAGAATTCGAATAATGTTAATAATCTAAAATAATTTGAAAATCTAAATATAAAGCATAATTTATAGATTTTTATTCGAAGACTTATGAAATGAATTAATAATTTTATTTCCGAAACGAACCTTTTTTTTTTAGAAAGTGATTCCATTTAATTTCGGGGTCATTTTAAAGTTTCGTTTATGTTGCTTAAAATCCCGATTTGCCGTCTTATTACTGTCACTTACATGCGGTATGGCATACCATATTGATATTATTTTTTTTACAGGGTATTTGCAAGTGCACAACAATTTGAAACCCTAATGTGCAATGTGTGAGTGCAGTGAACGTGTGAGTGAGTGACGGACACGGCGACTCACAGTCTCACAGTCTGACTTGACTGCTCGACAAGCTGTCTGGAGCTCCACAAATACACACACTCACACACACACACACACACACTCACACACACACTCACACATATGCCTTGGCGTTTATCTGCGCGTAATGAAGACGTTGCAACTTTTGCACTGAAACTAATTTCAAAAACTGAACAGCAACGTCGCTTATTGCATATGTACACTGAAAAAAAGACCAACTTCTAAGATCAAGAACATTTATCTTAAATATTTTGTTCTTAAAATAAGACCATTTTAAGACCAAATTAATAAAACTAAGAATATTAATCTAAAAATTCTCAGTTCTTAATATAAGAATTAAAAATCTTAAACTGATAAGAAAATATAAATATGTCATATTTGATATGAAGACAATAATGGCACCGTGGCGCTCTGGTTAGAGTCACCAATTCAGTTTGGTAACAAGTCGAGGGATCGAAACCCGCTCTAGCCAAGGAAAAAACATATATTTGCAATATTTATAAAAAAAAAAACAAATCCAAAAAAAAGTATAAATTAAAAAAAATAAGTTTAAAGTTTAAAACACCTGCCTTAATTTTTTTGTTTGAGAATTTAAGACTGTTTGGTCTTAAATTAAGAGCTTATTCTTATTTGAAATGTTCTTAAAATCAAGATGTGTTTTCTAAATTTAAGAATTTTATGTTCTCGACGCATTTTTTAGACCAAAATTCTTAGTTCTGACACCAAAATCTTGATTTTAGAACATTTTTTTATCAGTGTATGTGTGTGTGGGAGTAAATATGAGTGTATGTATATGTGCATACATATGTGAGGAGTGTGCGAATGTCTGGGGGGCAGGGGTAAGAGTGTAGAGAGGGGGAGGGGGGATGTGGCAATGCCTCTGAGTACTACACATAAATTAAAATGTTAGCTAAAAGTTTTGCCGCTAAAATGGCGCAAAGCAAAAATCACAAGCGAGTTTATTTTGTGAGTGTGTGTGAGTGTAAGTGTCTGTGTGTGTGTGTGTGTGTGTGTGTGTGAGTACTCCATGCAGTGTAAATGACACTTAACACAATTAAATAAGCATTTAAAGTTGCACACACACACACACACAGTTGCGAAATGACTTAAGTGCTGTGCGCGCAATTACACACACACACACACATGCAGAGCTAGTGCGCTCTCTCTCTCTCTCTCTCTCTCTCTCTCTTTCTTGCTGCATATTAAATTAATGGCATGCCAAAAAGTATGCTACAAAATAAGCAAGCGCAGAGCCCAAAAACTGCTGACTGCCTCAAAGCACAGGCAACACACACATAGACATATATACATATATATATATATATAGACACACACATAGACACACACACACACACATTGAAACACTGGCAATTGCAATGTGTGCACAATCAAAATTAAAGCCGCCCTTCAACTGGCAACACAACAAATCCTCTCCTCAACTGCCGCACTCTCTCTTTCTCTCTCTCTCTCTCTCTCTCTCTCTCTCTCTCTCTCTCACTCTCTCTCTCTTCCCCCTCTCACTCTCTCTTCCAATTGCAGGCCAGTTAAAGATTTATGCGCTCGTTAAGGGCAGTTTCATGTCAGTTTTTATGTGTCATGCGGTCGTCTCTTGCCTCCTACTTTACAATCATTTGCAACAACAACAACAACAGCAACACTAACAACAACAACAACACTAACAACAACAGAAAACAGTTGTTGCTAGTCTCATTGTTGTTGTTGTCATGCAAAATTCAAAATGCTCATCATAAAATGCCTAAACATTTGCCAAAAACTCAAACTTTGCCTTTAATTTAAACACTCAAAGCAAGAAAAAAGAAAAAAAATACGCTCAAAACTTGCAACCTTAAGTGGCAAGTGGGGCAGGGGAGGGAGAGGGTGACATGCGAGAACATGCAACATGAACTTTATGCTAGTTTCAACGCAATTCCTTAAGATATTATGTCAAGTCATAAACTAAGCAAATTATTAAATCAGTATTTATATGAATACGCATAAGTTTCACTATTTCCCTTACGTCCGTATCCCCCATCCTCCCCCTGACACTCCTCCCCTGGCACACCCTCCCCCTGACACGCCCTTCCCCTCCCCCTTCTTGACAGCCCACATTTGGGGCAGCTGCTTGTGGCAAGCAGTTTGTAAATACACAACATGATAAGGAAGAGAGTGCAACGCAGTGGAAATACCCTATCATTAGCATTAGCATTAGCATTAGCATTAGCATTAGCATTAGCATTAGCATTAGCATTAGCATTAGCATTAGCATTAGCATTAGCATTAGCATTAGCATTAGCATTAGCATTAGCATTAGCATTAGCATTAGCATTAGCATTAGCATTAGCATTAGCATTAGCATTAGCATTAGCATTAGCATTAGCATTAGCATTAGCATTAGCATTAGCATTAGCATTAGCATTAGCATTAGCATTAGCATTAGCATTAGCATTAGCATTAGCATTAGCATTAGCATTAGCATTAGCATTAGCATTAGCATTAGCATTAGCATTAGCATTAGCATTAGCATTAGCATTAGCATTAGCATTAGCATTAGCATTAGCATTAGCATTAGCATTAGCATTAGCATTAGCATTAGCATTAGCATTAGCATTAGCATTAGCATTAGCATTAGCATTAGCATTAGCATTAGCATTAGCATTAGCATTAGCATTAGCATTAGCATTAGCATTAGCATTAGCATTAGCATTAGCATTAGCATTAGCATTAGCATTAGCATTAGCATTAGCATTAGCATTAGCATTAGCATTAGCATTAGCATTAGCATTAGCATTAGCATTAGCATTAGCATTAGCATTAGCATTAGCATTAGCATTAGCATTAGCATTAGCATTAGCATTAGCATTAGCATTAGCATTAGCATTAGCATTAGCATTAGCATTAGCATTAGCATTAGCATTAGCATTAGCATTAGCATTAGCATTAGCATTAGCATTAGCATTAGCATTAGCATTAGCATTAGCATTAGCATTAGCATTAGCATTAGCAGATATAGTAAACCGATCAAGCTGGTTTCAAGACATTAGCTTCAACAGGAGCTGACTTCACATAGGACAGTTCCAACTAGTTATCGTTAGAGAAGTCTGAACTAAGGCATCTCTTCAGAAAATGTTACTTATAATACTACAAAATTATAATATCCACGCAGGAGAGTATAATAAAGAAAAACTGCTGCAGCTACCGGTAGTTGAACATAAATAAAATGAAAAGAAAACAAGAAGAAATTCCGGAAAAAAGTCGAAAAAAGTCGAAAAAAGACGAAAATAAATGGCGTGTATAAAAACGGGCAAAACGAACGTAAATAAGCAACAAAACATGCAGCAAAGGTGCGATGCGAATTTCTGGCAATGGATGAATGGTCATGGGTGTGTCAAGAGGGGGAAGAGTAGAAAATTGGGAGGAAGAGGAGAAGGATTTGGTGAAGCAAAAGCCAAGCGCCAAAAAACAGCTGAAAGCTCTGTGCAAACATTTTATGGCACTTTTGGTTTATTTTATTCAGCTGCTTCTGCTGTTGTTGTTGTTGTTGCTACTGTTGTTGTTGTTGTTGCTGCTGCTTCAAGTTGCAAGTTGCTGTGCGGTTCATTGCACACATATACACACAACAAACACACACACACACACACACACAACATACACAGCAATAACTGTTGACAATCTTTGGCAACTTGTGTTGGCCCTAAAGATTTTTGCACATTGCTGGCTCATTGTTTGTTATTGTTGTTGTTGTTGTTGCTGTTGTGGCAGCCACCATTTTCTGCTTCTTCTTCTCCTTATTTTTCTTCTTCTACTTATTTAACATCACGCACCATCACCGGAAATCGATCTCATCACTTATGCAAAATGTGACGCAGTTAGTTGTGCAAAATTTATACACGTAAAAGCAGCAAACACACACACACACACACACACACAAGAGCAACATTGTATAGCCCATTTTGAAAACTGAAAGCAACGCACATAAACAACAACGGCAACAACAACAGCAACACCAAGAAGAAACTTTATAACAACGTAAGATTTACGCGGAAAACAGAAACTAGCAGCAAAAGCTAAAGTCGAGCAAACTCAGCTGCGAGAGACCCTGTAAAAAATATTTTAAAAAAATACACATATTAAAAATTTAAATACAAATAATATTAATATAATTTACCTTAAAATTTAATCGAAGCTTTAACAGTTGCTACCCAGAAAAAAAACATTCTAAAATTCAAGTTTAAAATTCTTGATGCAGGCATTTTTTAATTATATATTCAGGAAGTTATGGTTTAATTAAAACTTCAAATTTTAAAAGTCAAAGCCTTAAATATTGAATCTAACTTAGAAAAATGAGCTTCAGTCCAAAAATCTAAATATTGAATTGTTTTTATCCCCGATATTTTTTTCTGTGTTTCTCTCCCAAAACTGTATTGTTCTTTTAGATGTAATACTTCATTTTGTATTTAATAATATAAAAATACGTAATATGTTCAAAAAAAAAAAAGAAATATGTATATTATTTAAAAAGAATATTACAAATACGAAAATATTTGAAGCGGGTTTAGATTCCGATCAGAATTTCTTAAACAGAACTCCAATAAAGAATAAAAGCATAAGAGGTAGAGTAGAAGGTCTAAAGGTTGCTAGCTCTCTTTCAAAACAGATTTGTTCCATTAGATTTAATATTTTATTTTATATCTAATATTATTAATAACATAAAGTATTTTTAAAAAATGAACTGTAATATTCAAAAAGAAACCTACAAATACATAAATTCGTGCAAATGGATAAAGTTCCAAATATAATTTTTTTGTACAGAACTTCAATTGATTCTTCAAAGTTCTGTTTTCTGTAGTATTCTGATGATATAGTAAACATTGTGTATGCCGAAAATAAAGTATTTATCTATCAAATTGTACTTCTGAAAAATTCTAAAACAAGCTTGAAATACAGAAATCAGAAAGTGATATATCTAACTTTTATAGTTTCTGAGATCTAGGTGTTTATACAGATAGATAGACTGTACGACAAATCTATATCAACTCAAATTTCGATGCTGATCAATAATATTTATGTTGCCTTTTATTTCTTTTTTAACAAATTTAATATATCCTTTATACTTTTTAAACACAGGGTATAAAAACTGTAACGGAAACTAAAACTCAAAACTGAAACGGAAACTTGCCTCCATTTTTTTCCCTTTATTCTCAGTCATTTTTTTATGGCAAACACTACAAAGTAGGCAACACTTTTTTGCACTCAGCAACTTTGCCTTCGTCGCTTCAGAAATTGCACAACACTGCACAAAAGAGCTTGAAAAGCCGCCTGCGCCTTCATCTCAAAATCTATCTCCCACTCTCCCTCTCTCTCTCTCCCTCTCTTTACCTTTGAAAGCCTAATCTTTTGAATTATTCTTTTGATCGAAACTATCGATAAGAGAGTTTCTTGTTTTCTGATTGCAACATTTTGTGAGATTTTCTTTGAAGTGTTCTCAAAGTTTTGATTGAAAGCTTGAAAGATTTTCTGAATTCAATTTAAGAATATTTTTAACAACCGTGTAAAATGGTGACGTTCTTTTTATCTCTCTCACTTTCTCTTGATTTATTATAAAACTTCTCTCATACTTAAAGTGTTGTATGTTTTTTTTTAATAATCAATTATTTTAAATATTGAATTCAATTTTAGAATATTTTTAACTACTGTATAAAGATATTATTTCTCTCATTTTCTCTTTATTTATTGTAAAATCTCACTCATACTTTTGTATGTTTCTTTTAATATTCCTCTCTCTCATTTATTTGTCTTACATTTTTTTTATTCTTTTGCCTTTGTCTTCATTTTGTTTATCACTTTTCCCTAATCATTTTCATTCACTGCCTGTCAATATTTTGTGCAATTGATTTGTCGTGATTATAATTATCTCTGACTCTTATTTTCAATTATTTACCCTCTCTCTCTCTCTCTCTATTTCTCTCTTTCTCCATCTTGCTACCTCTCTGATTTACTGACGCTTTTTATTTCTCCCCATATCACTCTGTTTTCTCTCTCTTTCTCCATTTCTATTCGTTTTGATTACTTGAGTTCCTCTTTGCCCTCTCTTTCGTAAACGTTTCAACTTCAGCTATAAAGTGAGAGGAAAACTCAATAACTCCTAAGCTTATTCTCTCGCATCGAATCATATCCAATCTAAAAATTCCTCCAGCTGAGTGACAAAATAAATAATAAAATATGCTATAAATATATATATAAAATCTAGAATAAAGTTATATACAAAGTTCGAGATATTTATGCGCTCATATCTATGCAAAATACAAGAAAAGAAAAAAAGGGGATAAAGCAAGAAAACTAAATAAATAAAAGAAAATCTCGGCACGACATCAAATAAAATACAAAATATTTATATATCATGAAACCTAAAGGTATAAAAAAAGAAGGATGATGATGATGAAGAAGTCGGAGAAGAATAAGAAAAGAGGAGGTGAAAACTACAGGTTGGAGATGCCACCTGCTGTTGCAAGTGGAAACTGCTGAAGGTGCAAGCAATGCCTTTGACTTGTGGCAGTCACCCAAACGTGCCACATGCCACTTGCCACACTGAGAGAAAAATCAAGTACTCTCGTACTTGAATCAAAATCTAGCCAAGCTCGAAAATTCTTAATTCAAGAACGAAATTCTATATTTTAAAATTTCTTGAAATTCTTGATATGAAGACCGTTCGGATAAGTTTCAGTATTGTTTTAAGAATTTTATGGTCTCTATATAATACCAAATTACTTAGTTTTAAACTGATTTTTTGTACTTAGTTTAAGCACTTTTAACGCTTCATACTTCGAAACGTACTAGATTTTAGTATATTTCAAACTGAAGTCCTTTAAACTCTCTAAATGATAACAAAAACGTCTTAATATAAAAATATGAAATAAGTATTATGAGCATATTACAACAAAATAAAATGATAAAAATGATTAAAATCATAAATCATCATCAAAAGTAAGGAAAGACTGACTACAGAAATGATCAAAGTCTTCAAATAAAGTCTTAGTTTTTTAATAACTGTCGAGCTCCTCCTCATTGCAGACAAGCCAGAACCAGTTGTGAATTCTAAGCCAGCAAACGCAAAAAGATATTTAAGAATTAAAGAAGTATTTTTTGATCAGGATTAAACATGTTTATATTTGACAACGAAACCGTCTTTATTTAATACGTATAATTCTTGATTTAGAAAATTTGTTCTTATTTTTTAATGTTAAACGACCGTTTATGCTGTTAAGAACGATTCGCTCTTGAATTAAGAATATTCAAGACCGAATCGTTCTTAAAAAATTTTAGACTGAATCGGGATTAATTCAAGAACTCATTTTTGTAGAATGAAACGTACACTGAAAAAAAAGACCAACTTCTAAAATCAAGAACATTCATCTTAAATATTTTGTTCTTAAAATAAGGACATTTTAAGACCACATTACTAATACTAAGATTATTAATCTAAAAATTCGCATTTCTTAATATTATATAAGAATAAAAAATCTTAAATTGATAAGAAAATTTAAATATGTCATATTTAATATGAAGACAAAAATGTAATCTCTGGTTAGAGTCGCTGCTTCAGTTTGGTAACAAGTCGAGGGATCGAAACCCGCTCTAGCCAAGGAAAAAACATATATTTGGAATATTTATAAAAAAAAGATCCAAAAAAGTAGTATAAATATAAAAAAAAATAAGTTTAAAGTTTTAAAACACCTGCCTTATTTTTTTATTTTTGGTTTGAGAATTTAAGACTGTTTGGTCTTAAATTAAGAACTTATTCTTATTTGAAATGTTCTTAAAATCAAGATGTGTTTTCTAATTTTAATAATTTTATGTTCTCGACGCATTTTTCAGACAAAAATTCTTAGTTCTGAGACCAAAATCTTGATTTTAGAAAATTTTTTTTATCAGTGTACTGCTTTTTTCTAAGTGCACTTGCCACAGCTGCCTGCTGTCTGCTGCTTGCAACACAGGCAACAGAGGCAGCTTCGATGTGCGTGTCAGCTACAGTTGCCAGTTGCCAGTTGCCAAAAATGTTGAAGCAGCTTAACTCACAGACAGTTGGCCCAAATGCCACACCAACCCACTTTGCTGTGCCACAATCTATGCCACATCATTGTCACTCGGTCACGCCCCGCGAAAAGAAACTTCTTCTTCTTCTTCTACCTTCTTCTCTATCTCCTTCTTCTCTGTCTCCTTCTTCTCTTTCTCCATATCTGTTGTTGCTTCTACTTTTGAAATTGTATGCAAGATTTATTAAGATTTAAAAGCTTTTATGTGTGCCGCTGTCAATTGTTGCCACGGCCACACAGTGTTGACATTTTAGCCATTTTATATACATATAAACTTGGCTATTTTGCAGGGAATAAAACCGAAACGAATATCGGTTTCATTTACGGTTTCGGTTATGCTCGAATTAAGGTTTTCGGTTATCGGTTATGCAAAATCTTGGAGTATCGGTTTCTTAATGATTATCGGTTTTTTGTAAGTTTCGGGTTAAAAATAAATTAAATAAATTAAGGTTTTCGGTTGAGCAAAATAAGAAGCGTTATTCAATGTTTTACATAAAAAAAAAGACAAGCTCTTTTTAGCCCTGAAAAAATTGTTATCTGGTTACTGAAATGGTCTAGCGTAATGTCGATTTTATTATAATTTGATCGCAAATAAATTTGGTTAATTTGGTTTGAAAATTTCAATTATTTTGATTTTACAGATTTTTAATAACTTTGAACTGCATCAATTTTCATGAGCCATGTAAATTTGATCATAATTTTATCTCTAAATTCGATCTGCATTTAAATTTTGTTCATTTGGAAAATTCGAAAATTTTCCTTTGTATTTTTCAAAATAATTCGAAATTTTTAAAATTAATAAAATTAACAAAATTTAAATGCAGAACGAATAAGGAGATAAAATCATGCTCAAATTTACATTGCGCATGGAAATTGATTGACTTCTGACAAAGTTATCGCAGTTCAAATTTATCAGTTTCGGTTAAGGCTTTAATGCCTGCTATTTCGTAATTACTAAAAAAGTCTGATTATTTTTAAAAATTGACTAATTTAACAGACTGTCAGATACTCGTAAATAAATATATAATAATATAATATGTAAACCAAAAACACGACTCGCAATAAAATGAAGAAATCTTTTGATTCTCACATAAAAAGTAGAGAACGTAGAGAACAAACATGATATTAAATTTTGGTAAAGATTCGGTTCGGCGGATCATACCATAGAGCAAGATTTAGGTTCAGTTTGCGAACCATTTTATATATTACAATTTACTAAATAAAATATATTTTTAGTGTTTTTTTTTATATTTTTTCAATTTATCAAACCTATTAAAATTTGTATTAAAAAACTTTTGAAAATAATCTAAATTTAAATATGACTTATTTTCATTCGAAGTCTCAAATTATTATTTTTTCGAACCGAACCTTTTAATTATGAAAATGTTTCGGTTCAAGTTCGGACAATATACTTACATATGTAGAACAAAATATTATAAATATTTCTGCATCGTTAACTGTTTTTGGAATAGCTGCAATATGTAAATGATCAATATGTATGTACATATATTCTGCTATTATTGCCAAAATTGCTTATATAAATATATTGGATTATAATAGTATAATTTTTAAAATATAGTTAAATCATTTAATGATTTTAAAAATAGTTTTCAAAGTTATAATATTTTAAAAATGCCTGTAAAATGACTGAAATAGACTTGAAAAATTTAGAATATGTTGCAATTAACCGAGAATTATTCAAAAATAATTTCAGAATTCAACAATTAAGTAAAAAGAATCTGTAGATGATGTTGATAATACAATATAATTAATTCGATATAAATTCTTATATTCTCATTCTACAATTATCAATTTTATGAAAAAAATCTTTAAATAAAATTGAATTTTTCCGCAGTTTTGGATATATTTTTAGCTACTTTTTAAACGAAGTAGCTATATTACTATTGAAATTCTGACAACACTGATGCCACAAGCAGAGCCACAAAGAGAGAGAGAGATGAAGAGAGAGAGAGAGAGAGAGAGGAGAGAGAACGAGACAACTTTGTATGCATTTCTGCACAATTCGAACGTTTTTCGACAATATTTTTACAAGACTCTAATTGAAAAAAACAAACGAACGTTGGCATTGCGCTTTGTGCGTTCGTTCGTTCGTTCGTTCGCCATGGCGTATACGCAATACGCCAGAAGGCGTCACTCATACGCACTGTATGACGCCCTCAACCAGCAAATAATTAGTTGTACGCCTTTTCTGTATGTGCGTGTGTATAAATATATACATGTGTGTGTGTGTGTGTGTGTGGGCATGTGAAATTGTATTGTTTCCGTGCTCTGATTGGTTTTTGGTTTTCTGGTTTTTAGTATTTTCGCTCGGCTGCTGCTGCGTTCAATGGCAAGAATAATTTCAAATATTCGTAACTACAGCAAATGCAGACTTTGAGACTGTCTGTCGTATACCCTGTAATCGTTAGAAAGCAACCAATAGAAGTAATATATAGTGAAATGTTTTTAGAGTTGCTTCCTTCTCAATTCTCTGAAATAAATCTTTAATTGTTGCTACATAACAAACTTTAAATAAACATCTTATTATAGGGTATTTGCTAGTCAATTGCTTGTTCACAATTAAATGTCATTCTTATTTGCTTGGTCCTCTATAATAAAAGTCAAAGTAAAATTAGTTTTTATTGCAGAAAATCGTTATGGGAGCTTCAATTTTTGTGTTGAACTGAAAACCAGTCGTGAATATGAAGAGGGATGACGAAGAGAGGGGAAAGATGAAGAAGAACTACAACTTATTGATTTGTTGTCATTTTTCAAAATTTCTATTCAGACTCTTGTGGTTTATAAAGGCTAAAAACAGATTTTCGTTTGCTTCGAACTTAAATTTGATAAATATTACTGAAAGTACACAAATTGGGCAGAAAAAATGAGACACACAAAACCAGGAATCTTGTAATAATAAAACAGTTAGAGAAAATTTAATTGGGAACAAAGTAGAAAAAAATAAGTGGAATATCCAAAGTCAAATTATTTTATTAGAATTCGCACGACTTTAAATTTTTGTGTCTTCGGTTTTTACACATTTTCCTATGGTTAAGTTCGAAAAATACTCTCAAAATGCAATTAGCCAAAAAGAACATAATATACAACAATTAAGTATTCATATGAATATTATTATATTTAATAGAATTCCCTACAATGAAATAAAATATGTGTATTACTATTTTGAGAGGAAATTCAAGAGGATTCAGAAAAATCAGGCTTACTTTTTTTCAATATTAATGAACTGGATTTTACCTAATTTTTGTGCTCTTAATGTCATTCTTAGGATTTGAATTTTCTAGTTTATGCTTTACTTTTTTAATTTTTATTTTGGTTAGTTTAAATTGAGTTATAATTTTTATTTTTGTTTTAGCTTAGAAAAATATAATATTTGAGGTTCGTATGAGGCAGCAGAAAACTAATTTGATTTGAGGAATATATTATTTTGTGTTTTCTACTTATTTAAGTTATTTTTTGAGGCAGGCTTCCTAGTACAACTATAAAAATACACTTATAAAAAAAATGTTCTAAAATCGAGATTTTGGTCTCAAAACTAAGAATTTTTGTCTAAAAAATGCGTCGAGAACATAAAATTTTTAAATTTAGAAAACACATCTTGATTTTAAGAACATTTTAAATAAGAATAAGTCCTTATTTTTAGACTAAACAGTCATAAATTCTCAAGCCAAAAATAAAAAAATAAGACAGGTGTTTTTTTAAATTTTAAACTTATTTTTTTTTTATATATTTATATTTTCTTAACAATTTAAGATTTTTAATTCTTATATTAAGAACTGCAAATTTTTAGATTAATATTCTTAGTATTAGTAATTTAGTCTTTTAATGGTCTTATTTTAAGATTCTTCGTGATTTTAGAAGTTGGTCCTTTTTTTCAGTGTACTTACAATTTATGGCATTTATAATTTATTAAAGTAACAAGTAAAAATAATATTTAAAGTAAAATATAACTATATTTAGTTATTTATTAATTAATGTTAGTCTAACTTATTTGTTCATTTATTATTATAATATTTTATTTTTCGTTAATCATAATTACAATTTTAGGTGTTCTTTTAGTTTATTTCGAAATTGCGTTGTTGTTTTTCTCACTTAAATAAGCTGCAGCTTGAAATTCAAAAATATTTGATGAAAAATACTAAAAATGGAAGGTACTCGTAGTATTTTTCTTCTTCATTATTTACCACAATTTCAACATGCTAAACCAATTAGTTGACGTAGTTGTTGCTCTAAGTGTGAAATAAGTGTTTTGTTGAGTGCGTGACAAACGGTGTGTAAAGATTTAAATGGCGAGTAATGCGTAACGAGTAGCGAGTAACGAGTAGCAAGTAACGAGTAGCGAGTAGCGAGTTGCTCATTATGAGCATTTCCAAAGTTATTCAAATGATGTGCGGCTGCTTTGAGTGAAACTGTTGCGGCCACTTAACTGTGGCTTACACACATACACTGAAAAAAAAGACCAACTTCTTAAATCAAGAACATTCCTCTTACCTATTTTGTTTTTAAATAAGAACATTTTAAGACCACTTTACAATTACTACGAATATTAATCTAAAAAATCGCAGTTTTTAATAAAAGAATAAAAATCTTAAATTGTTATGAAAATATTAATATATTATAGTATTTTCATTTGTAACCAATTAAAATTCGAGTCCCACTCCTTTCAAGGAAAAATATATATTAAAGTAATATTTACAAAAATACATACTAGAAAAATTAAATATATGTATATCATAATAATATATCCTTTTTTTTTGTCTTGAGTATTTAAAACTGTTTGGTCTATAAATAAGAACATCTTTTCTTATAAGTGTGGTCTTGTAAATATAAGATTTTCTGATCTTATTAATAAGAATTTGGTCTTATTGTTTTCATTTGTAACCAATTGTGATTCCAGTCCCACTCTTTTCTAGGAAAAATATATATTAAAGTAATATTCATAAGAATACCAGAAAAATTAAATATATGTATATCATAATAATATATCCATTTTTTTTTGTCTTGAGTATTTAAAACTGTTTGGTCTATAAATAAGAACATCTTTTCTTATAAGTGTGGTCTTGTAAATATAAGATTTTCTGATCTTATTAATAAGAACTTGGTCTTATTGAAATGTTCCTGAAATCAAGACCTTAAGAATTATATATTCTTGACGTATTTCTCAAAACAATATTCTTAGTTCTGGAACCAAAATGTTGATTTTAGAACCCCTTTTTTTATCAGTGTAGATACACAACATTTATGAGTGCCTGTGTGTGTGTGTTTACTTGTGTTTAAATTGAAATTTAAATGAATATGCGACACGTGAATGTGCGGGATCATAAAAATGTCGTTGCTGCAGTTGCGACAAAACTTGCAGCAAACAACGTCATGACACACACACACACACATCTATTTACTTACACACACCCTCACACACACACACATACACTTACACCTACTCACACGGGAGCAATGTCATCAGTTTTAAGCTGTGCATTTTCTTTATTTTTTTGCATTCATTTTGCTTACACAATTTTGTTGCCTACTTTGCAGCGCGACGCTCAAGAGAACTATAAGACAAAGTGTATGTGTGTGTGTGTGTGTGTGTGTGTGTGTGTGTGTGTGTGTGTGTGTGTGTGTGTGTGTGTGTGTGTGTGTGTGTAAGCCTTGTATATGCCTATGCGCCACCCTCTTCAGTCAATCAGGTCACCTTCTTGCCTTTGTGCCGCACACAGCCCCGAGGCATGCAACACACACGCACACACACACACACACGCACACACACACAGTTATCCTGAGCTCCAAAACGTCAGTCAAATGTCGCACACATGCATGAATACACATACACATATACAAATACATGCCGTCATATGCAAGGGCAGTTTAATTTACCAGGCATATTTACCCAAATTACAATAATTTTCAGCCTCAATTACTCTAGTAATTGTCGAATTACTAATTAATGTTATTATTAACCATGTAATTACGGTACTTCTCTTTCAACAACTTAAATGCATTTCTTGTTGCCATTACTTGTGTAATTACAGCCACAATTACTCAAGTAATTACAATTCAATTCAATTACCTACGTAATTACATGGTTTCAGTTACAATTACTTATTTAATTACTTGAGTAATGCATATACACATATACAAATACATACATTACCGAAATTACAATCATTTTCAGCCTCAATTACTCTAGTAATTGTCGACTTACAAATAAAGCGTAATATAAACCATGCAATTACTGTACTTTCTTTTAAACTACTTGAATAATTACATTAATATTTCTCATTACTTGTGTAATTACAACTACAATTACTCAAATAATTGTAACCAACGCCAAATTATACTCAATTCAATTTAATTACTAAGTAATTACATGTTTTTCACTTAAATTACTTATTTAATTACTATAGTAATTAACTGGTAATTAAGAAATAATTTCGGCATATTGTTTTATATACTTTTCAAGCGACACTCGACAAAATTCGTACAAAAGGTCAACGCTGCAGCAAAGCAAACAAAATGGCGGCGACACAGCATTTAGCGGCCATTTTTCTTGTTTTCCTTTCGTTTTTTTGTTTGTTTGTTGTTGTTATTATTTATTTTTTAACCACATTTTCCGCTCTTTTATGACTTTTTTGCTTGGGTTTTGCTTTAACACAATTTTAAATTGTGCTTGCAATTAAATATTTAAATTGTATTTCAGGTAAGAGTGTGTTTGACAGTGTATGTGTGTGTGTGTGTGTGTGTGTGTTAGAGTGAATGTGCATATGTGTGTGTAACTGCTTTAAGTGCGGTCAATTTTCAGTAATTTGCGTGCGGTTTTTATGTTGCCTCATTTTGATAATGTTTTTAAATTATTCAGCGCCTGCTTGAGACAATTTTCCAATTTTCCTTTGGCCTTTGCCCTTTCTCACCAACAAGTAGGCCATATATATATGTGCATGTGTGTGTTTGTATTTGTGTCACATTTAACACAATGATCCGCACATTTGACGCCATTTTTGGGTGTGTTTTAAAATTTGTTATTTGCGGCTGAATAATTCAAATATTAAATATTTAAACCAAGGCTGCAAAATCGGCTCTGAAGCTTTATTATCATTATAATAAACATTATCATTATCATTGTTTAAAAATCGCTTTTAAAACGTTGGAAATCTTCAAATTAAATGTAAATTTAAATTAAATTAATATATCATTATCACTATTAGTATTATTTTAAGATTGAACTCTAAAACTGTTGGAAATCTTGAAATGAAATCATTTAAAAGCATTAAAAAATCAGGGAAAAAAACAATTTAAAATAAATGTAATTTGCTGTTTTTTTATTCTAAATATATATTATAACTGAATGATACAAAATAGTATAAATATTGATGGGTCAATTCAATAGTGGATCTGAGTACATGTATTTTCATATTTGTGTATTACATAAACTATTATTATTGTCATGAACTGTCGTTTGGTTCAAATACATATATGAATAAAATTATTGAATTCATGTAACTATGGCTCTGAACCTTTATTATCAATATCATTATAATCATTTCTACTATTATTATTATCAGTATTTTGAGATACTTTTAAAAACGTTGGAAATCTTTAAATTAAATAATTTTATAGGTTTAAAAAATTAAGCAAATTAGTAAAGCAATTGAGAAAAAATTTAATTAATAGGTTAATTTAAATATATGATTAATGATAACACAAATATTGATCGGTCAATTCAATAGTGGATCTGAGTACATGTACTTTCATATTTGTGTATTACATAAACTATTATTATTGTCTTGAACTGTTGTTTGGTTTAAATAAACGATTAATAAATGCCATAAAATAAATATCGATCAAAAATATTGAATAGATGTAAATATGACTGCATACCATCTTTATTATCATTATTTTGGTTTTTATTATTATTATTTTAAGATTGTCTTTTGAAAACGTTAGAGATCTTTAAATTAAATAATTGTATAGTCTACAAAAATCAAAGAAAAAAGAAATGCATTAAAAAAAAAAGTAATTTGTTGTTTATTTCAAGTATTTGATTAATAATTTATACAAAGTAGTATAAATATTGATCGGCCAATTCATGCATACTATTATTATTGTCTTCAACTTTTGTTTGGTTTAAATATACGATTAATAAATGCCATAAAATAAATATCGATCAAAATATGGAATAGACGTAAATATGGCTGCATACCATCTTTATTATCATTATTGTTGTTTTTATTATTATTATTTTAACATTGTCTTTTGAAAACGTTAGAGATCTTTAAATTAAATAATTTTATAGTCTACAAAAATCAAGGAAAATAGAAATGCATTAAAAAAAAAAGTAATTTGTTGTTTATTTCAAGTATTTGATTAATGATGTATAAATATTAATCGGCCAATTCATGCATTTTCATATTTGTGTATGACATAAACTATTATTATTGTCTTCAACTTTTGTTTGGTTCAAATATATTCAAAAATTGAATACATGTAAATTCATATTGTATTCAATTTTGTATTCAATTCAAATCGTATCAGTTTTTATTAGCCGGATATTTAGTCTTGATAAGATTATCGTAACTGAACTCGGTCATTGAGGCGCAGACATCGATGTCGATGTTGTTTGTACACATTTTGAAGATTTTCACACTCTTGGAAAACTCCTTCCAGAAGTTATCGAATGGATCCGACTCAAAATTGAAGAGCGCCTTGAAGCCATCATAGACTTCAGTTGAAAGATCACGTATTTGCTGTGCATATGCCTTAAACTCCAATTCTTCAGACTCATCCAATTTCCACGACTTCAAATTGCCTTTATAGAGACGGACTTTTCTGATAATATCCACGCATTCCGGATTGCGTATCAACATCAATTTGTTCAAGTTAAATTCCTTTAGCTCTTCAAGTATCTGCATTGTTTTGCCCACATTGGCAGCTTTTCTACCCAAACACTCACTTATTTGATATGATAGTTTGACAAATTCACGCTCCGTTAATAAGGTATTCTCAATGCCAATCAGTTCTTTAAAGAATCGCTCTGATTCCTCTTTGGGTATTTTCTTTGGCTCTGGATCGATTAAAATCCTTCCTGGCATTGATTCAGCATCAACCTGACCGGTTTCCAATTTCTGCTTCAATTCAATTGCATCCTCGCGTGCTTTTTTCATCCAAGCTGCTTCCGCGCCGATGCTTTCAAAACTCTTTGGTTTCCCATAGTCAACGTTAATGCCCAGACATTTCGACTTCGGCATGTAGACCATAAGTAGATTTTCTTCAACGACCTGTCGAAAGATGTTTTGAAAATTAAATGGGTTAACAAAAAAAATTAGATTTGGTACTCTTATATTTAATTCTTAACTAATTGTTTCTATGACAGCTTTATGATCTAGAAGTTATATTTAAACTAAATTTGTTCTGGATATATAAAAAATAGTCTAAGAAATTCGTTGCGATTTTACAAGAAATATTAAAACCTTTATATTAAAGGTCAAGTTTTGAACTATCAATCAATGTCATATTGCTATTTGATATGGTGGATATATTTGAACCACATTTTTTTTAAATGTAATAAGACAACCCCGAAATAAGAAAGAGCAAAGTTTTTCAAACTAAAAGTTGATTTTCATCCGATAGTTCCTATGGCAGCCATATGATATAGTATTCCGATTTTATTAAAAATTATTCAGAATTTTTAAAACAACACCGAATACACATTCTGTAAGATTGATTGAGATAATTCAAGGAACATCAAAGTGTTCCATACTAAAAGTTGATTTTCAACAGATAGTTCCTATAGCAGCTATATGATATTGAAGTGCGATTTTAATTTTGGTCAGAAGTTGTTAGACAATTTGAAATACACAATCTGTAAGATTGGTTGAGAAATCTTAAGAGACAACATTTTTCATACAAAAGGTATATTTTCAGCCGATATATTCTATACATCCACATGATATAGTATTCCGATTTCAGAATTTTAGAATTCAAGGAACATAAAAGTTTCTCCTACACAAGTTTAATTTTCAACCGATAGTTCCTATTGAAGTTCGATTTTAATAAAATTTGATCAGAAGTTGTTAGACAATTTGTAATACACAATCTGTAAGATTGGTGGATATATCTCAAGATACAAAAAACTTGTTCATACAAAAGGTTGATTTTTAAAAGTACACGGACACGGACATTTCAAGATCGGTTGCAAACTGAGAGATTAGTTTAAGAGAAAAAGATAGTCATGATTATAGGGGATCTGTCACTCCTCCACTATGGCATTACATACATCGTGACTAAATTTAAATACCCTTTGATTTCCTTGGGATCCACTTACATGTACACATGACCCATCGCCAGCTTCGAACTTGATGTTATCAATGTTATCAACGGAATTATTAGCTGCCCAGCTAGCACGTGAGATATAATCGGAGGCAGGTTCCCAGGTTACATCGGAGGCATTTTTTGAGTCTAAAGTTGACAGCTTCGAATCGATTTCCACATATCGTACTTCCGTTTTTACCCTACGTGCTTTTTGATCGCCGACTTCAGCAATTGCATCATTTGATGTTGTTGCCAATGTTGATGTTGGTTTTATTGTTGTTGCTGCCTGGGGAGTTTCCTCATCGGGGATTCCCTCCACTTGTAAATTGATCAGTGCAATGTCATCGCCACGAATTGCGTTCTCAATCTCATCGATGGCCTTGCTAAATTTGGCCCGTTTCATAGTCTTCTCAGTGGCAAACTTGTTCTTATTCTTCACATATTCAAATATACTATTTGCCATTATATTTTCGCCAGTTTGTGCGGTTCCATAAAAGTAAACATTGTACTTTTTATTGTTATTGTTGAAGCTCGTAATCTTTGCTGGCCACGCCGAATATCCCCTCATTTTGGCAAATACCAAATCTCCAATTTGGAACGATTTGCCAATCTTCGTTTTAATTATTTTATCCATTTTAGCGTTTAATATTTGCTAAATGAAAAGATTGACTCAGATTTAAATTCTCTCTTTTTTGTCAATTGGCGTCAGCTCGATGTCAATTCCAAGAATCACGTGGTTCTTCTTCTTTTTTGCCATTCACGTTTAACAGTCTGCTGTTAAGTTAACAGTGACAGCAACTTAACTTTATTCCCTACTGTTATTAACAGCAAAACGCTTTTAAATAATCTGTGTGCAACAATTAGCTCGATCAAAAGCTGACAATTACGAAACCGCACAATTTACCAACACTGGCACTAAACTTGAAAGGATGAATTGCAGAATTTCATATTTAATTAATTAATGGATAAAATTGATCAAATATAATAAATTAATTTGAAATATTGCAGAATTTCATATTTACTTAATTACTGTATAAAATAGACGAAAAAAATGAATTAATTTGAAATATGCAGAATTTCATATTTACTTTATTGTATAAGATAGACTAAAAAAAATTACTTAATTTGAAATACTGCAGAATTTTAATATTTACTTAATTGTAGTATAAAATAAACGAACAATTATAAATTAATTTAAATACTGCAGAATTTCATATTAACTTTATTATTGATTAGTTAATTAATTTTAAGTATTGCAGAATTTCATCTTTACTAAATTTTTCTAAAATATTGACCAAAAGTAATGACTCAATTTGAAATATTGTAGAATTTCATATTTACTTCTCTAATGTACAAAATTGACCAAATATAATGAATTAATTTGAAATATTGCAGAATTTCATATTTACTTAAATATTGATTAATTAATTAATTAATTTGAAATATTGCAGAATTTTATATTTACTAAGTTATTCCAAAATATTGACCAAAAGTAATGAATTAATTTGAAATATTGCATAATTTCATATTTACTTAATTGTTGTTTAGAATAAACGAAAAAAAATGAATTAATTTGAAATAGTGCAGAATTTCATATTTACTAAATTATTTGAAAATTTAATGAAATAATTTGAAATATACATAATTTCATATTTTCATTTTTGTATAAAATAGACCAAAAAAAAATTAATTAATTTGAAATATGGCAGAAATTCATATTTACTAATTTATACGAATTTAAAATTTAAATCCCCCACATTTCAGAAATACCAACATTTTCAAAACAAAATAAATTTCAATACAGGAATAATGGAAAATAATTGAGAAAATTAAATCAAACGCGATTTTTAGGGCGAACTTAATTGAAAATAAATAATTTTACAATAATATGAGATTAATATGCAGAAGTGCAACTGATTATAATTAGTAATTACCAATTCTAATGACTATAACTGGGTAACTGAATACTCCATTTATTTACTCAATTGTTTCATTATTTATGTAGGTCAACAAATTTAGCATTAGTTTTGTGATATCACAATTGCAGCTCATCCTCTCTCTCTCTCACTAATACAGTGTGCAGATATATTTCTATCTCTCTTTCAACTGTCGAATATATCGAATATGTTTGACAATTCCCTAATCGAGTCTCATAATATGTGTTGCATATTAATTTCAAACATTTAAACGTTCTTTCTCTTAAAGACAAACAAATATTTTATTTTATACCTTGTATAAATTTGTAACACATATCACCTATAATTACAGGGTATAAAAAACAAGTTAAATTTGATTTGTAACCAAACAATGTATCTATTTATACATTGTATATACTTTACATTACAGGGTAACAACACGCATAAATCATAAATGCAACTCCCTTTGGGGACTTGTTATGAAATTGAAGAAATAGCATTTAATGCATTAATAATGCATTATTCAGTGGCATTGAAAGCAGCACAATTGCCAAATTTATGCGCATAAATTAATTGATTTAATGGCATAAAACAAATTAATATAACGTAATAACGTAATAACGTGGTAATATATATATGTATGTATGTATGTACATGTATGTTGAAAATGGATATATTTGTACTGGTATTATTCCCAGCATGTCCTTTTTGCTGTCACGCTGGACGTGATGAACGCCTGTGGTTTTGGCCAACTGCAATGTGCTCACTTAATCAAAGCCTTGCGAGCGATGCCATATTGTTAATTATTACTATGAAATACACTCGACAAAATGGGGAATCTTAATTTTAATGTGCATTTCAAAAATATTTTCTTTAATATACAAGTTGAAAATTTAAAGTAAATCAATCTGTTGATATTTTTATTTCTTTTTAATTTATAAAATAAAAATTAAAACAACTTTTTAAATTATTCCAATAAATATTGAAATTCGATCAGTATCTTAATTTAAATATGAATTTCAAAAGGTTACTTCAATATACAAGTTGAAAATTTTAAAATAAATCATTCAGTTAATATTTTTATTGTTATTTAATTTGTATTATAAAAATTAAAAGAACTTATCGAATTTTTATATTAAAAATTTAAAATCAATCAGGATCTTAATTTAAATATCAATTTTTAAAAATTTGTTCTTCAATAGGCAAGTTAAAAATTTGAAAAGAAATCAATTAGTTGATATTTTAACTTCTATTTAATTTATATTATACAAATTAAACTGCTTTTTCAATTGAAATTGAATCAGTATCTTATTTCAATTAAATTCATTTCAAAAATATTTACATTAATAGACGAGTTGAAAATTTGAATCGAAATCAATCAGTTGATATTTTAACTTCTATATAATTTATGTAATAAAAATGAAAACCACTTTTTACATTTTTATAATAAAAATCAGAGATTGAAATTAATCGTTGTTTATCCAAAATTCAACTAAAAAGGTCAACTTTAAGAAAAACTTTAATCTTTGTTTAAAAATTTACGAAATTTGTTGTATTTACAATATATCTTTAAAAATATTTTTTTTGCTTATTTCTTATAACAGTTGTGGTTCCTGATAAAAATTTAAATCTAATCATTATTTCAAATTTTGTCTCATCTTTTCGAGTTACCCCATTCAAAAATAGAATATCTGTGACATTATGTTTCATTCTGAAATTTTTATTGTATATTGAATTTCTTAAATATTGCATCGAAATTTGTAGAGTCCAGTATTTAATTAGTTTAATTTTAATTCCAATTCCGGTTCGGATTCAGATCAGTTGACAATATATTATAGTTACCTTAGCTCAAATGAAATTCCAAGGGTATTTTATAAACGTCAAACAAAAAGTTAATACATTTTTCAATGTTGTTGTTGTGCTTCTTGCTTGGGCGGAAACGGAAATGCCAGCCGCCATTTTGTATATAGTTTTGGCAGTTGTTGGTGTTGCGCATCTTTTGGCGCCGCACTTTGATTAATTGTTTGATATTTATGAAACTGTTGAGCGCCCGCTAATTGCCAGCATTAAATTCACACACACTCGCACACACACACACACATGCACACACACACACAAACAGATAGAGATATGTTTGTCAAGTGTCGCGTGCTGTTGCAAATAAAACTCATAACGTCATTCAATTAATTAAAATTTAATATTTATGAAGTTGTCATATTGTGAAAAATTGTGCAATTATGTTAATTTAACAGAGGTGGCATTTTGAGCCGCTGACCCTAACAAACAATTGTACATTAGTGTTGTCATTTCAACTATTTTATAGCTAAACTTAGCTATTCTCAGTCTGAAAAAAGATAACTTGAAAATACTTGAGAAAATCAATATATATTTTACGGATAAACAAAAGGAGTTCATTTGAGGTATTGGAGAAAATGTATTAAAGGAATTATTGAGAAAAATTATTTGAAATAAATTATTGAGATACTGGAAAATTTAAGTAGAGACAGAAATTATGGAGAATAATTAAGATCATTATAAACAATTTAAGAAATGAAGCTAATTTAAAAACGTCAGTAATGCATTGATAATAAAATTATTTTAATATGATATCGGTATAAAAAAAATAAAGTAAATTGTTGTTGCTTGCAAAGAATTAGGCGAAAACAATTTTTGTTATATCTAATCTATAATCAGCGATTTTTTGTTGGTAGTCTTTTGACATTTGATTTTATTTGACCAAATTCACTTTTTCTTATACATATGATGGGAAAAAAACAGTTTGAAAACAAATGATGACATTTTCTATGCTGAGCATTTTTTTTATTGAGAATCTCGCCATTTGTTAATGTCCTGAATTTTGTAACGTTTCTTGAGAATCGGATATCAAATAAATAAAACTCATATTAACATTTATAGTTACTTTTAAAATTATATCATTAAATATACATGTACTTATATCTACTTTTAAATTGAGAAAATTATAATTTTAATGCCGTATTTTTTACAAATTTTATTTTCTTAAGAAAGTTAAAATAAACAGGAACGTTCCGGTTTTCACTTTCGCCAACATTTTTTGAAAGTGAACGTCTTTAAACTGTTCTAATAGCAGTTTGGATCAATTTGGCGAATTGAATTAAATTTGCGCTGGTGAATTTAAGTCCGATACAGTGAAAAACGATAAATTTTAAATGCTTTGCCCAAATTCAATGGAAAAATTTACATGTAATTTTTTGCATTAAAATATAAAGTGAAAATCGGAACAGGCCTGAAAAAATTTGTATCTATTTTCTCATATTTCTGGGAACTTTGGTTTATTATAAAATTAGCTATGTTAGTCCTTGAAATTCTGGCAACACTGTCACACACACATGCACATACATACATACATATTCTGTTGGCAGTTGACAGATGAAGCTGACGTTCTAACGCCTTTGGGAAGCCTGCAATTCTCTTAACACCAAGCCTCATTCCCTCTCACTCTTTTTTGCTCAATCCCTCTCTCTCTCTCTCTCTTCAATATTACCACTCTAAGCACACGGCACTGCTCGGCTTTATTGGACGCTTTTGGGCTGTTGTCTGTCAATTTGTTGCCGCTGCCAATCCCCGTGGACACTTTGTGCTGTTGCCTGATTGCGTAATGTACACACACACACACACACACACATACACACACACACACACACACACCACACACACACACACACGCCCCAAAGGACACACATGTGTGTGTGTGTGTGTGTGTGCATAAATGAACAATTTATGAAACATTTAAGACTCTCACTGAATGCTCTCTCTCTCTCTCTCTCTCTCTCTCTGCGCTTCTCTCTCTCTCTCTCTCTCTGCAGAGTTTGCCAGATGAAATCACATTAGTTTTAAGCACCAACAACATTATGAAGTCATCATGAAGTCATCAGCAATGTCATTCTTATTGTTATTATAAGCACAAGCGTTTATTACATATTATTCATACTTAAATAGCCAGGTCAGTAACCCCCCCTTCCCCCACAAACTCCCTGACCCTACACTGAAAAAAATAGCAACTTCTAAATTCAATAACATGCATCTAGCATATTTTATTCTTAAAGTAAGACCATTTTAAGACCAAATTACTCATAAGAAGAATATTAATCTGAAAAATTGCAATTCTTAATATAAGAATAAAGATCTTAAGTTGTTAGGGAACATGAATATGTTAGATTTTCATGTGTAACCAATTGTTGTCCCTTGGTAATTTGATTAGAGTCTCCGCTTTAGTTCAATCCAAGGAAAAACATTTAAGGAATATTTATAAAAATACCAAACAAAAAAATTTGTATTTATTATAATTTGACCTCATATATATTTGGTTCATTTGGTTTAAAAATTTCGATTATTCAGTTACGGTTACAAATTTTAATCGGTTTTAATCGGTTAAAGGTTACGGTTTCGGTTACGGTTACAAATTTCAATCGGTTTCGGTTACGGTTACGGTTTCGGTTAAGGTTTTAATTCCTACTGAAAATATAAGAACTTTTGATCTTATTAATAAGAACTTGGTCATTTGAAATCTTCTTTTAATCAAGTTGTGCTTTCTAACTTTAAGAATTTTATGTTCTCGTCGCCAACTTCTTAGTTGTAAAACCAAAATCTTGATTTTAGAACCTCTTTTTTATCAGTGTACCCTTACCATTTTCAAGCTCTAACCTCATCATATTCAATTTGCTTTTGCTATCGATGCATATGAAAATTACATCAGTAGTGAAAACTAGCAAACATGAATATATAATGGCAAATAGGACATGCATAGACATGCACAGACATGTCCAAAGTTGGCCCAGGTCATGCCAATATATACATAAATACATATGTACAAATGCAATGAAATATGCATCACATGTAGAATTATTTTGTAGGGATTACCTTCCTTCTCCTTCTCCATCTCCTTCTCCTTCTCCTGTGTCTCTTTTTCATGTATGTATGTTGTACACCATGGCGTATGCGTGTTGACTTTAACTGCCTGCTAAATGTGTCTTTGCCTGTCCTTTTTCAGTCTCTCTCTCTCTCTCTCTCTCTCTGTGTCTATCACTTTCTTCTTGTTATTAGCTTGTTTGACATTTTCTTTAGCAATTCTCATAAGGATTTCTAGTGTCTTTGGATTTCGGAACATTTCCAATTTGCCCGATGGCGACAACTCTGGCTTATTCGCATTTCCCCAACTGATATTTCTTGATTGCTTCAATTGTTCACTACTTAATGCTATTGACAATCATTCCAAGGAGGAGGAGGAGGAATTAGTTGTCTAATAATCTTATCAACTCTCAGTATTGTCAATTGTACTTCATATTGTCTTGAGCTTTACTAAAGATTAAAGTTGGCTTAAACAGTTGATAACTTGACTAACAGTGGGAGTCTGCTTGCAAATCTGTTAATTAGTTAACATTCTTGTAAACAGCACTCTTATGTTAAGCTTATGTTAAGTCACTTTCAACTGTTAACTTGCTAACAGACAGAAAGATAGAGAGCGAGAGCTGCAATCATCTAATTAACAGACTGTTAAGCACAGCACATTATTCAGTTTCTGTTAAGTTGCTCTCATAGCTTAGAGTTAACAGAGCGCAAAGAGAATTAAAAATAGAAACACTCCAGCTCATATTATGCTAATTTAATGTTAACTAACGACTGAAATGTAAAGATTTTAATAGGCAATTCTCATTACATTTTATTTTTAAAATGTTAACAGCTTCAAGCAACTTCTGTGTGTGTAATGTTAATGAGCTGTTAATTAGATAACAGAATTTACTTCTTATGTTATCAGTTTAACAGACCTTGACCACCGTTTGCTGTTATGGTAAATGGAGCTCTTAATATGTTAACAGCATAAAAAAATTATGTAACTGAGTTAGCAAAGTTTAAATTATTTAGTTTATTTTCTTTAATATTATTTTTTATTGTTTTTACAATTACAATTGGTACTTATAATATACATATATGAAGTTCCGCAAAAGAATTAAATTTATTCATTAACAGTAAAATTATTTTAACAATTTATATCAATCAATGCATTATTTAAATTTATCCAAAAAAAATTAAAAGAAAAAACTCGAAATAAAATGAAAAATCTAATTAAAATTTGTCATCTATTTAATATTAAATCTGAAATTGATCTGAAAGCAGTTCAATTGAAGGAATAAAATGAATAATCATGCTCATCGTGATGCTTTCGTCACCAGCAAAATGATATAATCATAAACTTTATAATCAACTAAACAACTGATTATAAAGGTCTAATCAACAACTGACTTAATGACTAAAATTCACGTTTTAAAATTGGAATCGATTGAACTTATTCATCAAATTGAAGTACAAAATTCCCAACTCTTTAGTTTTTTGGGTTTAATGTCGAGTCGCTGGCATTGTGGAATGTGCAGTCAAGTGCGTGTTGTGTTTAGCTCTCCAGAAAAGAAGAAATCAGGGGATTCCCCACAACTGCAGCAACTTCCACTCCCATTCCCTACATCCTTGACTTGAGCCTGACTGTAAGTGAAAGAGTTGCTTGAAACTCACGAAACTGGAAAACCAGGCGACGGAAAAATCCTAAAAAAAATAAAAAAATTGAAGAAAATGCAAAATAAAAAGAAAGGAAAAGAATAGAATAGAATAAGGAAAAGATTGCCAACGTGGAAGATGAAGACGTGGTAGAGAACGAAGATGCGTCACTTTTAATTTGTTTGCCAAGCTAGGGAGTTAGGAGGTAGGTAAGGGGCAAGGGGCGTGGTTGAGGGGCAGAGGGGCGTGGCAAGTAGGCAATGCAGGAGGCAGATTGCAAAGATGCCTTTGGCCTCTGGCGACATGAATGTTGCTGCTGTCGTTGATGTTGCTGTTGCTGTTGCTGCTGTAAAACTTGTCGAGCACTTGTCGAGGGCTCGTTCTTTTCTTGTGCATCTTCTTCTTCCTCTGCATCTTCTTCTGCTTCTTGTCTTGTCTTGTTGCCGCTTGCCTCTTGCTGTTGAGTGTTGCAATTAGCAAATAAAATAAGCAGCTGCCGTTGCGTGGCTATTGCCAATGCAAAGTGCAAGAATTCATGCAACAGCAGCAGCAACAGCAGGAGCAACAACAACAACAGCTGCTGCTACTGCTGTTGACAACAACAATGGCCCAGTTAATTGCTAACAAACACTACAAGAGCCTTGCAACGAGTACAGTCACGTCTCATGCAAATTAGTTGGCCAGGTAACCTTGTTAGAGGCTCAAGACGAGGCAGCAACAACAGCAGCAACAACAACAACAACAACAACGGCAGCAACATCTGCTACTCATACATATATGCAAGTGTGTCCCTATCAATGTCTAGAGGCCTTGAGTAGAGCGAGAGAGCGAGAGCGAGAGAGAGAGCGTTAGAGTGCGATAGAGACAGATGATAACCTAAATAGAATCAACTCGAGCAGAAGCAAAAGCGAAAGTTGTTAAATATACAAGTAACAACAACAACAACAAGGATTGAATTCGATTTAAATAACAATCTGTCAGGCATCCGAAAAGAAAACAGAAGGAAAAGCAAAGAAGAAAAATCAAGCTAAATTGAGTCTTGTTAAAATTTAGATCGAATCATGAATGAAAATGGCAACAGCTTCCGGTTGTCAGTTTTGCAAAGTAAACAGGGATAGTGAGAAGCAAAGAGAAAGCCAAAAGAGAAGCACAGTGAGGAACAAAGTGAGATACAATGTCAGATGCAAAGTGAAAATCAAAAGCGAGCAGCGCAGAATAAAACAAGGAGGAATGTTACATACATTCCAACGAAACCATTATAGGGTATAAAAAATAACCATGACCCTTAAATTTAAAAATTATTTGTAGAAAATAAATATATAAATATTTTGAATATAGGTAACAAATATGATTAAATAAGAATTTAATAAAAATTTGTATAACATAACACATATGTATTAAACAGAAGACAGAATAGACTGTATAAATCATATTAAAATTGGGCAACCATTATTAAAAATAAATTAAATAACAGAATCTCCATTTTAAATTATTTATAGCATAGATATTAATAACCAATGTTATTTTAATTATATTTAAAAATGATCTCAAAGCATAGAAGTTAGTACCCAATGTTCTTCCGTAAGGATAGGATTTTAAGAATAAAATTTGCTCGAAGCTTTAAACTGAAAATCGTTTTTTCACTGGTTGGTTTTTTTTTCAGTTTTATTACAAAAAAAATCGAAAGCAGCTCATTAAAAATGCATAAATAAATAAACAAAATTTACAATAGCTCAAAATAGTAAACATTTAAATTTTAACGGCAAACAGAATTTAAAATAGGTCGACAAATTTAACGATCACTTCAAGAATCTCTGAAAAAATCTATTACAATTGCACTCAATGTAAAAACTCAAGGTCAAATTTTAATGTGACTCAAATTAAATTTGGCTGCTTGCTGCCGATTTCTGTTCGCCTGGTATTTCACCATATAATTTAATGTTTTCAACCTTGTTCGACCAATTGTTTCGACCTATTATTTCGACCTATTCTTTCGGCCTGTTCGACCTATTCTTTCGGCCTGTTCGACCCATTCTTTCGACCTATTGTTTCGACCTAATATTTCGACCAATTCGACCTATTATTTCGACCTATTCTTTCGACCTATTCTTTCGACCTATTCTTTCGACCAATTCGACCTAATGTTTCGACCTATTATTTCGACCTATTCTTTCGACATCTTTTAATTTCTGTTCGCCTGGTACTTTCGACCTTTATCTTAAGTCTCTCCCTGCGCTACCTGAAATAAAAAATACCAGCTGAAGTACCAGGCGAACAGAAATCAGCAGCAAGCAACCAAATTTAATTCGAGTCACATTAAAGTTTGACCTTGAGTTTTTACATTGAGTGCATAGCTGTGATCGTTAAATTTGTCGACCTATTTTAATTTCTGTTTGCCTGGTACTTTTAGCAAGCTGCTTTAAATTTTTTTAATCCAACTGAAAAGAAACCCAACCAGTAATAAAAACCGACTTTCAATTTTAAACTTTAAGTTAATTTTATTCTTAAAATCCTATCCTTATAGAATAACATTGGGTATTAATTTATATGCTTTGAAATAATTTTTAACATAAGTATTAAAATAACATTGGTTATTAATATCTATGCTAAAGATAATTTTCAAACAAGATTCTGTTATTAAATTTATTTTTAATAATTGTTGTCCAAATTTAATATAACTTCCATATTCCACTCTGTCTTCTTTTTAATAAGTCTATAGTATACAAATTTTAATTAAATTATTATTTAATCACATTTCTTACTTATATTCAAAATATTTATATATTTATTTTCTACAAATAATTTTTAAATTTAATGGACATGGTTATTTTTTATACTCTATAATGGTTTCGTTGGAATGTATGTAAAGATAATTTTAAAACAAGACTGTATTTACAATGGGTATTAAAATATAGTTGCTATGAATAATTTTAAAAGGAGATTGTATGACTATAAAATATACGGACAATGCCGGGTAATACCAGTTTGTTTAACTTAAGAAATTCAGTAATCTGCATTTATCTAGATGCTTAAAAATATGTGTAGCTTTTATCTATTATTTAATTTGTGATTGATTTTAAATTAATTATTTTTTAAATTAATTATTATTTTATAAATGTGAATTTAGGCGAGAGGGAATGTGAGAAGCAAAGTGAGAAGTTAAGCGATCAGAAAAGCATTACAAAGCTATAAAATATCAAAACTGAATTATATATAAGCTTACCAGCAAGGAAGAAAGAAATCGAGACGTTAAGACTAAGGGGAGATAACTAGGAAATGAAAGTGTTGAGAGATAATGAAAGCAAGTTAACAAACTACAAACAAATAAAAGAAAAGCTATGCGAGAAGTTAACCGGGAAGTTATATAAGAACCAAAGTAGTAAACAAAATAATAATGAACTTAAATGTAAGCAAAAAGAAGGCAAAAGAAGGTGAACATCAAATAGAAGTAAGAAGTTTTAAAATGCACTGCAACTGTATTTCTTTTGCAACCTCAAGGTATTTCAGGGGAATTAAATCACATGACGAGAGACTTGTAGCTCCCCTTGTTGCTTCTCTCAGCTGTGGACCTTTAAGTCGGAGTCGCTGACACTGCAAATAAGAGGACTCGTATAATAAATGCAACAGGATTATGGAATTTGTCATTTTGTATTCTCCTCTCAATTACAACTGGAATAACAAGGGACACACACTTTAATTTAAAGCACACTTTTTTCTTTCACAAGTTTATAAAGAATGTTGCAAAAGGGACTTTTATAGGGTGGGTAAAAGGTCACATTGGGGTTTCTACTGTAAAACCGTTGTCAATTTAACTGCGTTGCTCAAGAGCTTGAAATCTAAGACCTTACAAATTCACACAGTAATTTCTACATTCTATTCCTGTTTTTATTCATTTTGGAAATTTCATCAAGCTATTGGGGCATGCAATGGGAAACTGCTACTGCAACTGCAACTGCAACTGCAACTGACAACTGCAAAGCCCACATGCAAATATTAGAGTAAACCAATCCATTTTTGAGACTATTGAAGCAAGACCAAAACATTCGAGACGAAAATGAGACAAAGTTCGAGCTCGAATCGAGACTCAATATGGACACTAGAAAATTTAAGAGCTCTTCCAGTTCCCTGGCTATTATTATCCCTTTTAACTACCCTGTAAATAAAATAATCTCTGAGAAGAGGTCGCTTGTTTCGATACACAGCTGATATATTCTTATCTATACGAACTGAAAAACTCCTCAGGTCGTATATAGAGTACCCTCTCTTTTATATTCTCGTATATGTGTATTAACTCGAGTTAAATTTCCATTCAGAAATCTATGATAATGTTCTATATTATTTAAAATAGTTATTATCAGGGATTAAAGCCTTAACCGAAACCGTAACCTTTAACCGATGAAAACCGATTGAAATTTGTAACCGTAACTGAAACCGTAACCGAAAATGAACCGAAACTCTTTAAACCGAAATAACCGTTTAGTAACCGATTCATTTATAAGGGTTAATCTCGGATCTGGCCGTCTCAGCTACTGAGCAACTTTGATAACTTTGAACTGCCATAACTTTGTCAAAAGTCAACCAATTTCCATGTGCCATGTAAATTTGAGCATGATTTTATCTCTAAATTAGTTCTGCATTTAAATTTTGTTCATTTTGAAAATTCGAAATTTTCGAAATTTTTCGAAAAATGATAAGGGGTAACACTGTAAAATTTCTAAAAAATTCAAAATTTTCGAATTTTGAAAATTAAAAAATTTAAATGCAGAACGAATTTCGAGTAAAATCATGCTCAAATTTTCATTGCCATGGAAATTGATTGACTTTTGACAAAGTTATGGCAGTTCGAAAGTTATTAAAAATCAGTAATATCAAAATATTTGAAATTACCAATCCAAATGAAGCAAATTTATATGAGTTCAAATTATAATAAAATTATAACATTATTTTCCAGGCTAAAAGATCATAAAGAGCTTTAATTATTAAATTTGATTTATAAAATAAAAGTGTTTAAATAGCGATTAAAAGTGATTTTGAATTTAAAAATTTTCAAAAAGAAGTAAATAAAAAAAAATTGGTTCATATATTTTAAACAAAAATTGCGATAGTTCTTAAAGTTGAATATTTAAGTTTAATTTTTGATCAATAATAATTATTTTCAGTCACTGAATTTAACAATTTGATTTAAGTAGAGGGTATTTGTCGAGTCGATGACACTCTTAATGTGTGTTACTTGTTACTTGTTTCATGCTCGGCTTGTGTTGTTGCATGTGCCACTGACACGGGCAGTCTTGCAACCAAATGTGGCCACTTCCACTTACGCAGATTACAATCTGTTTTTATGGCATACCTGCCACACACACACACTTAAACACACACACACACACACACACACATGCACACACACTAAACTTCCACTCCCGCCTTGACACACGGCTCGTAACATTTCTGCAACAGCAACAGGAACTGGCCTTAAGTGCAGAAGGCAGCTTTTGGACTGCTTCGCTTCGTATCCAGCTGAAAAATATGTTTAATCATATTGTAGACACACACACACACACATGGACTGCATTTATACATATATGTACCTGTGTGTGTGTGTGTGTGTGTGTGGCGCATTATTTATTCCTTTTAATGACCCTAACGGGTCGACGCTGCGTAAACGTTATGTGTGCATTGCGTATACGCAGCGTGGCCAAATAAGGATCCAACTATTGACGAGTGTATTAAGCCAATGTTAATAAAGAAACGTTAAACAATTGCTGCTCAGTTGCAGCCAAATCTTATTAAACTATGTAAACAACTGTTTACAACAAACAATTAAAGATATATTTCTGGAGATCTACATAATCTCATATTTCATTTAATAAAAAACCAATAAAATTGCATAAAAGTAAAAATGTTACAGCTGTTAACATTATTTATCTTTTTCATTAACATTTCTCACTGTTAACTGAGACTGTTATGGTTAAGTTTGTCCAAAAATTAATGTTAAGCCAACATTTTTATGTATTCCTATAAATAATGTTATTTAACAACATAATGTTAAACGCAAATAAGATATCAGGTCTGTTAAGCTAACATTAATATTTGTTATGTTAGGCAGTACTATGTTAATAGTTCTGTCTTGAAATGTTAGATCTAAACCTGATATAGTCCAAATTCTGTGCAAACAAAGTTTTCTCTTTTGAGATTTAATCTACAATTCGTCGCCTTTTCGTTCGCCGTTCTTAAATTAATATATATACATATATATCTATTAAAATGATTTTCTGTGAATTTAACATAATATGTTAGTTGAAAACAAAGCTGGAAATGTTAATTTACGAATGTTAATTAACAGCACATCTTAAAGAACTCAATGTAAACGAGAAACAAAAAACAAATTTTCAATTTTAATTTGAATATTACAAAGTTCATTTCATGCCTCAAAACATTTTAAATCGCTAAAAATATTTGGTAACATATAACATGATAACATATTATGTTAGTTAAGTCTATTAAGATCAGTGTTGGGAGTTTAGCATGTTTCAGGCTAGTTCTAGCATTTTTCAAAATGGAAAAGCTTATAAGTTTAGCGAATCCAAATGAAATATTTTATGAGTTTAAAATGTTTTACGGGCATACAAGAATCGTAATCGTGCATTAACAACCGCGTAAACTGCTATCGCTAAGAATTCTGTCCCTTTATTTAAAAACAAATTATATTTGCAGCTTATTTTTTGTTATGTTTAGCTTTTTTTTTAGCCTATTTTTACTGCAGTTCTAGCTTACTTGCATGCTCGAAATCTGGCAACACTGATTAAGATTAACATTTATTCAATTAATTAACAGTGTTAGGTAACAGCATAATGTTAAAGCTAACAGCTTTTGTTGATTTCCATTTGAAAGATTTCAATTTGCGACAAATGCACTTGAGACATGAAAACAAACCACAAACTGATAACCACATGATGATTTATTAATAACAACAGCAATGATAATGCTATTCATGATGTTGATGTTCAGAAAACAGCAACAATGCTTTGTGTATTGAAGTTTGAAGTGTGCTTCATTATGGTGTGTTAACAGAGCACAACAACAACAAAAACTGCAATGTTGTTGTTTAGCTATAGCTAAAAGCGATATGCATAATTTATTTGAGGTTATTGTTGCCCCTCCCCTTCCACACACCCTCCACACATCACCTGGCAGCTGGAAAATTGCAAATGCAAACACTTTGCGAAATGTCATTAAAATGGCGCGACAAAGTCATCGGTAACCACGGCGAGAACCACCGCACCAACCACCCAACCACCCAACCACCCCAACCCACTTGCATGACATTTGATTTGACACTTGAATAGCTATTTTTGGTATGCAACCGCTGCCACGCCCACTTGCCCACAGCAATAGCAGCAACAGCAGCAACAGGAACATCAGCAACATCAGTTGGCAGTCAATTTTCGCGCTTGCAATTCAATTGAAAATTGAAAAGTGTTTAGGCAGTTGATTGAAATATATGTATATGTATATATGTACATGTGTGTGTATGTTGTGTGTGTGTGTATGTGTGTGTGTGTTTGTGTGCATTTAGTATTCGTATGCCTGTCATTTAACATCGATTGCTGCTGTGCTCGACATTTTGCACTTGCTTTAGATTTCCTTTTAGACTCGCCAACCAAAGCGTCGAAGAGTATTATAATTTAATGGCTACACAGCAAAAAAAGACCACTCAAGTTTAAATTTCTTGACTTTAACATGCACTTTTTAAGTATGTATTTAGGATTTATTTATTAAATTAAAACAACATGCGAATAAAATGACATCGACTTAACATTAAAAAATTCAAAGAAGCCTAAAATATTTGATCTAACTAAAAAAAAAAATTACTGAAATCAATGTATTCCGAATATCTGTTCTTTATATATATAAGTATGTATGTAGTAAGCAGAATATATCATCTTAAACACCATAAAGTTTGTATCTACTATATAGTGATATATGTGAACTACAAATTCTAATAAATTTAAAAGAACATATTGAATTTAAGATCATTTATCCGAAACTAAAACCATAATCGAAATTGCAACACTTAACCGGTATTAACCGATTTAAATTGGTAACCGTAACTAGTCGAAACAAAACTCTTTTATTATACGGAGCCGAACAACCGAAAATATTCAAACCACGGATTAAAACCGAAACGAATATCGGTTTCAGTTACGGTTTCAGTTATGCTCGAATTTAGGTTTTCGGTTATCGGTTATGCAGAATCTTGGAATATCGGTTTCCTAACGGTGATCGGTTTTTTGTAAGTTTCGGCTTAAAAATACCCATATGGTTTCGTTTCACAAAAAAAAAAGAAATTGAGGTTTTCGGTTGACCAAAATAAGAAGCTTTATTCACTGCTTTACGTGAAAAAAGACTTAATGCCCTAATTAGCTTGGAAAATAATGTTATCTGGTTACTGGAATGAAATGAAAATTTCGATTATTTTGATTTTACTGATTTTTAATAACTTCGAACTGTCATAACTTTGTCAAAACTCAATCAATTATCATGCGCCATGTAAATTTGAGCATGATTTTACCTCTACATTTCTTCTGCATTTAAATTTTGTTGATTTTGAAAATTCGAATTTTTTTCGAAAAAATCAAAAAAGAGAAAGGGGTAACACTGTAAAATTTCGTAAAAATTCGATTTTCAAAAATTTTTCAAAATGAACAAAATTTAAACGCAGAACGAATTAAGAGGTAAAATCATGCTCAAATTTACATGGCACATGAAAATTGATTGACTTTTGACAAAGTTATGGCAGTTCAAAGTTATCAAAGTTGATCAGTAGCTGCGACGGCCAGAACCGAAATTAACCCTTATAAATGAATCGGTTACTAAACGGTTATTTCGGTTTATGGGTTTCGGTACAGCGGCAAAAAATATTTTCAGTTACGGTTATAAATTTCAATCGGTTTTCACCAATTAGGTTAAAGGTTACGGTTTCGGTTAAGGTTTTAATCCCTGATTCAAACTGAAATAAAACGGTTAGTTTCGGTTTAATCATGCATTAAATGAAATGATGTTGTTTTCGTTTTCGTAATTATCGTTTTGCAAACGAATTTCTATTTCTAATTTGAATATTGATCTTTTTAAATAAACTAATTTTTTTTTATATATATGAACTATTTTCTTAACATTTCTGAAATTTTATTTTTTCGGCATTTCGAAACCGAAACATGCAAAAAAAACCGGTACACGTTACGAAACAATATACAAATATTTTGCGTAATCGACAATCGAAAATTAAGATTTAAAAAGTCCCGAAACTTTAACTGACACCGATATTCGTTTCGGTTTTATTAATAACCTGTCACTTATTTTTGTAGTTTTTGTATTTGTCTCTTTAAGCTGTTTTATATTTTTTTTTTTTTATAACTTCTTAGCCCATCTTTTTTATTAATGTAAAAACTTTCATAATTTTATATTTATATTTATAATTTCCTTCTTTTTTTTTGTTCGATTTCCGTCATTTTTGTATGTTGTATTTCTATCGAAGAACTGCAAGAATACGTGTTGCAAATATCTATCAATCACTATTAATCCCAATCCTACTCGAGACTCTAGAATTTCTACTTCTCTCATTTCTTTGGTGATTTGCAATCGCAATTCTTAAAGTTGCCTGCATGAATTTCACTCGTAAGACTAACGACAAAAACCGATTGCTAATTGCACTGGCCAATTTTGTTGCTGTCAGGCAATTAGCCAAATGGCCACGCCCACAATCAACTAACACCCAACAGGCCATGGTCACAGTCTCTAAGTTAAGCAGCTTAACATTTATGCAACATGCCTCAAAAAACTGAACCAAAAAAGGCAAAATCCTTTCCAAATGGTCAAATTCAAATTGCTGACACTGTGTGTGTTTGTGTGTGTGTGTGTTTGTGTGTGTTTGTGTGTGTGTTTGTGTCTGTGATATCATCATTTGTAATGAATTGGAAATCATTCTAGTTACATATAAATTCTTTTTAATCTCCCTCTCTGTCAATTCTTAATCTCTTTTTTGTATCTCTATCTCGTCATATTTTAAAATTGGTTCGATTCCAATTTTTTCAGTTTTCTGTATTTTTGACTTTTCTCTTCTCTTCGCTTCTCTTTTTACCACTGCAAATTCTTCTTGATCTCCCTATCTCTAAGTCCCTTATTTATTTTTTATATTTTCATATATTTCAATATTTTTGAAATCTTCTACCCCTTTACTTACACTATCTTTATTGCATCTTTTCTGTATCTTCGCTTTGCTTTTTTCCACTGCATTCCCTTCTAATTTTTCGCTTTTCATGACATCTTTATGAATTTCCATTTTTCATTTTCATTTCCATTTTTCGATTTTTGATAATACTCATATCCATGTAAAACATCTCGAAAATAGCATAAAGGCATTCATTTAGTCTCTCTCTCTCTTACTCTCGTTCGTTCGAACTCCTTGTCCTATAAAAAAAGTACATTACCTCTTTATTTACCATACGATTATACTGAAATTTTCAGAATATCAAAAAGATCCACTTAAATACTATCATAACAAATTTCAATTGATTAACTTTCAAATTGTAGCTTTTAAGCCACTTTAAAAAATTTGAGTAAAATTTAAGAAAAGTAAAATTTTATCTAAATTATACAACAATTTATATTGCGAGAGGCTTTATACCGAATTTGCTTAATCTAGCATTTATAGTCTCTGAGTTCAATGAGAACAATCTAACATAAATGAATATAATTAGGATGAAATGTTTTTTTCTCTCTCTCTCTCTCTCTCTCTAACTGTGGATTTCATACGGACAACAGTTACAGTTACTTCCATAAATCTACACACACACACAGATTCACCACACATAGAATCACCCACACCCACAGACACGTGGTTAGAGTCATTGCATGCTTTAATCCATGCTTTATGTTGATACATATATGTATGTATATATGTATACATATATGTATGTTTGTGTGCGATACTTAAGCACTTAAGCGCATTTTCATACATTTTAAGGCGATTTCGCTTCAAACGCTCATTTGCATTTGTTGCTATTTTTTTTTTGGGCTTTTTTTTTGTTATTTTTGCTGTGGCTATTATTCTCATATTATTTCCTTTTTCTCGTTTTGTTTATTATTTGTATCAATTGTAGAAATGCCTTGTCAAAACTTCAAAGCAAATATTTAAATTCATTTTCAATGTTTTTTTCTTTAAATAAATAGAAAATTTAATTTGGGAAAACTCTATTGAAATTGCAAGCTTAAATTCGAAGAAAAATCTTCATGCAATAAGCTTTAAACTTTAAACTAATATTCGATATCGATGCGCATTTCACAAAACCCGGAAAATCTCACTCGCAGTTTTAATTGCGTTAATTAAAATTAATTTTTTCCTACAGAAAAATTAAATTCAATTTTTTCCTACAGAAAAATTAAATTCAATTACACTTTTTTAAAACACCAAAATAAACTAGAGTATTGTCTGTTATTGCATTTTATTTCATAGTTCAAAACAAACATAAAACAATTATTAAATGACAATTAAAGTTACTAATTTAAAAAAAGAGCATCCAGAATCTTTTGAGTGTATTTCAAAATTGCAACATTTGCCATTCTTTTTAATAATTTAAGAAATAAATTATGATTGTTATAAAGATGAGTTTATCTTTGTTGTAAATGAAAATAAATTAAATTAGTTACAAAAAATGAATCCACAAATAATTATATTGACTTTCATTTGTTTCGATTTCTTAAAACAAATTTAAATAAATTAAAAAAAAAAAGGTATAGTGCATTGTGAGTGATTATTTGTTTGCAGTTGAAATGGCCGCTTTGAGTTGTCGTCGTTTCTCATCAGTTGGGCGCCAGTTTAGACCTTCAAGCGCTCCTGTACGTAGAGCAAGGCATCGTTGAGTATACGACGCTCGAGTTGACGATATTGCAACAGCATCGTATCAATTTCTAGTTTAGCATCAGCCTCATCTTCATCTTCATCTGCATTCTCAATCTCAGTCTCCTCCTTCTTCTTATCGTTGTGCTGCAATTGCAATGCCTCGAGCTGTTGCACTTCATCTGACTCATGCAGCGTTGACTCCAAGACGCCAATCAGGAGTTTAATACGTTGATACAAGTACTGCCAGGTGCGTGTCTCCAGGTCCGTTTCGAGGGCACAATCAATGTGCAACAAATCGACAGCACGCTCCACATTGCTGCACCAATGCTCCAACTGATCCCTGCTCATGTTGAACACCCGAACAAATGCCAACAGTTCCCAGAAATGTGCTCCGGAGCGGGCAGCACTCGCATACTCTGTATATTAAGCTGGCAGGAGCAGAGCACGTTGACTGCTCAACGGATCTGTTAAACTCAGACCCAAACGCAGCTCCACATAGTTCTTTGGATTATTTGCATCCACAAATCTGTATAGAGAAAAATAGAGCAAAACAAAAAGAGAGTGTTTGTTTATTTAAACCCAACCTCGCTTCTTTTTTGGATATATTTATTTTTTCGGTTCATTTCGGGATTTTTTTTTTTTGGCAACCCGAACCGGATCATCAACCGTATATTTGAAATTATTTCTGAAAGTGTTGAAATTTTAGTTTGAAAAACCAAATAATTACATAAATTTTATGCTTTTCTAATAACTACACAACTACTTGAGAATTCGAATAAAAATCTTGTATTTTTTTTTAAATTTTTAAATAATTTTTTTTTCATTGTTTATTTGTTTGTTTATAATTTTAAAATATTTTTTTGAATTCTATCAAATTTTATCCCGCAATCAATTCCACTCGACTCTAGACTTTAGAGTTCCTACCGGTTCGGGTTCCAACCCTAGAAATTATTTCCGAACCGATTCGAATCACTTTCTTAAAAAAAAAAAAATGGTTTGGTTTGAAAAATAAATAATTACATCAATTTTATGCTTTTCTAATAACTGCAAAACTATTTAAGAATTCGAATAAAAATCTTACAATAATAAATAAGGCTGCAAATCGTTTCGGTTTGGGTTAACCAACCAAAAACCCAACATTTTTGATTAATTTTCGTTGGGTTTACAGCCCTGATATATATATATATATATATATATGTATATATATATTTATTCTTTAAATATTTCATTAGTAATGATCTTGGGATAATCAATTTGAATTTGTTGTTGAAACTCACCCACTGTGTACCAAGGAATCGGCATTGGATCGATCGCCATAGTAGATAAAGAATTGTTCCCCCGATTTACATGATTCCTGGGCGGTACAGGACATTCCCCGTGTGGCGCTATCATAGAATGAGGTTATCTTTCCATTCCGATTATTGGCCATTTCCCAGTAGGGTATCAATGCCGATATATCCTCAGTTGGCTGCTGTTCCGTTGGCACCAGATTCTGACGCGTCATCACCGTGGAGACGGCCCATCTGAAAGATAGATTTGAAATCATCAAGATTCATAGTTAGCTAACAAATTAATTACATAGACAAAACAAGCAACAATAACATTAAGAGAATTGTTTACAAGCCGCTTGCATACTATAATAAATAATCATAAACAAAGTTGCACTTTCTCGCAACCTCAGGCAACTTTTTGTTTTTGAATAATTTGCTGCAGTTTTTCAATTTTTCGTATACCCTAACTTGGGGTTGGTGGGAAAATTGTTGTAATATCTATATGGATATAGTAGGGATGTAAACATGCATTGAAATAACGAAAACTCGATTTTCGGCAAAGCGATTTTCAAGTACATTAGCTCGATAATTTTTTGTTTACAATATATCGAGTTGATTTAATTGATTTTCCTAATTTTTCGAATTAAATTTAGTCGTTCAATTTAAAACGATACAATTGAAATAAGATTTGTAATAAAAGTACGCGTGTATTTTGTGGTTACAATTGCATTTTCAAATAAAAATGTTTTCTGAGAAAAACTCGATATTTGTAACTCGATTTATTAATTACCGATATATCGATAGTTCGATTTTTTCTTTCTTTCGATTGAGCATTGCGATATAAAACACGATTCAAAGTTGGAATTTACATAACTAGGAAATAGGTATAGAAAAAAATATATAAGCCTGTTCCGATTTTCACTTTATATTTTATAATATTTTATGTATTTTATAACTATCTATAATAAAATGTAAATTTTCACGTTGAACTTAAGCAAGGTATTTAAAATTTATCGTTTTTCACTTTATCGGACTTAAATTTACCAATACAAATTAAATTCAAACCGCAAAATTGTTTAAAAATGACAATAAAAATAATATAATAAAATAAAATCTTGCCGAAAGTGAAAATCGTCCCGGAGTGATATACGCCATAATTAGAATTGAATTAATGAACCTATTTACTATATCTTATGAAGAACTAAACTGTTAAACGTTTTTTTTTTAAAGAATCTTAAAAATTTGATATTAGAAATATGAATTTAAAGTTAAATCTTAACGATATTAAAAAACTTGAGATTAGGATATGTCTTAAAATTGAATTTAAAGTTAAATCTTAACGATATTAACCTTTTTTTAAAGAATCTTAAAATTTGATATTAGAAAGATGAATTTAAAGTTAAATCTTAACGATATTAAAAAACTTGAGATTATAATAAGTCTTCAAGTTTAATAAAATATATTCTCTTAGCTATTCTAAGTATTAAGGGCATTTCAGTTTCGCCAGGTCAAAGTTGAATGCTTATTTTCCGGCATTTTGTTGTTGGTTTTCCATTGGTTTTTTGCTTGGCTTTGGACCACAAAGCAAAGTTTTCCATTTAATTGCGCATAAATTTTTCAATTTAATTATGAAAAGCAACTTGTTTGAAGTGGTTAAAAAAGGTTTTGTACAGTGACAGGGGCGGGGTAGTGGTAGTGGAAGGGGGAGGGGGAGGGGAAAGCGGAAAATGAGCCGGGTACCGTTAGAAATCATGAGCAACAACAACAACAACAAAACAATCACGACAAGCAGCTAAGCAACTTTTTTTTGCGGTTGCCGGACTCTTTCCCCTTCCTTTCTCTTTCTCTCCATCTCTTCCCTCTCTTTCTTTCTCTTCCCTTTTTCCCCTTACCAAATTGGACTGCGCTTCCTCTTTGTATTGGCCATTATATGTTTCAAGCCGCATTTGCAGTTGGTGCCAAAGTGTTTTTCAGCCAAAAAAAAAAAAGTATATATAGAGAGAAGATTTTCATGTTCATAGAAAGGCATAAAACTTATCAAAGTTATCAGAAGTAGCGCTGCAAAGTGCCAGTTAAACGAGTAATCGGAACTCAAAAGAACTTCTATTTTAATACGCGGTGACTGTACTTTGAGCTGTAGGCGTGACTGTACTTTGACGTGACTGTACTTTGACGTGACTGTACTTTGACGTGACTGTACTTTGACTGACTTTGACTGTACACTGATTTAAAAAAAAAGGTTCTGCAAGCAAGATTTTAAAGATATTCGAAATTTGAAAAATTTTCAAATCGAACAAAATTCAAATGCAGAACGAATTTAGAGGTTTTGACAAAGTTATGGCAGTTCAAAGTTGCTCAGTAGCTGCGACGGCCAGAACCGAAATAAACCCTTATAAATGAATCGGTTACTAAGCGATTATTTCGGTTTAAAGAGTTTCGGTTTATAGGTTTCGGTACTGTGGAAAAAATTGTTTTCAATTACGATTTCAGTTACGGTTACAAATTTCAATCGGTTTTCATCGGTTAAAGGTTACGGTTTCGGTTAAGGTTTTAATCCCTGATTTAAACCGTTCTATTCTTAACATTTAAAGATTGCTGTGCACTTAAAATCTTTGATTAAGTATCAATCTTAAATTTTAAATTCTGACTCACCATTTCTATGATAACTATCTGAAATAATAGTCTGATTTTTACTGAACTTAGTCGGAATATATAAGACCATGGCAAATTTAAGATACCTCCAGAAATAACAGAGTTATTTATACTAAACTAGTTTAAGAATATTTTTAACTTGAAAAAGTTTATTTCAAGACTGAATAATGAGAATGTTTTGTACTAGAAATAGGAACATTTTGGGATTAGATCAAGATTTTGGTGTACTTAAGCTAGTAGGTTTCAATCATTTAATTAATCAAAAAAAAGTGCTTAAAACGTCTCACTAAAATCTCATCTTAAGATTTCCGGACTTGCGAAAAACGAACTTGAAATAAAATTTTTTGGGACATATTTAAAAATTATAGTTTTTTTTGTGTTAATTTCAAAAATATATCTAATAATTTTAAAACAAATCAGCCTAAATCTTACATGTTTGAATGTGATTGTTTAATTAATTTGTTTTATATAAAACAAAATAAATAATAAATTTTAAAAAACGAACTTTAAATAAAACAAACTTTGTAATAAAAGACAGACGATATTTTTCCCATTTGCTCAGATATTAATTAATTTGAGCGAATTTCGACATTTTTCCCACCGTTCATTGCTCTTCTTTTTTCTTCACTTCTTCGCTCTCTGCATCTACATCTTCATCTTTTACATCTTCTCCTTCTTCTTAGGGGTCGCCCTCAATTTGAGATTTGCGTAGCTTCTGTCATTGAATTCTTTGTACAAAGCGTTTGTTGAATGAAACAATTCGATTGCCATTGACGTCCATCTTCATTATGCATGCAATTTCCGAAACCAAACTTGGCCAAATTGAAAAACCAGGCTCAAAGGCCACAGATGCGGTCGGACAGGGTGGGGCAAGGTGGGTCAGGGTGGGTCAGGGAGGTATGGGATAGGGCAAAAGGATGCGGCTTTGACAGAGCTGCCTGTAAGGCAGTTAGTCATCCATTTGTAAAAGGTAGACGACAACAAAACATGTCAAATGATTTGCAGGGAAATGCATTAAATGCGTTTTCCTACCTCGTGAAATTTACATTTTCAAATACCCTATGAAAACGTCGAAATAAAGCTACAAAAGTCAATAATAATTTAAAAGTTATTCTATAGATTTTATTTGTTTAAATTTGATTCATTTTTCAACAAGAAATATAAATATTCTTAACTCGAAAATAAACATTTTTAATGAATTAATTTATATAAAAAAGAGAATTTTAGAGACAAACATTAAAAAAAAACCCGATAAAAAAATAATTTAATTTCAGCATTGAGCAAATTTTAGTTATTTATTTATTTTAATAATTACTCTTCATCACAAAATTATGGTTTAATTGTCAAAAAAAAAGAATAATTTAGTTTTGCTGTTATTAATAAATGTTATTAAATAATAATAATTATTAATAAATGAGTGTTTTATTAATCTAATCAATCATTTATCGAAAATTTTGCCAGCTAGATTTATGAATTTTGTTATGTGGGTATAACTTTCAATGTTATATCGAAAGAAAATTAGTTGCAGACGGATTATAATATAAATAATAATAATGAAAATAATCGTTATGATCCAAAATTCTACAAAAAAGAACTATAAGAACAAGTGAAATTTTTTCAGACAGCAAGCTTATATTTAAGAATTTTTAAATAAAAATAATTTTTAAAGATTATTTTATTTAAAAAAATCATCAAAAACTCTCCAACAAAAACTGACAAAATAATAATAATTATTTTTAATTCTTTTTTTGTAAATCACAAATAAATATTAAATTTTATGTATTGTCATTAAAAATTATATTTTTGCTTATTTATTAATAATGACAATAATCAATTATCAGCAAACTGCGTTCTACTTAATAGAAACAAAAATAGATTAAGAAAGTAAAAGGAAAAGCGGAGAAAATCATTTTCGCTTTATTTACAGGATAACTTGTAGTTCATCTTTCAATTGATTTAGCGCCTGAGCTTATGCAACAATTTCTGTCGCTGTTCTTTGTCATTTCGTATTGTTCTATTCTACTTTTTAGTGCTGACAAAGGGCGGAAAAAGGGGGCGTGACTGCAGTTTGTTTTCAATTTAACATTATTTTTGCATTGTTTGCAGTTGTCACAAAAACTTTTGAGCTGCCTGCCTAACAGTTTTCCTCAAATTTTCCTCATCCGTTTTTCCTTTTTTCTGCCTTGTTTCATTTGGCATATTGTGTAATGAGTTTCAGTTCAAAAAGGGTCCAAAGCAAAGCGTGAGAAACTGAGAAACTGAGAAAACAAGAGGGTGAGAGAGAGTTTTATTTTGCGCTTTGTTTGCACAAGTTTTTCGTCAACAATTTAGTTTTGTCATTAGCCTTCGGCTTAATTATTTTCACAGTACGCGGCGCACAAATTGAAAATTCGCTAAGGTATTTTTGAGTAGAATCTAATGATGAAGTCCCACAATAGAGCGACTAGCAACTACCCTGTAAACAGTTATGATGTTTTAATGAGTAAATGATAAGCTGGTATTTCTTTTATTGAAATATTTCTATAATTTTCTTCAATTCAGGTGATGAAAAAAAGTTTAAAAATTAAGATTTTTGTTTCAAAACTGAGTTAAAAAAATTAAACGAGATAAAAAGTTCTTAAAAATATAAATATAACTTGATTGTAAAACTTTGCTCAATAAGTCCCCAAACTTATGTATAAATACACATTTTTTTCTAAAAAACAAAATTTTATTCATCGACATGGTTTTCATTATTTTTTAAATTTTGTATTTTTGTCTTATTAAAATTTAATAAACAGTTTTGATATGTTTGTAAATAAAAGATAATTTGGCATTTCTTTTTCTGAAATATTTCTATAATTTATTAGATTCAGTGATGTATCAAAATTAAGATTTTTGTTTCACAACTGATAATTTTAGTTTAAAAAATGGGAAGAGATAAAAAGTTCTTCAAAATAGAAAAATAACTTGATTGTAAGACCACTTGTTTTTTAACTTTTGTATTTCTCTTAAAGTAGTCATATTTTAAAATAAAAATTTAATAAAATTATTTTAAAGTGAAATTTAAGCACTTATATTTTGATATTATAAGATTCAGAGTTAGTAAAAGAAAAAGTTGACAGACAGTACAACCAGCGTACAAAAAGAAAAAAAATCAGGTATTTCGGGATAAAATCAATTCAATGAGGTGTCAGAAGTACGAATCCCGGATTTTCTTCAACCAAATACAAAATAATTGATTTAAGCACGATTTTTCTCAGCAATATTTTGATTTGCGGAGTTCTTTACATTATTTTTAAATTAGATTAAATATTTGCGGCTTTTTTGACTTTTTTAATGTTGATTTAACAATAATAATTAGAGAATAATTTACTGAATACATAATTTAAAACATGCATGCTAAAATTAAGAATTTCAAAGTTGAATTTTTTAAATGGTTTTTTATTCTGTGTATACCAGGGATTAAAACCGAAACGAATACTGGTATGGTTTCGGTTCACAATAAAAAATAAAAATTAAGGTTTTCGGTTGACCAAAATAAGAAGTTTTATTCATTGTCTTACATGAAAAAAGACTTAATGCTCTTTTTAGCCCGAAAAATAATGTTTTCTGGTTACTGAAATGGTTCAGCATAATTTAGATAATATTATAATTTGATCTTATATAAATTTGGTTCATTTGGTTTGAACATTTCAATTATTTTGATTTTACAGATTTTTAATAACTTTGAACTGCCATAACTTTGCCAAAAGTCAATCAATTTTCATGCCGAATGTAAATTTGTGCATGTTTTAACACCTTAATTCGTTCTGCATTTAAATTTTGTTCATTTTGAAAATTCGAAATTTTCGAAATTTTTTGAAAAATGATAAGGGGTAACACTGTAAAAATTCTAAAAAATTCAAAATTTTCGAATTTTGAAAATGAAAAAAATTTAAATGCAGAACGAATTTCGAGGTAAAATCATGCTCAAATTTACATTGCGCATGGAAATTGATTGACATTTGACAAAGTTAGGGCAGTTCAAAGTTGCTCAGTAGGTGCGACGGCCAGGACCGAAATTAACCCTTATAAATGAATCGGTCACTAAACGGTTATTTCAGCTTAAAGAGTTTCGGTTTATGGGTTTCGGTACAGCGGAAAAAATTATTTTCGGTTACGGTGTCAGTTACGCTTAGAACGGTTACGGTTTCGGTTAAGGTTTAAATCCCTGGTGTATACCCATTGCTCAATATTTGATGGGTATCAAAAAAGAAGTCAACTATCAATTTCATTAATGTGAGTTGCAATGCAAAAACCGCAGACATAACACACACACACACAGCACACACACACACAGCACACACACATCCCGCACACACACAACAGATTCATAAATGCATAAATCGACATTTGCATTAGACTGATTAGAGCCGTAAAGTTTGAAAAGAGTTGAGGGGATCAAAAATTGAAGCCATTTTTGGCATTGAATGGTTTGAGCCAATTACTCAATCAGCTCGAGGGATTTCAAACATGTTCGATGCCCCATCATCATAATAATAATCAGACGCCGCATAAACATCAGCTGCCTTCTCCACTTCTTTATCATAAAAGAGGGAGGAAATATGTAGAGGAATTCCTGGGAGAAAAGGGGGGAGTTATATGTACACTGAAAAAAATGACCAACTTCTAAAATCAAGAACATTCATCTTGCATATATTGATCTTAAAATAAGACCATTTTAAGACCTAATTAATAAAACTAAGAATATTAATATAAAAATTCGCAGTTCTTAATATAAGAATTAAAAATCTTAAATTGATAAGAAAATATAAATATATCATATTTAATATGAAGACAATAATGGCACCGTGGCCCTCTGGTTAGAGTCGCCGCTTCAGTTCAAGGAAAAAACATATAATCGGAATATTTATAAATAAAAAAAAATAAATCCTAAAAAAGTATAAATATAAAAAAAAAAATAAGTTTAATGTTTAAAACACCTGCCTTATTTTTTTATTTTTGGTTTGAACATTTAAGACTGTTTGGTCTTAAATTATGAACTTATTCTTATTTGAAAGGTTCTTAAAATCAAGATGTGTTTTTTAAATTTAAGAATTTTATGTTCTCGACGCATTTTTTAGACCAAAATTCTTAGTTCTGAGACCAAAATCTTGATTTAAGAAAATTTTAGTTTTTATCAGTGTATGTAGCTAGTCCGGCGCTAAATTGAAAATTAATTACGTGAACACAAAAGCGCCTGCAGTCACATTTTGACAGCCCATCTCAAGCTCTATCTCTACTTGTCTCTCTCACTCTCTCATTCTCTCTCTCTCTCACACACATTATCTTCATCTCCCTCTCTTTGCTTTCAACTTGTGCTTAAAGCGCTTCAATTGCCTGCTCCTGGTTAATAATTATAATTATTACCTCCCCCATAGAAGATGTACAAGTTAATTATGGCAAGAAGAAACATTGATTGCCTGGGCAAACTGTGTTTATCAAAGTATATCAAAGGCGTATTATGGCATCAAATTAAAATCGATTATTAAAGCGAAAACATACCATATTTAATGGCACTAAATAGTTATTGATAATATCTTTAACTAGCACTTAATTGCAATCGATAGCAATATAGAATTAAATTAAAGTTCCCATTTTGTTTTCATTAAATCACATGCTATACATCTGTTAAATATTTAAGTAGCAACAAATTACAATCGAAAACCAGTGAGCTCGGTTATCGATAGAAATTAATGTAATTGTATTTACTAAGAAATGAACTCAGTAAATATCAATAAAATATATAAATCGGTTATCAATCTAAAACCTTAATAGTTATCGATAATAAACAAGTAAAAAAGATAACATCTTTTTTACAAATGTCCGTAAGAATATTGTTTAATAATCTGTATAGTTGATTAACGAATACAAAGAAAACTAGAAACCAGCTTCTTGTTGAGTACTTCATTAATCGAAAAATAATCGATCTATAAAATTTAACATATTTTGATCTCTTTTGCAATTCTTGAACTTATTTCAAATGTTCATCATCTAGAACATCAAATGAACTATTAAATGGCATTTTTTCTCGACTTCAATTTCCGTGCGAAATTCCTCGCAACAATTTTTCTCAATTTCTAATTCCGTGCGAAATTCCTTACTTCTATTATATATTTCTTATAGATTTCGCCTCGATTGAATTAACTCGATTTATCGATTGAAAGTAGAATAATTTTAAATATTTAAAACATGTTTCGAGTGTTAAAAGTTTCTAGAAAATAGTCTATGACTATTACTATTCGAGCACACCTCGCTCGCATACATATTGTGAGGAGTCAAACGTAATTCGCAATTGATATGAAGCGAGTAGCAATGTGATTGCCGCGGGGGCAACAACTGTGACAACATTCAGCAGCAGCATCAATCAGTGGAGTCCATCAATCAATAAAGTCAAGTGTTGTCCTTGTCCACGCGCTAACCAGCTACATAAATCTCTTTCACTCTCCCGCTTTCCCTAGGAATGTGAATCGGCAAGAAAGTATCGATATTGATATCAAAAAAATTACGCGACACACTAAAAATATAATATCGCTAAAAAAAAATTCGAACATTTGGCATTGAATATCATTCAAATTCGACTCATTTGTGTTTAGAATATTTAGGAATGTTGAAAAAAGTTAAAAGTTTAAAATTCTTAATTTAAGCATGTATTTTTTAAGTATATAATTACATATGTATATCTGAATACATATGTATGTATATTTTAAAATTAAGACTTCTATATGCGGATAAAATTATAATTAGGGTATTCCATAAACAGAATCAGATTTGGATTTATTTATTACAGCGACTCCATACAAAATGTGTAGTGTGATCAGAAAAAATAAAAAAGGAAGGGAAATCTGGTCATACTTAAAGTTTTAACGAAATCTGCTCTGAGGCAGATTTCTATTAGAATTTAATTTGATTATTTATGAGACCGTTCACTTTGATCACATTATTTTGTCACACTTGGATTTGGTTTACAATTTTTGATGAATTGAACATAGAGAATGATGAAAGTTTCTAGATTTTCAGGTGATGATAATTAAGTAACTACTAAGTATACATTTAATTCAGAAAAAATTGTAAATTCTCGAAATTAAATAAGTATGATTCCTGAAACTAATTCAGATTTGCTTAGATATAATAAAAATCGAATCCGATACTCAATATGAAACGGTTAATTTTGGATAACGGTTGCGGTACCGGTTCCGTTTCTTTCCCTGATATGTATAAACTTATAAATATTCAATTTATAGATGTAGAAGTAAAAAAAAATCTAACTCGCTCAATTACAAAAAATTTCGAAATTTTACCACGTTTGGGACTGATTTTATTCCGGAATTCCGAATTTTTTCTGTGTACTGATGTTATTCTTTTATTCTGAATATTTTTTTATCTGTGTACTGATGCGATTCTTTCTTTGTTCTTGTTTTATTCGGATTCTGTTGCAGCAGCTGTTGCAAACGGGCGTCTCGCTTATTGTGGATGATGGAAAATCGACACCGGAAACTGCAGCACGACGTCGTCCTGTTGGTGGCGTTGGCGTCGGTGGCGTCAGTGGCGTCGGTGGCGTCAAACGGAAGCGTCGTCCACAGTTGCCGCTGGCGACAATGGGCGCCACCGATGAGGGGGAAGCGGAGCAGGGGAACAACTATTGGCGTGGTCATGTGGAGGATGATCACAGTGGAGGAATTCCCGCCAGACGCAAACAGTTGCCCATACGGGAACCAATGGCAGCCTTGGAGCGGGAGCGAGAACGGGACAGACAACGGCAGCGACAAGAGACAGCAGCAGCAGCAGCAACAGCAGCAACAGCCAACGGCAGCAAGGCCTATAGACGACCCTATGGCCAGGCCAAAAAGCAGGAGCAACAACAAGATCTGCCAGCAACAGCCACAGTTGTCACAAGCAACAACAACAACAACAAGACGCCTGTTGATTTGAAAAACATTTTAAAGAATTCGGGAGGTTTGAGTCTTAGTGAGATATTGCAGCAGAAGAATCTCTCGCTGGATGATCTGCTCAAGGGCAAACAGAATGCATTGCTGGCGTTGCAAACAACAGCGGTGGCGCCACCTGCCGTTACAAGTTACGAACCAAAGGCAACACAGCAACAGCAACAACAGAGCAACAACAACAACAAGAATAGTGTGCGACGCATACCAGCTGCCTTTTTGAGCAATGAACACGCTTCAGACGATGCACAGCAGCAACAGTTGCAGTTGCAGCAACAACAGCAACAATTGCAGCCAAAACCAAGCAAATTGCCAGCATTGCAGCGTTTCAAACTATTTGGCAGCTCGTCACGTGAGGGCAGCTCAACGCGTCGCAGCACGCCGGCAACAGTTGCTGCCACAGCGACAACGGCAACAGCAACAACATCGACAACAACACGCTTGCCACTCTACAAAAAACGACAACAATTGCGGTCTACGCTCAAACCGCCAGCATTGTTCAAATCAACAGCAGCAACAACAATCAGCAGCAGCACGACAACAACAACAACATCAGCAACAACAATGGCAGAGCAAACGTTGCTGGAGACGACAACAACAACAACAGCAGCAGCAACAATTGTAGACAGCAATGAGCAACAGGAGGAGTTAGAAGAAGAAAACAACAGCAACAACATAAACAACAACAGCAACAACAGAGAGACAACAAAACGCATAAGAGACAATTTTATAGCACAAACATATGATAGAAATTCAGTGGAGAGCATTGAGGATGTGGAACTGGAGCTGTCGGAGAATGTGGTCAGCTCAGAGGCAACACTAAGCACAGCAGCAACACATGCTAACAGCAGCAGCAGCAGCAGCAACAGTGATGAGCAATTAATCTATAACGATAACAACGATGATTTGGAGAACTTTTTTAATGAAGTCGAAAGTATTACGCATCAAACAAAAATTCCAGCACCAATAAATCCCACAAATCGCGTAAAAACCCGACAACAACAACAACAACAACAGAAACATCAGCAACAATCGGAGCAAACACTGCAACCTTTGGTGCTAATGGATGATGTGGATGATCGTACCGATTTATTGGAATTAATCGAAGATCGACGTTCGGGCAATCGATTATTTAAGGTGCTGGAACAACGCAATATGACATTGGAGGAACTTATCGAGCATCGTAAACGTGGCTCGAGTCAATTGCATTTATCGACCATTTTAAATGGTGATGAGCATTCCCGATTTTATCCTGGTCAGAAAGTTGTGCTCCAGGATAATATGGATATTGTGACGGCCTTTGAGAATTTTCCGCATTTCAATTTAATTGATTTGAAGAGCGTGAAACCGGATGAGATTAAAACGGATTCCCAGGGTTCCAGCTATTTCACATCGATTATCGATATTGAGCCAAATGATAGTGCTAACGATAACGATAACAGCGATAACAACGGTGGCGATAACATACGAAATCGAGGTATTACTGCATTACGTCTACGACGTCAGCGACAACGTCAACGACAGCGACAATTGCAGTTGCAGTGAGCGGGTTGCAGTTGCCGTTGCAATTGCTGCAGAGGGGCGTGTTGAGCTGTTTGCCATTGTTTCATTGTTTATCGATCACTGATTATCGATTGTGTTCTGTTGCTATTTTTTTCGTTGTCGTTGTTGTGTTCATGTTCATGTTCAACAAAATTGCGCAGGCAGCAGCTCGGCACGCCCAACATGCACACGTAAGTAAACGCTGGGATTGATTCGGCATATTTGTCAACTATGGCCGGTTATCGATAGTGTGTTATCGATCAAATTACAATTCAAACACATTTTATGCTAATATCTAAAAAGTATACATTTATCCACATGTATTATTCGAAACTAGTATATTTATCGAAAGTGTCGATAATTTATCGATATACCAATAGCATACCACTTGTACAACAAGCAACACATAATATGTGCGATATATTAAATTAAATATAGAATTATATGTGCATCTTTTGAGACTGTCGATAACTTATCGATATACCAATATACTGGTAAATTGAATTAAATTAAATTTGAATTGGTTAGCTGGTCTTAAATTAAATTCAATTATGGATTATAAATACACTTTTAAAGACTTTCGATAATTTATCGATAGGCGCAACCCAATATACAATGAAGATTTAAAAAATTTATATAATGCGCGACATATTAAATAAATTACCACGTATTTGATTTACAAATTGCACATTTTACATAAAATTTATCGTTACTATCGATAGTTTATCGATGCGCAAAAAATATGTAGAATTACAAAACATCGATTTATCGATTTACTTAAAATTAATCGTTACTATCGATAGAGATAAAAGTATTTAATTTGTTAAACAATTATTGCATATTCTATTGATTTTTTAAAATAAATGGTTTAAACAACATCGATAAATGTATCGAAATATTTATCGATAACTTATCGATTAGTTGTGTATAAATGTAATACAGTAATTATTGTGATTTGAGGCTCAATTATGAACGATAACACAATATTGAATAACCTATCGATATTTATCGATACGCATAGAAAAAGTCGCAATGCAAATATGCCATCACTCCTGGTTATATACGGAACACATGCAACAGCTCGCTGCAACCGCTGCACACACACATTTACATACATGCAAATATCTACATAGTTATCGATAACTGTTTAAACAACTGACATTTCTGTCCTCTCGCTCTCTCTCTGTTGCAGGACCCGCCTATGCCCCAACATCCCTATTGGCCACAACCTTAACCTCCCAGCAACAACAACAACAGCAACGAGTCGAAAAGTCACTTGGATTTTTCCCATCATGGAAAACTTTGGCGCTTGCTTCGCTGGCAACTGGAGGAGGAGGAGCAGGAGCGGAAGCAGCGGCTGGAGGAGGAGGAGGAGGAGCTGCTGTTAGCAATGCCTACTATTTGCCACCGCCACGCCTACTGCTCGACAACAGCAACATAAACATTGCCGGCAATTCGCAGGAGCAACAAGACAACATTGAAATCGATCTAAGCAGCAATGGGAATTTAACAAAATTATCGCCCGCCGATAGCAGCGATAACAGCGATATTATCGATACCATTGAGAATGAGGTGGCACGTGCACATGATCTGCTTGATTTGGAGCTATCCGGCCATGGATTTCATCGCAATCCGGCGGCAGCAGCTGCCACATCGATGTCGCAACAACAGCAGCAACATATTGCTGGCAATTTCTATGCACAAATGCCAGCGGGCATACGATCAGCAATTGTTGCAAGTGCGGCAATTGTGCTAACATCGTTGGCCACATTGATGGTCATCTTTGTGGTCTGTCGCTGGAAGCAACATCGACGTCGCAAGTCAAGTTATTTGAAGACATATAATGCAATGAAAAGTAAATTGCCACAATTGCCACAACAGATATCGCGACGGTCCTCGTTGCGGCAGCAACATATGGAGGAGTTGGTGGTGAGCAGTCACAACAGTCACAACAATAGTCATAGCAGCAGCAGCAACAATAGTAGCAACAACAACAGTTGCCACAATTCGCACAAGGGCAACATATCGCTGGGCATTGCCACAGTATCGTGCAACACGCCCATTCATCAGTTGCAACGTCAAAGTTCGTTGCTTTCGACAACGCTCAGCACTTGCAGTTCACTAACAACAACGCCGCCGGCAACAGCAGCAACAGTTGCTGCAACAACAACAACAGCAACAACAGCGGGGGCAGCAGCAATTGGAGGCGGTGGGCGTGGCGTTGGCTCATTGGCATTAACATTGCGCAGCACACACCAGAAACTCAACACAATGGATCCAAATTCACCCGAAGTGCAGGAATATCTATTCGATACATTACGCAAATCATTCGATAATTAAGGCTCTAGGCTCTCTTGATAAAACTCATAGATAAATCCACAACACACACACTGTAGTGCTATCTGAATCCAAGTTTAGGCCAACTTTTATATATATACAACATACACACAAACAACAACAACAACAACTATTATAAATACATATATACGATATATATTATATATTATACATTAATATTAAATCGCAATGTTAGTTCATTAATTAGTTTAAGACCAATGACAATTTTTTTGTGAATGTGTAACTTTTTTTTGGTGTGATAAAAAATAGTGAGAAAAAATAAAAAGATAAACTATGGCAATGGAAACAAGTTAAAAGACAGCTGAAGATTGGTCTACAAAATGCACTTAAGAGCGGAGAAAATGGGAAATGGGAAAGACAGAAGAAATGAAAAGAAAAGAAAAGAAAAGAAGAGAAAAGAAAACAAAGAGAAGCAACAGAAAAAAGGAAAAGGCAAAAATACGAACGAACGAAGACTGGTCTACAAAATGCACTTAAGAGCGGAGAAAAAGGGAATTTTGAAAAGAAAATGGGAAGATAGGAAAAGAAAAGACAGAAGACATGGAAAGAAAGAGAAAAAACGCAATAGGAAAAGAAACGAATACAAACGAACGAAAACTGGTTTACAAAATGCACTTAAGAGCGGAGAAAAAGGGAAATGGGAAAAGAAAGTGGGAAGATAGAAAAAGAAAAGAAAAGTACATAAAAGAGAGGAAGGAATAAAAAAGAGAGAAGGAAAGGGGAAAAATATAAGAGGGAAGAAAGGAAAATAAAAGAGAACAGGAAAGAAAGAGAAAAGGAAGAAGTAAATATGAAAATAAGTCGAAAAGTGTAACGAGGAAAGAACAGAGCAGAGAAAAAGTTAAATGAGAAGAAATGAGAAAAGAAGGAAAATAGAAAGGAAAAAAATAAAAGTATATAAAAGAGAGGAAAGGGAGGAAAGGGAGAACATTAAGAAAAAGGGAAAAGAAAAGGAAAAAAATAGAAGTGGAAAGAAAGAAAAATAAAAGACAACAGGAAAGAAAGAAAAAAGAAAAGTGAGGAGAAAGAAGAAAATATAAAGATAAAGCCTAAAGTGTAAGAAGAAACAAAGTTTAGGGAGAAGATAGAAGTTAAGCGGGAAGTGAAGAGAGAAGCAAAGTGAGAAAGATAAAAGTGCAAAAAGAAGATATGTAAAATAATTAGAGAAGTGAAGTGAGAAAAGAAGGAAGGAGAATAAAGAAGTAAAACTAAGCGTGAAGTGAGAAAAGAAAGAGAATAGAGAAGTAAAGTGAAGTGGTGAGAAGAGAAGAAAAGAGAAACGAGAAGTAAAGCGAGGCAGTAAGAGTAAGTGAATGAACGAAATTAGAGAAGTTAAGCGGAAGAGAAGTAGAATAAAGCATCAGAGAATAAAAAATATGAGAATACTATAAAAGACAAATGAGAAGATAAACGAAAGGGGACAGTGAAATAAGATTGAAAAGAAGCCAGAAAATATGGGAGGCGAAAGAGGCTTAAAATAAAAAAGATAAAAGTAAACAGAAAAGTAATACGATAACGAAAAAATAAAGCGAGAAGAAAAGAGAGAAGTAAGGGAAAATGTGAAAGAAAATTGAAGCAAAAGGGAATTTGAAAAGTAAGAAACAACAAAAAAAAAAGAGAAAAATTTAAAAAAGAATTTAAAGATTGATATTTAAAAATTAAAACTATCGATAGTTTTGCAGATTTACGTTCGATTTCAAAGCTATTATTTTTTACAAAATGTACAAATCTTTAGTTATTTAATTGGAATAAACAACAAATTGTGCTCAGTAGATGCAAATTAAAAACTTAAGGACTAGTTTTAAGTGCAATTTGTAGACCAATATTCAACTGTCTTCGAAACTTGAAACATGATATAATACTTAGATATTAAGCTCAACTCACAATGTGTGGCACGTAATTTTAGAATTAGAAAGGAGAAACAAAATCCACAACTTAAAGTTAAATTAAAATTACAAACAATATATACTCTTAAAGTCAAGTTTAAGGGAGATAAAAACTGCGTTTCAGGGGCACAAAAATAGAATTGGAAATGGGTTTCGTAGAGCACCGAAAGAAATGCACTTAAACACACCAAAAGGAAATGAGAAAAACGCAAGAAAGAAAAAAGTACAGTTGTGCAAATTTCAGTTTTGAGGTTATGTTAGCAACCATTTCGTCTATTGAAATTTCAAACATATTTGAGGACAATAAATATTGAGGAAAAAAACGAGTCAAAAACGATAAAGAACAAAATTTGTTTCTTTCTTAATTTTGCAATTGCTCAACACTAGAATACTAAAAAATAATACTAAAAAAAATACTAGAATTATTTACTGAATAACTGTTTCTTCCCACTTAGCAGCAGATGAATTCCATTTTTTTTTGTGCCCAAAAAATACGTTAAAAGTATATATATAAAATATATTATACAATAATATAATATAATATATATTATATAAATATACAAATATATAGACAGTGAATATAAAATAAATATAAACATACTATATTTAAGCATGTAAATATGTTACAATATGTTTAATTTGTTTTCGTTTTCTTTTTTTGAGAATAAATTGTAGCAAAAATAAAAACAAACAAAAATTGGTATTAATGGAAAATGATTCGAAAATTGTGCAAGAAATTTCAGACAGAATTTCAATTGAATTGCACGAACACACGGCGATTGTGTATTTAAAAATAAAACCAAGAACAACAAAATTAAGAATGAAGAAACCACACCGAAGCTTTCTACACACTCTTACAATAGGGGGAATATTTAAAGAGTTCTTCAGAATTTTAATATATTAAACTGTAGTCTGTGTTTATTTCTTGATTTTTCTTCATTTGGAAAACGTAGTACATAGAATAAATGTAATTCTTGTGAGACATAGTGAAATTACATTGAAAGTGTGTTTCTTGGTTGGAATTTTTAGGCAAGTTCTGATAATATTCAACTATCTATCACTATCTATTCATCTATCATCTTCTATCAAGTTTTCTTATATGTCCATATTTATTTCATCCGCATATCTATTAATAGATAGATAAAATCTTTAATTAACTTTCTAGATATGTATCTCAAGAACCAAAAAATTATTAATTGCTCTACATATTTTTGTATCCAGGGGATATCTATCTAAATATGTCAATGTACATTAAAGTATTTTAAATAGTTTTTTAATGCATTTTGCAAAGAAAAACTTATATTGCTTTGTTATATTTTTTTTATTAAATTGCTTAGAAATAAGATTATTTTCATTATTCTACAACAATTCTTATATTGAGACCATTATATATATTGAGACTATTAACCTGTTTGTCTACCCAGATAAATTACTATCTATTATTGGTTAAATTTCTTAAGATATAACTCAACAATTAAGAAAATTTGTTCTTTTAAGAAGCTTTCATTTTTCCAGAAATCTATCTAAGATAGAGAAATCAAAATTTTAATTTAAACAGATCCCAGCATTCTTTATTCCTCTACTTATTTTTATAGATTATATGGATAAATTGAAAATTAAACAAACGCTTAAAATTCTCAGATATTACAGATCTAAAAAGTATGGGCAATTGTAATGAAAATGGGGAGAAAAAAAAGAGGGAATAATAATTTAAATTTTAGCAGATCTCAGCATTATTCATTATATGATAATGAAATTTGAAAAACGCTTGAAATTCCCAGAAATTACAGATTTAAAAAAATATGAAAATTTGTAATCAAAAAAAGAGAACGAAATCATAATTTCAATTGGAAGAGATTTCAACATTATTCAATAAACTACACATTTTTGTAGTGTATGTGATAATGAAACTTGAAAAACGCTTGAAATTCCTAGATATCACAGACATGAAAGACATGGGCAATTGTAATGAAAAGGTGGAGAAAAAAGAGGGATCATAATTTGAATTCATTATATGATAATGAAATTAGAAAACGCTCAAAATTTTCAGATATTACAGATCTAAAAAATATGAGCAATTATAATAAAAAAGAGGGATCATAATTTCAATTTATACGGATCTCAGCATTATTCATTAGTATACACATTTTTGTAGTGTATATGGTAATGAAACTTGAAAAACGCTTGAAATTCCCAGAAATTACAGACAATGTAATTAAAAAGGGGGAGTAAAAAAGAGATAGAGATAATAATTTGAATTTAAACAGATTCATTACTCTACACATTTTTGTGGTGTATATGATAATGAAACTAGAAAAGCGCTTGAAATTCTCAGAAATTACAGATTTAAAAAAGTTTGAAAATTTTTAATCAAAAAAAGAGAGAGCGATATCATAATTTCAATTTAAATGGATCTCAGCATTATTCATTACTATACTCATTTTTGTAGTGTATATGATAATGAAACTTGAAAAACGTTTGAAATTCCCAGAAATTACAGACATGGGCAATTGTAATGAAAAGGTGGAGTAAAAAAGAGGGCGATAATAATTTGAATTTATTCATTATAAGATAATGAAATTAGAAAAACGCTCAAAATTTTCAGATATTACAGATCTAAAAAATATGAGCAATTATAATAAAAAAGGGGAGTAAAAGGGGGAACATAATTTGAATTTAAACAGATCTCAACATTATTCATTATATGATAATCAAATTAGCAAAACGCTCTAAATTTTCAGATATTACAGATCTAAAAAATATGAGCAATTATAATAAAAAAGGGGAGTAAAAAAGAGGGATCATAATTTAAATTTAAACGGATCTCAGCATTATTCATTAATATACTCATTTTTGTAGTGTATATGGTAATGAAACTAGAAAAGCGCTTAAAATTCTCAGAAATTACAGATTTAAAAAGTATGAACATTTTTAATCTAAAAAAGAGAGAGCGATATCATAATTTCAATTAAAATGGATCTCAGCATTATTCATTAATATACTAATTTTTGTAGTGTATATTGTAATGAAACTTGAAAAACGCTTGAAATTCCCAGAAATTACAGACATGAAAGACATGGGCAATTGTAATGTAAAGGGGGAGTAAAAAAGGGGGGATCATAATTTGAATTTAAACAGATCTCAGCAACTGTTTGGCCTTTGTTTGCTTCAGACGATCTGTAGAATAGGATAGGGTAGGGGTAGGTGGTGAAAGGTATTTAGGGGCCATATATGTATGTACATACACAGACAAACATACTCGACAGATCAACATTCTCGACTCACCTATAGAGCTCGTAGCAGAGACCGTGTTGACTAAAGAGGCTGGCGACAGATGCATAGATGCTGTTTTTGGGTTGCATATAGGCGCAATTATACATGGTGACATATTGTCGGGCCACAACACGACATTGCCGTAATGCGGCCGAGCAGACGGAGGTGCCACGCAGACGTTGCATTTGCTCCACGGTGAAATAGAGTACGGTATTGTAGCGTGAGGGGAGCGTATTAATGTAGGGATACCATGAACTGGACGATCCACGCATCTTCTCAATAACCAAAGCATAGGCCAAATTCAAATTGGTCAATTGCGGCAAACTGCTGTACATATTGCGCTCCGATGCGGACAATTGCTCCTCGGAGAACATCAATTGACGTGGCACACTCAACACTTGTTCACCTTCATCAATGTCGCGTGTGGCACGCAATCCCAGGCCGTAGCCGGGGAATATGGCAATTTCGACGGCATCGCTTTGAACGCCACCGGCACGAGCCCATTCATTGAAGGCATTCATTTTGGCCAGACGTGTCTTATCATTCACATTGCTGTTATCGGGGGGAAAGACGAGACGTTGCAGCGGCTTCTCATGTTGCATGATCGTCTCCAGCAATCCATGCACCTCCACAAAACTCTTCCATTCCTCGTTCGCATTCGCTGGCATCTTTTGCAATATATCCAATGCACGTTGGGCCAACTGATTTAATATCCTGCGATCCTTTTCAACAACTTTTGGTATCCGTATGCCATTGTTCTTGTTGTTATTGTTGTTGCCGGTCGCTGTCGCCGCTGCCGTTGCAGTTGCAGTTTGTTGCGTGCTTTTCTGCTGCTGATGCTTATTGTTGCGTTTGTTTTTGCCCATTGTTGTTGATTGTAATACGAATTACCGGTTAATAGACGACGCCGCACAACAACACCAAAACAACAACCAAATAAGGGTAAATATGCGAATGCAGCTCTGGCAACACGTGCTGGCGGTTGAGCAACAGCTGATCTAAGCTGGTATGCAGCTCACAATAAATACCAAAGAAATTAATCGGTCAATCGAAAATATCACGTACCTAATGTTACTAATATGATTTAACATTACATTTGCTCATGACTCAACATATATTTAACATTGCAGTGCTCATAACATTTGCATAACTAACATTTACATTTGAGTTTAACATAACATTTTCATGGCTTAACATGAATTTAACATTGCATCGCATATAACATTTGCATAAAGTATTATCAACATTTGCAACTAAAATAACATTTTCATGACTTAACATATATTTATCATTGCTTTGCACATAACTAGCATTTACATTTAAAGTTAACATCTCATTTTCATTACTTAACATATATTTAAAATGACGATACACATAATTTTCCATAACATAGTATTTACATTCTAAATTAACACACCATTTTCTTAACATAACATATATTTTACATTGCATTGACCATAACATTTGCATAACTAGCATTTACATTTGAGTTTAACATAACATTTATTACTTAACATACATTACTTGCACATAACATTTCCAATACATAGCCTTTACATTTGAAATAACAATTTTAGTATAATTGTATTTATTTATATTATTGCAACCTAAAATTAAACCTAAATTACAATCTGACTTGTATAGCCAAACCAACGAAATTAAAACTATTTAATGTTATTGCTTGTGAGCTGCGTATCTGCTTGTTGTCATCGGTATATCGATTTATCGAAACGACAACTCTGTGGCGCTGTCACGTTGCGACGAACAACACAGTTTAGCGAATTTTTAAAAACGTGCTCCAAAAATTGTGAAAGAAAACATTATCAATAAATAATGGGCAAACAAAAGGTGACAGTGGCCGATGGCGGCGGTAAATTGCCAGCGAAAAAACAAAAATTACCCGGCAAGGAAAACCAAGAGCTGGGCAAAAAACCGAAGAAGACCAAAAATGTGAACAACCTGCAACAAAATGGAACAGCCGAGGATGCAAAGGTGCCGGCCAAAAAGCGTAAATTAGAGGTGAAGAAGGAAGAGGACGTGGAGGAGGAGGAAACGGAAATCGTTGCAGATAAGACAACAGATGCATCCAGTATAAATAAAAACATTTTCGCTGCATTCAACAAATTAAAGGATATAAAACAAGAGAACATTAAAAAGCATTTGAAAAACATGTTAACGCTGCTCACAACTGAAGCCACTGAGAACAAGGTGTGTACACCACATTCATAAATTGTAATTTGTAATTAATCATATCTTATTAGAGCTCGGCAACTGGCGCGTATTCGCTAAAGCGTTTGGTCCGCTGCACAGGCGCGGATGACATGGAGGCGGTGGCCTTAAGTGGCAGCTATCTGTGTGCAATTGTGAGCAAGGTGCCTGGAGTCGATCCCATAGCACTGCTGGACACACTGAAACGGGAACTGCCCGTGGGCAGTCAGCAGAAAGGCAAGGAGGAGTCCCTGGCTGCAGTTGGACAATTGATAACAGCATTGGCCATTGTGAAGAGTGAACATTTCAAGCAACCCTCGGCCGCATTGATCGCTGCTATTTATCCCATACTTATTACACATCTCAAGGGACGCGAATACGTGATGCACATGTGTGCGGATATTATGGCCGATTCCTTTAAACAGGTAAGTCACAATTTACTCCCATCGATTAACTCTAAGAAATTCCAGAAACAATATCAAGAATATCAAAATTTGTAAGCAAAATTATTAGGAAAACAAAACTAGGAAGCATGTAATTGAATACAAAAAACTATAGGCATAAACCTAAAAAATATTTCATTAAAAATAAATAAATCCTATTTATAAATAAGGAAAATAGAATTAGGAAATCAAAATTAAAAAAAAATTTTAATCAGGAATATCTGAAATCAAATTATTTAATAATTAAGTTAATAAATTTGGAAAAATGTAATAGGGAAATTAAAATTAGTAAATAGAACGTTTTAAGTTAATAAATTAGGAAACTGAATCAGGGCAAAAGTTGGGGTGTCAAATGTACAAAAGTTTATAAATAAGAAACAGAAAAATAATTAAAATGAAAAAAAAAAATGTTTAAGGCAAATATGAAAAATGATTTTAAAAAATCGAACAATTTGTTTAAAGTAATATATTAGGAAAAATGAAGTCAGGAAATTTAATTAACTAAATCGAGCGTTTTTTAGTTAATAAATTAGGAAATTAAATCAAGAAACATTTGGGAGTCAAATCTCAAGAAGAAACGATACCAAACAAATATTTCTACAAATTTTACTATGTTAATAAATGAAGCAATTTTCATTTTAAAGGAATTTTGTTATATGTAAGAATTGTTTGTAATTTAAAAAATTAAAATTACAAATAATTACTTTTTACTAAATTGCATTTTACTTAATTTTTGTGCGCTAAGTTTTTTTCTTATTTCAATTACCTTATTTTTGTACTCTAAATTTGTTTTCTTAGTTGAAATTCGTATTATTTGCTACATTTTTACTTCTTTAAATTTAATTCTTGGTTTTTTTTTACTTTATTTTAATTTAAAAAAATAATAGTCGGAATTCGTGTGAGTTAAAACAAAAATATTAAACTCTTATTAAATAAATGTGTTTATTTTGCAGGTGAATGCCAAGAGTTTTGAGTCGCATGTCTGGCCGCTGTTGCAGGTGGAATTGAATAAACCATTGAGTGCATTGAAGCTACACAGCTGTGATCTATTGCTGGCCGTGCACTTGAACTATCCCAAGCTGCTGCCATTGAAGCAACTGGAGTCGAGTTTGTGGCGCAAGCAACCGGAATATGGGCAGCTCTTTGAGCTCTATATGAACAGTGCAAGCATCCAGGGCGATGGTCTCTATGCTCGTCTGGGACGCTTTTTGGCCACCACAGCTGGTGGCAAGCTGCTCGGAGAATGGCAGCAGCATATTGTCGAGCAGTTGCCACTGAAGCACAATACAGCCAAGGGCTATGTTATCCAAACACTGTCATTTATCTTGCTGCACTTTGATGATAGTAAGATCTCCACCGCGGATTCCCCTTTGGAGCAGCTGTTTGCCTCGGTGCCCTTGATGAGCATGGTGTTGCAGGAGCTGGCGGCGGCCAAGCAGCTGACGGACAAGTCGAAGGTTAAAGCGAAACCCGCACAGTTTCAGTTGCGTCACATTTGTCGCCGCTTTGAGGCATCGCTGCTGTTGAGCTTCAAACGTCAATTGAAGCAGGATAGCAGCAAATTATCCATATTGCAACATTTGCTGCAGTTGCAGCTACAACTGGACAGCGTGTTGCAAACGCCGCGTCTCACGCAGCAGCTACTTGGCCAACTGGGCGAGCAGGGACTCCAAGCGATGTATAAATTCTATAGCGAACAATTTACCAGCAACAAGGAGGAGTTTAGCAAAATGCATCGAGAGCATTGTCTGAAGTATATGCAACTATTGCTGCACAATCCTCAGCTCTCGGAGCGTAAGAAGCAAATACAGTTCCTATTGCCCATCTCCATTTGCCACCTGAATGAACAACAAGAGCCTTGCAATGCGGATCAGGCAGCTGCCTTCAGTCGTCAGGGAGCATCACGTTGTGAGGAAATCCTCTTTGGTTGTCTCCTCCACAAGATTGGCAACAGCAACGAGCAATTGGAGGCATTGGTATCCCAATTGCGTGACACACTGCGACAGTTGTCCAAACTTTTAGCTGAACCACAAATCGAATCAAAGTTGCGCTCGAAACAAACTCCGGAATTGCAGCAAGTCTGGAAGCAAGTGCAACAAGTTGTGAATGCTCCTGCAGCCAAGGATAATAAACAATCGCTTGCACTTGTATTTGATGCCTTGATACTCTTCCTGGGTCTGGCCATCTATGCTCCAAGTTGCAATGTCTCCATCGAGCTATTAAATGATCTGTTCATCTGCAAACAGAATGCGCTGAAGAAGACCAAGAATAAGGTGAGTTATTGAATTCCACTTAAAGGCCATGTTTATCAATGTCTAGTTAAGGTTTCAGTTAACTAACTTAAAGATATTTGAACATAATATCTATAGCATGCCAAATTGCAATTATATCTCTTAGTTGAAATTTAATTGGAATTTTAAAAATGTGCCAAAGAAAACAAAATAATAAGCAGCAGAAAACTAGGAAATACAAATTAGAAAACCAGAAATAGGCTAAAGTTGATTAGAAAATGAAAATTAAAAAATATATTCAGTAGACAAATATTATAAGAATCGAAAATCACAAATATTTTAATAAAAACGGTCATTGAATATCGAAATCGGAAAACAAAAATATTTAGAAACACAAACCTTAAAAACTTGTAATTACAAAATATAAATTGTGATTTTAAAATTAGTTAGGAAGTTTTATTGGGTAGAGGATCAAATAATTTTGAAATAAAAAGAAATTCAAAATTATTTGAATTTTTCAAAAATATTTTGACACAAAAACCTAATAAACTTGTAATTAAAAATATCAATTGGGAAATTATAAAAGTCAGAGAATATCGATATTTAGAAAAAAAAAATATTTGGGCACAAATCTAAAAAACTTGTAAATTAAAATTAGGCAAAATTTAATAAGGAAATTGAAATTATAAAAATAAAATGGAAAAGCAAAAATTGAAAAAATCCTAAACTAATAAAAGTAAATAAAAAAAATCGAGCAACTTTTAGCAAAATATTTCAATTAAATTTAAAAAAAAACTGTATTTAATATTTTAAAAAGAAAACTAGATTTTCCGATTTTTTTTATTTTATTTGCCTACTTTTTTTGCTTCCTCTTTTTCCATCCAAACTTTGGTTGCTTTAAAATATTTTAAATTACAAAATTATTTTAAATTTAAATTGATTAATCTCGAATTTATTGCAGGCTGGAGCGGAGCTTGGTTGGCAGGATGTGTTGACGGATGTGTTGCTGCAGTTGCTCCTGCAAACTGGACACTTTTGGCGTGACTTTGTCAATAAAATTGGCGGTGCTTTGATGCCACAGCTGGGCAAGGAGAACTTGGAGCAGTTGCTGGTCATCTTGGATATGAACAAGAATCCGCTGGGCGACAAGGAAGATGAGCAGGAAAGCGATGAAGAGGAGGAGCAGGACGAAGAGCAAAGCAGCGACGATGAAGATGAGGATGAAGCTGATGAGGAGGAGGATGGGGAAGAAGATAATGATGATGATGCCACCAATTTGGAGCAAATACGTGAAAATGTACGCAAAGCTTTGCTCGATGAGGACAACGAGCTAAATGACGATGCGAGCAGCGTGGATTGGAACGATGTGGATGAGGCACAAGGCGAGCGTCTCAATATGGCGCTGGAGCGTGCCTTCCAAGCGTTCAAGCCCAAGGGTCAAAGCAACAAATTGCAGGAGAAACAACAAACGAAATCGGAGCGCATCAACAGCACAACATTATTGCATTTCCGTGTGCGCGTCTTGGATCTTGTCGAGCTGTTTGTGCTGGCCCAGCCGCAGTTGGAGGTGCTGCTGGATGCATTGACCAGTGTCTATTATGTCTATCAGATGAGCAGCAAGGATACCAAGTTGCAGCCATTGGCTGAGGCCAGCAAGAAGCTTCTGCGCAAGCTGCTCACCCAAAAGATAAGCTACAAATCACCTCAAGAAGATAAGGAGCCCATTGTGGACTGCATCAAGCAGTTCATCTCACAGGAGGAGCCATCAACTGACCCAAAACAACAGCAGCAGCAGCAGCAATCTATTAAAAAGAAGGGCGACCTGGCGGAATGGCGCAACAAATGTGTCGCCTATTTGGTTAGTCAATTCAATGAGGAGGATGTGACCACCAGTGCCGTGTGGCCGCTGCTCCAGGACTATCTACAGGATTGGATCACACGACGCAACAGTCCACACACTCTCGCCAGCTTCGATGCCATCTTTGTGTCACAATGGAACGGCGTTCCCCAATTGGCCGTCAACTTTGCCACGCTTCTGTCCAAGGATTTGCGCAATTTCCGTCGCAATCAAATCCTCGACTTGCTGGCCAAGCACATTGGTCGCATACGCATCGCTTTGGCCAGTAATCAAAGTGCCGCCAAAGAGTTTACAAACATTTTGACAAAATACGAGCCCGTTGGACCCAAGGATCGCAATCAGCAGACGAAGCTGCTCAATCAGCTAAAGAAGGCCAACAATTAAACAGCTTTTGGGGGGATTCTCGACGTTTTTTTTTTAATGGCATTGGGTGGGAGTTTACTGGAACACAGTAAACCTAGCGATAAGTTCGAAATAAAACATGTGCTAACAATTATACAGAAAACTTGATTTATAATGTATAATAATGATGAGATGATGTTGAAAATCATTTATGGACAGAGAGTTTAGAGGGAACTTTTCTTTTAAAATTTACTATGTTGAATATTTGCTCAAAGATTTAATAATTTAACAAGAACTTAAATAAATGTAGAATGTTTAATGAACATGAAATGAGATTAAGAATCATTTATGAAGATATATGTTGAAAATACATTTTAAAATATAATTTTTGATTTGAGTCGTATTATAAAGAAAATATATTTACTATGCGGAATCTATTCTCAAAGATTTGATATTTAAACAATTTAACAAGAGCTTAAATTAATGATAGATGAAATGAGATTAAGGTTCATCTAGGAGAGACTTATGGATAGATTTCATTTTATAATTTCTGTTTTGATTGGTAATATAAAGAACAGGCTTTTAATGAATTTTCGACAGTTATAAGAGGATAATGATAGTGACAGGATAGTGAGATATGTTGTTTGCAATTACGCTACTTTTTTAATGCGTCTATATATGTAGTATTATATTACAGTACAAGAAATATTGAAGGTACAAAAAATATGTTTAAAAATATTAATATATGTGCACATTCAGGTTAACTATCAAATTGTTCGTATCAAAGAGGCAAATGGGCAATTAAATACATTATTCTCTACATATTTCCAGTTGCAATATTTTTGATAAGACAGAGATAGCAATACATATATGCATACTCTTCATGCTCAGAAACTAAAATACATTGCACCAATAATGGAACATAACTAAAAGAAATAAATTTACAATAGTTAAATTATGTACATGAACAATAGTTAAAGTATTATGTTTCATTTATATATATGTTTCATATGTATACACAATGTATATAATAACAGATGGGCATTTTCTGACAACGCGACATTTAAATAAATAATATGACTAAAAAATTTAAATAAATAAACTTTTCTGAAAGCTAAATAAAAAATAAAAACAAATAAATATGTTAATTCTTAAATTTAGTAACTTTAAATTGAAAAAATATATTAGTTTTTGATTAATTTTTAATTTAAAATGCCCACACAAAAATATAATCTTTAATAATATTTAAATATAAAAACTATGATTGATGAGTGAGCTGATTAAATGGCTGGAAAGTAGACTTTCTTCTGGAGCGTGCTGATGACAGCTGGCATCATTTCCTGATTTTTATCGCCCCTTTTCTGGCTCACTTTCCCCGTCGTGGCGGTCAAAATGTCCAGGACGTGTTCACTACAAAAGAAACACACACAAAAGGTGAATACAAATCGAGTTTAAATGATTATGAAGAACTCACCTGGCTGCATGTTCTTTAACCGTATCGCAGAGTGTTTGAATGAACCAACTTCCGTTGAGATTGTGACGCAGTGCAACAAATCCGGGCACTGTGGACATGGCCACAACCATGTTGGCATGCTGGCTGGGTAACCTCGTCTTTGCATTCACGTTACGCTGCAATCAAAAAGATTTAAACATTATTATACGAAATTTAGAAAACTATACAAAGTTATTGTCTAAAGTCTGAAATATATTTTGACAATAAATGTATATTAATTAAAGTCAGACTTAAGATAACACAAAAATAGGAAACTTTTAATTAGGAAACCAAAATTAGAAAAAATGTATTCGGAAATGAATGAAACTTTCACATTAAAAGTTTAGTAATTTGTGTCAGATTTCAAAATATCTGTCAATTAATTGGGGATAAAAATTGGGAGCACAAAAATTCGAAACTTTTTCTTAGGAAACCAAAATTAAGAAATATTTTAATAAGAAATTATAATAAGAAAAAAATCAGATTAATTCAAAATATAGAATAATTTCATTAAATTTTGACAATTTTAATAGTTTAATAAGGAAAATAAGTTGGTAAGGCAAAAAAAAAAACTGAAGACGGAAAAATCAAAGCTAATAATAATTAATTATTTAGTTACTTGTATACTCTTTTAATTTCCCTTTATTAATGTCCTACTCTTTGCTTTGCATTTTGGTCTTTGATTTTCTAATTTTTAGAAAAATATTCGAAATTTCCAAGATTTAATTTGGAAAAAGATAGACACAGAGAATATTCCACCTGTGGTGAAATTATTAACCAGGTGGTGTATTCACTCACCACTGCCTCTTTTTTTTTGGGTCTTATTTTATTCGGTATGTCAACAAGCTTCTCTTTCCTCTCTCTCTCTCTCTCACACACCTTAAAATGCTCTTGGTGTGGTGAAAAAGTAAGCGACGAGGTGATGCGAATACACCACCGTGTTATAATCCAAATTCACCATGATTCCACTCACCGTTTGATTGTTTTTCTCATTCTGCTGGCACGCCTGGATGATGAGCAACTTGGGCTTCTCGTAGAGATTCTCATCCGCACAAAGCACATTCTTGATGTCATCGATGCTCACGGGAATGCTGTCGCAGCCGTAGACAGCACCCTCGAATCCATGCGACAATATGCACACAATCAGCGAATCTCTCAGCATGGAACGGGAACACGCTTCCCGAATCAGTTGCAACATTTCCAGGTGATCAACATTGTTGTGGGGCTCCACAGTGTAACCAAGGGCCGAGAAGACTTCGCTCAGTCGCTTTTTATCCACATCGGTGCCCTCGCGTTTCCCCAGTTTTACAGCAGGCAACAATGGCTACAAAAATTACCAAAATTACATGAATTTCTTTTATTTTTAAAAATTCATTTTGCAAATGCAAGTAAACAAAATAACTGTTGCTACAGTGTTGCCACCTAATGCAAATGTGTGCAATATGTCTGGCCGACACAAGATGCACTAAAAAATGCCAAAAGCATAAATGCAGCATAATGCCAGGTTCACAATGAAGTGTCACAGTGCATAATGTGAAATGTGACACAGATATTTTGGAATACATTTAACTGTTTTCGTGCAATTTTTAAATTCTTTATACTGCAAGTAATAAATGCCCGCTAAGTGCTTAAATAAGAGAGATGTTTGCAAAGTTAAGTGAAGAGCTCAGAAACATGCATAATTCAAAAAATTATGTATTTAGTATATTTTGTTTACTGAACGATTTATGGAACTTTTTGTGACGAACTGTGACAATGAAAAGAAATTCATTTGACTGTGATGCACACTATTTGTGACGTCAGACTGAACACATTTGACTTGTCACGCAGTGTGAACATGGCATAATTATCACTTTGCTGTCGATAATTGATGATCGGTAATCGATAAGTCTACTTACGATAAGATCCTCGCTAACATCGCGATGGAAGCTGTGTTGATTTATAATTAACAAAATGCCGGCATTTTCACGATGCACCAGCAATGCATCTGTACGCTGTGGTTGTTGTTGTGGATAAACTCCATTGGTGTTGGTCACTAACGGTAGATTGGGACTGGAAGTTGCAGCTTCGACTTTTGTTGTTGTTGTTGTTGTTATTGTGGATTGTTGTGGAACAGTTTCCACTTCCTGTGCATCCGATTGACATTTGAATTTAGTGACTTCTGCTTTTGCATTTGTATTGTAGGTTTGAATCAGAAGCGTGGCAAGCAAATGGAGATCATTGAATTTGAAGTATTCAATCAACAGTTGGACATCGCTGCCAATTGTTTGAATGTCGCCCAGTCGCAAGTGACGACGCGTCAACCAATCCAACAGAAAGATCTCCAAATATGCGAAATCATAGAAACGCAACGGTTCATCAACTTGACTTCGATTTGATGCCGATGCCAACTTCTCATTGATATCCAAAACGAGGCGTCCACTCTGCGCAATTGTCAGCTGCTCACAGATGAAATAGAGAGCTTTGAGCAGCGGATGCACATGCAGTGAAATCTCCTGAATCTGTGGTAAATACTGCAGACGCAGTTCCTCCCAATTGAAGCCCAGTTTACGCAACACTTGACGGGCATTTATGATGCACAGTGCCTCCACGAGATTACCGCGCCATCCGATGGGATTCGTCTGCGCGTACAGTCGCAATAGGTCGCTATTGAGCTGATCCGCAGCTGGAGATCGCACCAAGGCCAGCAGCTTTTGCAATATATACGTTGCATGCGAATGTTGATCGCCAAAGAGCAGAAACGACAACGATACCTAAGGAATACCATCGATGTAATGTTGTGACAACTTTTTTAATTTTATTTCACCTTCTGTGCAAAGTTGAGATCGTACTCCACATAGGGTAAATCCTCGATTTGTATATTGTCCAGTGTTGCACTCATTATCCGCTTTTGTTCGCTTTTGTGTCGACGGGGAAGCCCAAAAAGTAACAGATCGAGATCGCGACTACTTTTGTTTCCTTACGAACCAAGCAGAGAACAGTGCAACCACTTTAATTGCAAGAACAGCAATATTCAAATATAAATTATGTTTGCAGACTTTAATAAGCAATTAATGCAATTTACTTGGAATTTAGATAACAAAATAATCAAAACAACACGCGATCACAATGTAATGGTGTCTTTTTTAACCGCATTGCCACCCAGCAAGAAAAACAACGGTCTGGCAACGCTTTTCACCAAAGGTGCCATATTAATATTCAAGTGCTTTTTCCATTGAACTTTAACAATATTTGTTATATTTTTAATGGAATTTTGTCAATTTTACGATTTTATTTTTAGAATTAAATTTGTAACTTCATCCCCCGAAGTGTGACGAACTGCAAACCTTTATTAAAATGTTCACCTTCATTTTCTCTAATTTCGAAATAGAAATGTTTATCAAATTATTAATTTTTTTCAAAATTAAGCTAAAAATAAATGTGAATTTAAATTGCGCGCCGAAACATCGAAAAAATAACAAAACACCGATGGTCGCAAACATCGATATGTTTCTCCACCTCTACACACTGTTTATGGTGAAACTATCGTGACACTGTTAATCGATAAGCCGAATTCTTATACATTTTAAACATTTGCCTTGACTTTCAAATCACAACGAGACTTAGGCAAGCTTTGTAATTTATGTATTGCTTTATGTACATAACTGTATTACATGCATCGCAGCAGGACCATTTTCGAAAAGAAATATATAATTGTAATTTTTGTTAGCAAGACATTTATAACTGGTCTAAACCAATGTCTACGGTAAGATACATAATAACCAATGCTGGCCACATCTCCTTATTACCATTTACAACTACATTTTAGCTAAAAAAAATAAAAGACAAATTTTGTTAGGCATAGGATATTTTATTATTATTCGTTGCGAAATTAACTTCGCAACAACTCTGTAACCTATCGGAAGATATTCACCATTCGTATGCAATGTTGCCACAGTTGTCGCGGTAGCGTTCGGCAATGCTAAGCGCTACGCAACAGTTGTGGTTGGTTAATATATATATATATATGCATATAAAACGAAAATTTATGTATGCATTTATAGAAAATTGATGCATATACGTGAGCATAGTAATGACATGTATAGTACAAGACGTGATTAATTGACATCCAACATTTTTGTTCAAATTGTGCTGCCAACTTCACGGTAAAATTCACCACACGCACGCATCCCTGGTTATGTTCAATATAAACGCTTGCAATTTTCTCAACTCATTCAAGTAGATATTGTTGAATTGTTAACAACGCTCATGTTGACGAGTTTTTAATTATTTAATGTATTTGTTATTCTGTCTATGAGCGAAACAGAGAGAAAGGGACAGACATATACAGAGGCCAGGGCCACAGTCAGAGAGAAAGAGAGCGACAGCTTGCATATATATTGTATAAAAAAAAAAGAAACCAAAGAAATTATATTTCTCATACATACATATGTACCACATATATATATGCATACGTATACGTATATGTTATATGTAGATGTGTGTGCACATATTGCGCTATAGCCATATGTATATGTGTATGCCTGTATATGTATATGTACCTTAACATATTTTATATACATATATGCATATCTATTCACCTACTGTACCACTTCATTATGTAAGCAGCGGGATTTCTACGACGCCAAACAAGCAAAAGCAAAAAAAAAAAACAAAAACAAACGACAAACCAAAAATATAACCAAGAAACAACGAAAACTGAACAGAAATGTTATAAATCATTAATAATTGTAATTGTAATGTTCCGTAACCACAAACCACGCCCACGCTGAAACGTAAGAGAAATTGTTCCAAATGCGCTAGCACAACAACAAAATGTTTTTTCCAAATTTTCTTCGAAAACTTTCAGTCATTGTTGTTGTTAGTAATTGTTTAATAGTCGCGAGGCAAGGCCACGCCCACTTCCCATTCAAAATTTCGAAACGGCAATGGCAACACACACATACACACATTATTTCTTTTTTTGTTCGACAACAACAACAACAAAGAAGTCTTCAAAAATCATACTCTGTATACAGCTAGTCAAGAAAGTGTTTTGACAAGATACAAATTTACATAATTGTTCATTCGTTTATTTTGAAAAGATGAATATTATTTTTATTTTATTAACTTGTTCTAACAACCATAGAGAAGCATAATGAAATAAATAATAACAAATAATTTTTGCAAGAAATTGTGTAAATTTTGAATGTTGTCAAAACATTTTTAAGACAAGCTGTATATAACATAAATACAAGCATACAAACACGTATGTTTGTGTACACAAACATATGTACATACAAATGCATTTTTGCATGTGCATAGCAAAAGCTGCGCAGCTGCCGTTTTTTTTTTTTACTTTACTTTTCTGTTTCATTTGTCGTGTGTCATGCGGGGCGTCTCTCACACACACATGCTTAAATACTTAACTCACACAGTCATAGGACAAGAAAATAGAAACTTTCGCTCAGCGTGGCAAGTTGAACGGTTATAAAAGCTAACAATAACAACAACAACGACAACAGCAGCAACAAATACTGCAACTAAAAAAAGTGTAATATCTCGTAACATAACATAATTCATAATGTATGTATGTATGTACGTATCAAATATGCATTTTATCTCAACATTATTTTAGCAATATCACACACACACACACTCATACGCATATGCACAAACACACGTACCTGAGCACATGTACACATGTATGTATGTATGTCACGCATTTGCGTGCTATGCTTTGCCCATGCGCGCAAGCGAGACAACATGACAGGTCAGCCACAATGAGAGCACGCCGAGAGCGTTGCATTCTATGGGTTGTGTGTATGCGCGTGTGTATGTGTGTGTGTGTGTATGCGTATGTATGTATTGGAAATGCCAAAAGAATTTTGCCAATTTATGTACTAAATTTACCATTTATATTTCTGTGTCTATGTTTTGTTGCTACTTTAGCAAACAAATAAATTGTGTTAAACGTGAACACATGCATACATACATATGTTGTACATCAAATGCAATAGAGTTAACAGAGGCTCATTAACAGTACTCTGTTGTTGCTGTGCTGCAATTTTATGACAAAGCAATTTATGGTCAATGCAAATGTTTGTCGACTTTGTTTTTAAAGAATTATCCAAATGGCGGACATAAGTATTTGTTAATGTTGTTGTTTGTTGATAAGGTTATGGCAGCAACAAGTGTTGTTTGCTGGCAACATTTTAGTTAACAGCGCTATGTTAAGTGCAAGTGAATGAAAATATATGTACATTCATACATATGTAAATCATTTTGTGTCTAAGAGTTATACATAATATAGACAGTTAGTCGAGTAATTGTTTTGACAAAGTAATATGCTTGGGGTTTTTGAAATAATATTTTATTGTAGTTGCTTAAACAAGTTAAAAAAAATTGACATAATGACAACCAGTGTGGTTTTTAAATTATAAACAAAAATGTGCATTATTATCTATGTCAAAACAATTACTTGACTAACTGTGTATATATGTACATATGTGTGTATGTTATGTTGATTGAACAAAGCTTGCCAAGAAATTTGAGCTTGTAAAACATACATATGTGAGCGATAGAGAGAGAACGATTTGTTTGTTTATTTTGCTTTTGCATTGCTGTTTTGTATATGGAATCGCGCTTAGCAACATGTTGCGCTCCGCGCATTGTCAACATGTAACTATGCCACACTGTGGTCAACAGCAGTTTGTGTGAATCTTTATGCATATATTAATATATATGACCCCAAGAGAAAAAAAAAAAAAAACAATTTTTTTTATTGCAGTATTATTCTACGCTTGTTTTAAACCGGAAACGCAATAATATGTCGTCCGTTGTGGCCGGCGAAACGCCGATCATAGATTTAGCTGATGATCTCGAGGATGGTGAGATCGATGATGATGAGGAAGAAGAGGAGCAACAACAACAACAACAACAACAGCAGCAACAAAACAAGTTAAATACATTGACAACTGGCGGATCTGTTGATGATATACAATTTGTGGGCATTGAGCGTTTAGCTGAGAAATTGCCGTCCAATCATAATAATGATGATGATGTTGTATTTCTTGGCCTGGCCAATGAATCCTCCTCAACAGCTGCAATTGCCAACAAATCGAAAAAGCCACGCCCACTTGAAGGTAAATATTGAATTAATTAATTTTTTAAATTCCACTTGATTCCATTCCCCTTTTTCCTCCTCCTTTTTCCCCATATAGATGATCATGCTGTGAGCATTGAAAATGCCATTGCCAAGGTCCTTAAAAAAAGCGGCATTGAGCCGCCGATGCCGAAAATCAATAACAGCAACAACAACAGCAGCAGCAATAGCAACAATGTTGCCAACAGCAGCAGCATCAACATCAATAACAACAGCGACGCCGACGTCAGCACGGTTAACGTTGCAGGTGACGCCGGCAGCGCTGCCAACGCTGCTGGCAACGATGCTGCGCTGCTGCTGCAACAGCAACAACAACATCCGCCGAGTCGCAGCAGCCGTCGACGCAAGCGCAAAAAGGAACGAGAACGCGAGCAAAAAAAGGACAAGGATTATCAGGTAAAAACATAATTTATAATTTTCAAATTATTTAAGTTTTTCACCATTTAACCGTTATCATCAAAGCGATCTCTCTAATTTTTAATATATTTTAAATAAGCTTTAAGTACTGTTATCGTTAGTTATCGATTAATATATATGTACATCGATACATAAATTTTCGCAGAGTCGATACTTTCAGTTTTTTAACTCTGTTAAATTTATCGTTGTAAAATTCGATTTAATGTTTGGATTTATATCACTTGTATATTCGTGACAATCAATTGCGAGTTTTTTCATCTTCGATTGCTGTTATCGATAAGTATATACACTTGTACAGGGTATACATATTCTTGGCATGTAAATGAGATTTTTTGCAACTCTTGCTGATACATTTCATCATATACTTTCCGCTATTAGCTTTTACTATTTTGTGTTAATCGATATTTATCGATAAATATGTATGGTAGTTTTTGGTTAAGTTTTTTTGTAGAATTCCACCGCTTTTACAGTTTAAAGCGTTTACTATTAATTTTGAATGTTATCGATAATTATCGGTTGCTGAATGTCACATACAGTGCATACTTTATGCATGCACAAGTGATTTTGAGCAATTTTTTTGTTATCGATGGTTGGAAAACATGTACAGGGTATTATCGTGACTTGCAGAGTTGATTTAAAGCAACTTTTGAGCTTCAGTTGATTGTTTGTACGCTCATGCTCCTCTTAATATTCGTTATATAAATAATTTAACTGTCATCTTTAGTTATCGACAACTATAATATGTGTACACTGTACAGGGCATATTCTTGACATGCACTATCGATTTCAATGACTTATGTTATGCGAATTATGTTTTTTTGAATCACAGGTTCCTGCTGCTATACATTTGCTTAACAATTTAATTGTTATCGATAGTTATAGAAAGTTAAATTCTATTTACAGGGTATATGCCAGTCATGTACACTCGAATTGCAGCAATTTTTGTAACTTATTTGACCGCTTGCATCCTGCAATGTTATCCTGCTAATCGTTTTTTTTAACAATAACGCTGTTATCGATAAATATCGATATCGATTGTAACTTATTTGACCACTTGCATCCAGCAATGTTATCCTGCTAATCGTTTTTTAACAATAACGCTGTTATCGATATATATCGATATCGATTGTATCTTATTTGACCGCTTGCATTATTAAATATTGTCCTAATCGTTTTCTTAACGTGAATGCTGTTATCGATAAATGTATATCGATATCGATTGCAACTTATTTGACCACTTGCATCCTGCAATGTTTTCTTAGCAATAACGCTGTTATCGATATATATTGATATCGATTGTAACTTATTTGACCACTTGCATCCAGCAATGTTATCCTGCTAATCGTTTTTTAACAATAACGCTGTTATCGATATATATCGATATCGATTGTAACTTATTTGACCGCTTGCATTATGAAATGTTGTCCTGCTAATCGTGTTCATAACAATAACGCTGTTATCGATAAATATCGATGGGTGTGTAATCGATTTTTTGAACTTAAATGCAATTTCTCATGTTCGTATTCTGTTCCAGAAACGCGCACGTCGTGACTCCATGGAGGAGGGAGGCGCCGGTGGCGCAGGCAGCGATGAAATGGACATGGATGAGTACGAGATGATGAATGTGAGGGGCGGTAGTCCACCGCCAGGTGGCGCCACAGCTGCAACAGGTGCGCCCGGACGTTACTCCAGTGATTGGCCCGAAATGGGCGATGGTGCAGGTGGAGGTGGCTACGAATCGCCGCCAGATAATTACAGCAGCTACGATTCGTACTCGGATGAGGATCAGGCGAATGCCGTGTCCACTGGGATGCCAGGAATGGGACAACGACGTCGCCAGCGACGGGAACGAGAGAAGGAAACGCGAGGAGGCGGCCGAAAGCGACGTGATCGTGATAGAGAACGTGAACGGGAACGGGACATGGATAGACGACACGATGGAGGTGGAGGAGGAGGAGGAGGAGGAGGCAACAGTGGGGGAAACAAACGTAATCGTCGCGATTCTGGTGATGAGAAATCACGTGAGCCACGTAAATTGGAATTATGCAAGTTCTATTTGAAGGATTGCTGTGCGAAGCGGGACAAGTGCAGTTATATGCACAAGGAGTTCCCCTGTAAATATTATTACCTCGGCATGGATTGCTATGCTGGCGAGGATTGTCTGTTCCATCATGGCGAACCGTTGACGGAGCAGCTGCGCAACATTCTCCTCAAGCACATGGAGACGGCACCCAAAGAGATTCTTGGAGATTTTAAACGCATCTCACGGGATGCGGCCTTAAATCAAATGACGCGACGTCATGAGCAACTCTGTGAGCAATATCACATGGACAACAGCTGGACAACGTTGGCCAGTGCCGGCATTAGTCGACTCCAGGAGCAACAACATGCGGCGGCCAAAGCTCATGCCGCTAATCAAGCGGCTGCAATTGCCGCCGTCAATGCGAATCTGCAACAGGTTGTGGCAGCTGCTGGAGTGGCACCAGGAGCTGGCACTGTTGGAGCGGGAGCAGCGGGAACTGGAGCAGCAGCAGGAGCTGCGATACCCTCGCTACTGGACATGGTCATCAATCCGCCAACGAATCTGCATCATGGCGATGTCAACAAGCCCGAAAAGAAACGCAAATCACGTTGGGCGGAGAAGTCCGCAGCTAAAAATGCAGCAACAGCAGCAGCAGCAGCAACAACAACAACAACAGTTGTTGCCACAACAACAGCAACAACAACAGTAGCTGCTTCCATTCCCGCCACGCCCACGCCCGCTGTTAAACCTTTGCCCGCCCACTTGGATCTGGTGAATCTGACGCAGGTGCTCAGCGTGGAGCACATGGCCAAGTTAAATAAATTGGGCATCAGCAATCTGGAGCAAATGTTGCAAGTTCCATTTGGTCAGCTAACTGAGGCGGGACTCACGTTGCCCGAACTCGGAGAGATTCAACGCAAGGCGGAGGAGGCCAAGCCCAAGGATGCCGGAGCAGCAGCAGCAGCTCCATCTCCAGTTACAGCTGCAGTCTCCACAGACTCCTCCACAGTCAAGTGCGTAACTGAGCTGAAAAATCTCAAAGAGATCTATTTAAACAATTATCTCTTTGCTTGTAGATCTTCCTCAAAGTCCGATCAGGATGCGAGCAATGTGAGCAACGCCATTGTCAGCTCGAATAGCAACAGCAATAGCAACAATGGGTTCATCATGGTCGATTACACGCAGTATCTGAAGGATGCCCATGTCAGCTTTGCCGGCAACGATCCCCGTAAGTTTAACAGCGATTAATCGACTCTCATTAACATAACATTTAACAGCTGCAGCTCAACTTGCATTAACACTCATCTAACATTGTGGGTTAACATTTATTAACATTTAATTTAACAGCTAAACTCTCATTAACATTTATTGCGTTCTCAGTTGTTAGATTAAAACTAATTAAAATTCAAAGGTGCAATATTTAGAATTTTATGCTAACAACATAATCTATAAAAATCAATCAAAACTCAAAAATCAAATCAATCACTCTCATTAACATAATTTCAGCCTCAGCGGTAGGATATCAGTAACATTTATTTAACAGCTGCAGCTCAACTTGCATTAACACTCATCTAACATTGTGGGTTAACATTTATTAACATTTAATTTAACAGCTAAACTCTCATTAACATTTATTGCGTTCTCAGTTGTTAGATTAAAACTAATTAAAATTCAAAGGTGCAATATTTAGAATTTTATGCTAACAACATAATCTATAAAAATCAATCAAAACTCAAAAATCAAATCAATCACTCTCATTAACATAATTTCAGCCTCAGCGGTAGGATATCAGTAACATTTATTTAACAGCTGCAGCTCAACTTGCATTAACACTCATTTAACAGCGTGGTTCAGCATTTATTAACATTTAATTTAACAGCTCCACTTTCATTAACATTTATCGCCTTGTCAGTTGCTAAAATATTAAAATTTTATTCAAATTTACAGATTAAATTATTAGAGTTTTAGCAGCTGCAGCTCAACTAGCATTAACACTCATTTAACAGTGTCTGTTGACTTTTATTAATATTTAACTTAACAGCCACAGCTCAACTTTCATTACATTTATCGCTTTGTCAGTTGCTAAAATATTAAAATTTAATTTAAATTTAAAGGTTAAATAATTAGAGTTTTATACCAAAAACATTATCTATAAATATCCATCAATTTCACTTCCACTCTCATTAACATAATTTTAACAGCATCGATAGGATCTCATTAACATAACATTTAACAGCTGCAGCTCAACTTGCATTAACACTCACTTAAAAGCGTGGGTTAACATTTAATAACATTAGATTTAACAGCTAAACTCTCATTTACATTTATTGCGCTCTCAATTGTTAGATTAAAACTAATTAAAATTCAAAGGTTAAATACTTTGAATTTTATACTAACAACATAATCTATAAATAGCTCAACTTGCATTAACACTATTTAAACATTCATATCCTGGCAATTCGTCTAAACTTGAATAACCAATCTTGCAAATATTATAAATATTTATAGTTTAGAGTTTCAAACTAGAAACATAATCTATAGAGATCTTTCTATCAGTTTTACTTTACTTCACTCTCTTTAACATTCGATTGATTTTCATTAACATTTGTCTTGGCAAGCTTACTGTTAAAGAGTCTTAACATAACGGACATTAAATAAATGCAAAGTTTAACAGCGCGCAGTAAAATAACATTAACTGTTCAATAACACTGTTTAGCTTAACAGTCCGCTGTTATATAGCCTAAAAAGACTGACATTACACAAATGTTAAGTATAACAGTGCAATGTTAATTAAGATCGCACTGCCATTTATTACATATGCAGTGTGCTGTTAAATAACATGACGAATGTTAAGCTAACATAACAGTATAAATGATGTTAATTCTAGAGTTAATTAACAATTATTATTAAATATTATGGAAATTTTAAAAGTTGTATATAACAGAAAACAAGTCCTATTGTAATATTATTATCTCTTTATATGCAAACAGTGCAATGTTAATTAACATTAAAATACCATTCATTACATATGCAGTTTGCTGTTAAATAACATTGCCTAAGCATTGGCAAGCCGAATGTTAAGCTAACATTAACAGTTGAAATGATGTTAATCCTTGAGTTAATTAACAACTTATATATTATTAAATATTATGATAATTTTAAGAGTTTTTGTATATAAATGAATGCAAGTCATATTGTAATTATATTCTCTTATTATATGCAAACTTTCAGTGGACGACGATCGAGAGGAGGATGATGAGCAGCTGGTGATTGATGATGGCAACGATGATGAGGACGATGAATCCGAAACGGATGTCAAGACAAAGAAATTGAAAAGTTCTGGCGATGGGAATGACGATGGGGATGAGGATGGTAAACAGAAGAAGAAAGAGGAGGAGACGCCACCAATGCCATCGGTATTTGATTTGCCCACCTTTATGAGCAACATGCTCGGCCAGCAATCAACAACAGCAACAACAACAGTTGAATCCCCAACGGAACCAGCCTCAGTGGAGAAAAGTCCGGGAACGGGAACGGGATTGTTTGGTAAACTGGATCCGGAGGAACGAACTGCCTTTTATAGGGATGTCATACGGAATCCTTTCAAGACGCACAGTGGAGATGCGGATGATAGCAGCGATGTTTACAGTTTCAAATACACAGATCCACATCACTCGAATTCCAATTCACGTTCACGTTCCTTGACACCGACACCAACTCCGGAGCCCGGCTCCCAATCCCCAAAATCATTAATTGAGGATCAACTGGGAGCGACAACGGATGATGCCGCATTGGGGGGCAGCACATCGGTGTATACACGCCTCTCCATGTATGACTTTGATCCCAGCAAGGCGGCGCTGGAGGATCAGCGTGCCAATGAGGCGAAACGTGAACGGGATCGGGATATCGATATGCGTCTACCCTTTGTGCCCATGAAACATTATCTGCCCGCGACGGAAATCGATGCAGCGATCTTCTCGCACATCCCGTTGCGCTGGCAACTCCAGGAGGTGCTCATCGATTCACCCAGCTATGTCCAGTTGCGTCTGGGCGCCTCCCACAAGGAGCAACGTGAGCTGCGTGATCCACGACTGCGTCGCATTCTCGGCTTGCCGGAACTCTCCGAGGATGCGGGAACAGCTGTCGGAACGGGAACGGGTTCGGGATCGGGAACTGGTTTGGGCAGCAGCTCCATTGGTGCAGCCACAAACAGTTTCAGCACTGAGAAGCGGGAGCGCAAGACGAGCAACTGCATCTCATCGCCGGATGCACAGCAATTATATGATTCCACGCCCAGTTCACCACCGCCTGCAACTTCAACGGCTGCAGTGCAGCTGCCGGCAATGAATGTGCCGCCTCCCAATCCCAATGCCGAGACGGGAGCAGGAACGGGAGCGGGAACGGGAGCGGGAGCAGGAACGGGAGCTGCCACAGATCCGCGTCGCACAGATCCACGTCGTGATCCAAGACGCGCGCATTTAAACACCAGCAACAACAACAGCTCCAGTGGGAGTTTTGCTGCTGCCTCCAGCTCCTCCTCCTCCTCCACCTCCAGCTCCACGTTGGTGGACAGCAGCCGGCAAATCCTTGAGATACGCAATCTAATGCAGAGCTCCAATTGGTACAAGAATCTGGGCAGCAACAACAAGATCATGGTGAACCAACAGTTGGCGCTGGTCTTCACCGAACTGAAGAAGTTCCATCAACAGGAGTCGCCCAACAAGATCTTCGATGTCAACTTCATAGTGAGCAATCAAACGTTGCAACAGATCTTTGCCAAATTGCACATTTATATTGATGATAATGGTTTGGTCGTCCAGCTGCCAGAGGAGCCGCCACAGAATCCCCTGCCATCCGGTGTGGGAGTGGGAGTTGTAGGCGTGGCCAATTTGCCGCCCATGTTGCCAAATATGTCACAGCCGCCGCCGAATTTGGTGCAATTGTTGCGACAGCCGCCGCCGCAGGTTGCACGTGGCATGCCACCAATGAATATGGCCATGTCACAGCATCCGCAACATGCGCATCCACATGCACCATTCAATCAACCGCCGCCAGCACGCAACAGTAATGTTAACAGTAACATTAACAGTAACAGTAACAGCAGCGGTAACAACAATAACAGCAGCGGCAACAATAACAGCAGCATACTGGGCATGCCACCAAATGTGGCCAATGTGAACGTCATGGGCGTCATGGGCAATAATCCATTTAATCCCTTTGCCGCAAACAGCATGAACATGAACAATATGAATAACATGAATGCCATGAATAACATGAACCAGATGAATAACATGGCCATGAATAACATGGGCCCATTCAATAACAGCAACATGCCAAATGCAATGCCTTTTAAGCATTTCGGTGGCCCTGGCAATAATAACAGTGGCGGTGGCGGCAACCAGGGCCGTCATTTTGCCGGCAATAATCGTAATCGCGGCAGCGGCAATCGAAACCGCAATAACAACAACTAAAAGAAAAAAAAACATCAAAATGAAATGAAAGAAAAGAAATTATGCTCACACTTCCTTCCTACGCAACACAGCCCCCTCCAGCCCTTAAGAAGAAAATGTATGCTCCCGACGCCCCCCTCTTTTTTCACTCAAAAGACTTGTAGCATTATGTTTATGTTTAAATGAATGACCCCCTTCCCCAACACACACACACACACACACACACACACACACATACACGAACACACACTAATACACACCACACTACACACTAACAATAAGATAAAAAAAACAAATGTTACATTTTTTTCTAAATAATAGCTTTATCGGTTTTTTGCTATTTGAGCTACTTAAAAAAATCGGATTTGGACTGCTATGTATTTGTATATTATTCTCTATTATAAAACTAATTGTTTTTTTTTTAATATATATATATATTTATAGATATATACAAAATATATATACATATATATATTTTTTTTATTGGTTTAAGTATTCACTCGGATATAAACACCTACGTACTGATACAAAATTTAGTCGTAGTTGCAACTCAACTTTTAATTCATACGATATAAGCTTAGTCGTACTCAAACATTTGTAGCCATACGAAATAAACAGCAAGTGTTAAGTATTATTAACAAATAGTATTTTACACTTGGCAATCGTTTCTAGTAAATGTTTTTAAAAAATGCGTTTCCGTTACATGTTATCAATGCTGTCAGCTGATTTGATAACAATCATCTGGCAGCCTTTTCTTTAGCTTAATGCGTTAACAGCTACAACTTAGTGCGTTAGCAGGAGTCATAACAGCGCGTTAGCAGTCGCACCTTAATGTTGCTATTAAACTTATCGATATTTTTTTAGATATTTTTAAAAGCTTGCCCCATGCAAATTTAAAAGCCATTAAGCTTAAATACATAATTATTTTATTTATTAAGTTATTAAGTTTAATCGATGCTATCGATTATTAGCATCACTTATTTTGGCAGTGTGACCACATTTTATTATGGTCGGAGCACAATTCAAATGTTAACTTATTTTTAGATAAATTAACAATAATTTACTAAATTTGGTGAAAATTTGTAAATTCAAATAAGATAAAATGGAGGTGATAATTTTTATGATCTTCGTCACCTGTCGGGGCTAGAAGCTATATCATTTAATTCTTAAAAAGTTTTTAATATGGGATTTTTGTTGAATAGTTGCCAGACGTTATTGTTTTTTTCTGGGTGGCAGCTCAGCTAAAAAAAGGGGGCAACTCTGTATGTGTATTCCTCCCTTTACTCGACTCGGTCACGCTTTCAGTATCATTTTGTCGGCTGTGAACTGTGAAGGAAATTTGTAGCGCCGCGCGCAGTGCATTTTTTTCTGGTAACCTTTTTTTTCTCCACTTTGTACTGTTTTTCTTTTTTTTTTGTTTGCAACAAAAAACACAATGCAATATATTTCGTATGCGTGTTTAATCGACTAGCAATATATAAAGACTTTGACGTGTGATCGAGGAAGAAAGCCAACTTAAAAACAATATAATATACATACACACACACGTATGCAGACACATGCGTGTGCATGTACATTCATATTGTATGTACATATGTATGTATGTAGTAGGGCCCACAATGGGTTTTAGCGTGACGTGAAGTGTATATAAAAAAAAAGCTCAAAGAAAACGGAAAAAAAAGAAATGAATCGACGAAAAAGAGAAAATGGATAAAGAAAAAGAAAACACGCAGACATTGTGAAATATACGCAAATAAATATTGCACTAAAATATGTTTTTCGAGCAAATCTATCATTCAAAATACATACAATACATGCGTAGTTATTTTCATTCCATATAGTACAACAAAAATGCTTCAAATTTGTATTTTATTTATTTATTTTCCTTTATTTTTTTTACCATTCATTTACTACGTACATATGGATGTATGTATGTTTGTGTGTGCGGCGAGAAGGCAACGAGTAGCAGGGCAGCATTTTTGAGTAACTGTAGCAGTTACTCGCTGTATTGTTTTTCTTTTTTTTCTCCGTTGTTTGTTGGTGTACAAAACGGGCTTGAAATGCGAATAAATAATAATTAAACAAAATAAAAAAAATTAAACTAAATAAAGTGCATTTAAAGTGTAACAGTGGTGTTTACAAACGAACAGCATATGTATGTGTGCTACATACATACATAAAGCAAAGCAACTTTGTTACAGTGCGTACGATAAGTTATGCGCCGCATTTCAAATTTCGACTGCCAACAACATTTTGTTAGTACATTATTTATCAAATACGTATGTATGTACATGTTTTTGTGCGCAATTATTGTAGAGGTCAGCATACTATTTTTGTGCACTGTAGTATAGCAACAACAGCAGCTAAAGAGCAATACCAAAGCAAAAATGCCAACGAGCCGCTGAAAACGTACGCGCGCACTCACACATATAAATGTATATACACACACACACGCATATAGTCACATACACATTTACGACGTCCTCGTTCACTAGAGGCCGCCACTCGCTGTTAGCGTCGATGACGAATGCGTGTGAGTGAGTGAACGCAGCATGTGTGTGTGTGTGTATATATAAGAGTATGCGACCTCTAGTACGGCTCACTGGTGAGAGCTTGGTGAGCTCACGGTTCCCAGTCACCACCATAGCTTACACCATTGTATTCACCAATATACCAGTAACCAGTGAATACCTTTCGTTGCTTAATTTACTTGCCCCGATGCTGCTTTACTTTTGGTTCAAAATTGCATTACCTATCGTTGGTGAATTCACTGCTTAGTTTTGCATGGTGAAATCACCAAAAAAAAATTTTCGACTGCAACCAGCAGTACTAGAGGGCTGTTGGCTCTGTTTACCACACCGCGCACGTCGCCCCACCTCGCGTTGTTAAGCCTCAAGCCTTCCAACTATAGACTAGACTTTGCAGCATTATTTATATATTTATTTCTCTTGCTCTTTGGCGTTTTTTTTTTGTATGTATTTCCCGTTAGCAATAAACAAGTGTTGCCAACCTTAACAACAGCAACAATAACAATAATAATAACAAAACAGTTATACATATTCATATGTGTATGTTTGTATATATGTGTGTGTGTATACACTCGCTCAAAATTCATTCTGTTCGCAACGTGAGTAAGTTGTGTTTTTTTTTTTTGCCGTCTGTTGTTTTTGGGCTGCGCTTATGTTATACATAAACTACCATTTTGCTTTTGCATACGATGTATAGAGGGGATAGCAGAGGGAAGGAAGAGCGAACACTTGCAAGCTGCACTGTAGCAGCAGCAGCAGCAAAGACAGCGACACAACAACAACAAACAGTAATGCGCGTGCATACAGTCGCGTCCAGCAAAAGGTTGCCATGTGCTTACTTATTGTACCTGGGTAGAAAAAAACTTCCTTTCCATTTGTTCCGCTGCACACAAATACTTGCATTTGTATGTGTACATGGCAGATTTGTGATGTCGTTTTTGTATCTCTTTTTCGCTTGTCTACCTGACCCCCAGAACCTTTTACATGTCCTGCTTTTGGTCGTTTCCGGTTTTCAATTTATCTACTCGTATTGTGTTCGCTTATCTGCCTGTAATTTTCCACTGCCGCAAAAAAAATAAAGACAACTAAAAAATTGTTTAAACAATAATCACTTCTTTTTGACAAAGAAACAAATGCACATGAATATTAATTTGATAAAGATAAAACTATATTGACTTTAACTCACTTAAAATATGTATTACCATTAAGTGATTATCGAATCAATTACTTGGCTAACTGTTTGTAAAATGCATATCTAACTATCGCAATAAATTATTTATGTTCAGTGCAAACTGTTAATTTCAAAAATATTAGTTCACAAAATCTGGCAACACATAAAATAATCACTGCTGGTAACACTTTTGTGGCAAGCGACTGTAACAACCAGCTGTTATCGTCAGATAATTAGTGTGTGTGTTTTGAATTTGTTTTTATCCGAAATTGAGATAAGATAACAAATCATTTAGTCAGCATGCACGTATGTATATTTTTTTGTTGTATGACATGCATATAAACAATAACAATTACATTAATTGCAACGACAGTGAAGAAAATAGAATAACAGTCACGTCTGTGTAAGCTGTCTACCTACTACATACATGTATGTATGTACATACATATTTAGATCGATCATAAACATATTTTGTCGGCACGCTGCTGTAATATAAACAGATATTAACTGGCACACGCGCGCCCGTTATAATGACTTGGATTTAACTCGATTTTATGGTCGTTTTTCCATTGAAGAAAAGGTGCAAAAATGTGCGTGTGTGTTTAAGCTTTCTGTCTGGCTGTCTGTCTAACATTATCACCTTTCGTCAGTCAGGTAGTCGCTGCACACGAATTGCAAGCTGCATTCTCTCTTCCGTCATGCAGCTGCCGGGAGAGCACAAGAGTAAAAGGGCAAGAGAGAGAGAGAGAGATGAGAGACAGGCAGATCATCGCATGACATTTTGACAGCTGCCGCCAGTGCTGCCAGAATATTATGGGTTAAATTGCTAAAATGACAACAAAAATAGCTAGAAAGAGCTAACAAAAATTAAAAACTTGCTAAAAATTGTGAGCCAATAATAAATTTATTTTTAAAAATAGTTAATTGCATTTCAACAATTTTTCTATCTTTTACAATCAAAAAGTGCTAAATCTAGCAATAAAATTGCCAAAATGCAGCACTGGTTGCCGCTTAGTTGTTGTTTTTCCTGATCCGTTTTCCGCATCATTTTTACTCTCTCTCTCTATCTTACAGTGGCCCCACTTCCTCTGAAGGCCATTCCCCTTTTTAAATACAACGATCAATGCTCGTTAATTAGACCTGTATTTGTTTTATTGGCATTTCACTCGTTACTTGCGCGGGGGCAGCATTTTTGTTTGACCAGCTAAAAGTGCAATAACATTCAGCTGTTGACTTAATGCAATTACACATGTTTGTACATACATATATATGTATATATATATTTGTGATGGTCTCTCTCTCACTGTGTGTGTGTGTGTGACAGCAATCAGCTGGAATGCCGGCCCTGCTCTTTCTCACTTGAACGATCGCCGGTAGGTTTGTGCTTGCGTCTGGCAACGCTACGCTTGGCGTTTCATTCACAGCTGAGCAGCTCCCTTAATTGTTACATGTGTGTGTGTGTATGTTTTGCCTTGACTGAATTAATGTTTTTTTGTTTTTGTTTTTTTTTTTCTGTTATCAGCAGCAGTTGCAGGCAAAGTGAATTTGTTCTCTCTCACACACACACACGAGCAGGAATTTGCATATGTTTACCGTATTTGGTGGTCAAAGCTCAACATTTTTTTTTTTGTCGTTTTCTTATGTTTTTGTTGCCTTGAGCAGAGTTTGAGATCGTGCACTTGCTCTCTCACTCACTTGCTCTGACAGCTGCTCTCTTCTCTGGTACGTGATGTTAGCGTGTGACTTTCTTTTCTTCATCTTTTCTTGTTGTCTGTTTTGTGTGTGTTTTTGCCGTTTGCTTTCACCATGTTTTACATACATATCTGTTCTGCTTATCGATGATTATTTTGTTGGTGTTGTTGTTGTAAGTTAGGGAACGCTTAAGTGTTCTGACAGTTTTTTCACAGCAGCCCGCAGCTACATATATTTCTCCCCTTGATCCCCTCCCCTTTGCAGCTGCCCTATAACAGTAGTCATCAACTGTTTTTGTACCTCTTATTTCTCTCTCTTTTGCTCTTTGTATTTCCGTTTGTTTCCCTATGTACTCGCTCTGTTTCCAGCTCTTATGTATTGGTGTATGTACTGTTTATGTTCTTTTTTGGGCAAATTGTGCCGAGTGTATGTGTGTGTGTGTTTGCAGCTGCCCTTTAGTACGGCTCACTGGTGAGAGACTGGTGAGTTCACTGGTGAATTTAACATGAGGATGCCACTCGACACCTTTTGCTTACTTATCACCATTGAATTGAACCAACATCCACAACATACTAGTAACCAGGGAATTTCTTTCATTGGTGAATTCACTGCTTAATTTGCTGCATTACTTTTGTTACAAAGTTGCATTCACCTAGCGCTGTTGAATTCAATGGCTTCCAGCAGTACTATAGGGTCTCCACAGAACTGTATAATGCTCTTATAAACACACACACAGAGTTACAGTGGCACTTGCTTATTCTTGTACATGCTTTAGGGTCGCTTTCAACCCCCTCGTACCCCTCTCACCACTTCTATTCCCATCCCCTTGCCGGCCACGCATTTATTGTCCAACCCACTGCGATTAAGTTAGTATATATGGTGGGGTGGGAAGGGGTGTTGGGGGATGGTCGGGAGGGGGATTGTGGGTGGTTGCCATGTCCTCATTTTCGTGTGCAACTTTTTTCTTTCAGTTACTTTTGGAGTGGGACATGCGCCGAAGAGCATTTCTTCTACCCTCCCTCTTCTATCATCCCTCTGCTCCAATCTTGTATTAAAATTGCAATTCGCTTTGTCGCTGTCGGAAAAAGTTTTGATAACTTCTCAAGGGGATTTTCTACCTTGGTTTGAAGTTGCTCCTCAGATTCTTTATATACTGGTGTGTTTCATAAATCTCTAGAGTTTTAAATGACATTTTCTTAAAACAATCAAACAAAATGCCAAATATTTAATTTTTTTAACACTAACTTTTACTAACTTATCAAATATTGGCATATACATATTTTATACAGTAAATAAGTCAATTTAAAATGTATTTTGACTAATTTCATTCAATTAAAAAATAAACTATATTTGATTCAGTAAGATTTATCAGATCCCAACCAATATTTTGACATTTGATTGTCTTAAAATCACTCGAAATTTGTTGTAGAGATTCGCAGAAGATGCATAATATAAATCTAGTTACAGAATTCCTTTTGTTTCATAATTATAGCTTTTCTATATACTAAATATCATAAAATTATATAATATGGAATTTTTATGACGAAGCTCCATCAAAATAGTTTTTAATAGAGCTACAACGATTATATTAGATGTGTGAAATATGTATATATAGTTAAGATTGGTTCTCCTTTGTAAACAACTAAATATTACATAAATTCTATTAATTGATAATGATTTCAAATAATTTTTTTAATTGCCTTTCTGAAATATTTCCAGCTGCAGCTAATTCTTCTCAAAAATGTTTTACTGCATAAAATATACTTATTTTTTCCGCTTCTTCAGTCGAAATTTCCTTTGGATTTTCTCGGTATTGCTGCACGTTTTCTAACTAGTCCAGCTCAATTAGCATATCACCTGCTTTTCTGCGTCTGCGTTCAGGCAGCTGCATTCCGTTTTCACTCGTCGACTTAATAGACTTTTCTATAATCCATTTGATAGAAAGACTTTTCTATGCAGCCTATATGTATCTGGTATCTTTGTATTTCTATAATAATTAATATTATTATTAATAATATATAATTTCTTTAAATACTAAAGAGAAAGAGATTTATCGAATTTGTAGACTGGAATTTATTCGATATCCATTTCAAAATTTGTTCAAGGATATTTATATTGTAGGTTGAATTGTTTTGAATTTGTAGTGTTCCAAATTTCGAATTCCCTAAAATATTTTATAGTATTGAATGTACTTGAATAATTGTGATATTAATTAAAAAATTCATCGGAACGACATCGGATTTCCATAATTTGTTCTATATGATCTTAAGAGATTTATCGTATTTGTAGGCTGAAATATATTCTCTATCAATTCCAAAATTAATCCAAGGATATTGTACTGTATATCAAATTGTTCTGAATTTGATGTGTGGTGCTCAAAATTCGAATTCCCTCAAATATTTTATAGAATTGAATATACTTGAATAAACCCGATATTAATTTAATTTTCGAAAGATTGTAACTTAGAAGCAATTTTAATTCTATCTAAGTTTCTAGTTGATTGATTGATGTATCGAATATATTTTGAATCTATGAATATATAAATTTATAATTAGTTGCTAATTGATGGATTGATTCCTTAGAAAAAATGCATCGGGACGATGTTGGATTTCCATAATTTGGTCCAAATTGCAGCTTGCTTCCAAGTAAATCAGTTTGCAGCTTGCAATACGCCCAACACCTTGCCATGGTTGTCACCTTGCGAGCATTTGATCGTGAAGCAAGCTTCCGAGAAGACAAAACATCTGCCTGGTGCCTGCAGCCGGCTTCGGTTATGGCTACGGCCCAAAAAAAAATAGAAAAGTCCGCCCAAATCGACGGCACACTTCCTGGTAGATCCCATGATAGATCATATAAGCTGATCGGGTGGGTGGCTGGGTTGACTTGACTATAGAGGATTTTTCAGGTAGCGCACGCTTGGCACGCGTGCACCTTGTGCCACTTTCAGGTAGTAGGAGGTGTAGGGTCGTCACCACTCCTCCCATCGGATCTTCGAGTCCTTGTTTAAATAGCTCGTGTCTCAGCATTGTGACTTCAGTTGAGTTTTACTCGTCGTGTCAAGTTTAACTTGTGTCTTGTGATTCCTTGTGCTCTTCAAGTCTTTAAATTTTGTGATAATATATTTAAATATATATCCTATATCCTTTGAAAATGGATTACAATTTCGATTCTGTGGCCCCCTCGTCCACCATGTCGTCCTACTACGACTTCAAACTGGCAAGGTATGTGCCGATCGTGGCTTTTATTTACTCTACATTTGTTTAAAGCGCAATTTGCAGTGTATTTTTGGTTCGATTTTGTATTAGGATGGCAATTCTGCTCTCAATATTTTAAGTATTTATTTTATATGTCAACTCTGATCGCTTGCTTTAATAGCTTTGCTCTTTAATGCTACTTTTTGGATGAGGTGACAACTCTGGTTTTATGAGTAGTCAACTCTGTTGGCTCTATACTAACTGGGCTGAGGTGACAGCTCCGTTGACTTTTGTTTAATAATGCAGTGTTTAATTTGAAGTGAGATGACAACTCTGCTCTTTATTTTATTGTTGCTATTGAAAAGAGGTGACAACTCTGTTGCTTCTTCTAACTGTTGCGTTTCTCAGTTTAATGGAATGAAGTGACAACTCTGCTTACTCCTTTTTGAAGAAGGGGTGACAACTCTGGTTGCACACACACACATACATACATAAGACTATAAAATACGTTAAGTAAAATGCCTGCCGTTAAATAGTGTTTAGTATATTTTGTAGTATTTAATTTGGTATTTAAATCAGCTACTCGCTCGCCTCACACACACACACACGCACAACAAACACACACACACGCATACGATATAACACGCATACACACACACACAATAAAAATAAAATAAATCGCACGTCTTCTCTTTTTATCATATGTTAATTTCCTTACCAATTTTTCACCTTTCACCCCCAACAACAACAACAACTACTACTACAACAACCTTAGTAACAAAAAACAACAACACAGCTGAGCGCGCCAAGAACAGCCACAAAGAAGAGAAACAATAATAACAACAACAAGAACCGCAACAACTACAACAACAACAAAAGCCGCCCTCCCACCCAACAAAAACAAAAAGATAACTATTTGATACTAACGAACAAGAGTGAAACATACAGAAAGAACTGACTACTGTGGCTAAAGAAGAAGGAAGAAATAGAAGACGAAGCAGAGGATACAAAGTGGAAACTATACAAAAAAAGGCTTTCAAGTTGCGAGAGAGCGCCAAATTGTCTACGAGAGCGTCTTTGCTCTCGCCAGACACAACGACAAAACGATAGAGAGAAAGAGAGCGTAATACACTTACACAAATACACAACACACAGAACACAAGACAACAACAAAAAGTTATACAGCAGCTGGCAGCTGAGAGCGCTTGACGCCAACAAAAATAACATAAGAGAGTAAGAAAAAGAGAACGAGAGGAAAAGAGAGAGAAAAAGCGCCGATCGATACGCACGCAATATAAATATCGATAAATTATCTAACGTTACCTTCAAACGCTGTAAGGGGCACTGAGAGTATTTTTTGTTGGTTATAAAAAATACTCGTGCACACACACTCTCAGGATATGTACGGCAACAATAATCCGGGTAGTAACAATAATAACGGTGGTTATCCCCCATACGGTTACAACAAGTCGAGGTAAATTTTAACTTCAGTTTCTTCATCTTCAAGCATTATCAAAATCAAAAAAAAAAAAAAAAAAAAATAAAGAAATACTTTTCCTTTCCCTCCCAAAAATATTCCCCAAACACAAACACACACACACACAACGTACTAAAAACTACAACTACACAAGAAATTTTTTTTACCTCCCAGTTCCAAAAAAAATTAACAGTAAATAGGAAATGTCTATTTTTTTGAATTACATACTTTTTTTTTTGTTAGACTTGTAAATTTTTTTTGTTAGGTTGATCTTGCAATTTTCGCAGTGTATGCATTGATACATATATGAGAAATGGTAACATATGTGTGTGTGTGACTGTCAGAAATGATAAAAGGCATATTTCCTGTTATCGATTTCTGTCTGTGCCACATGCCACTTGCCACATCGAGAGGCCTCAACAATATCCGTTCATCATCCACCTTTTCCCTCCCCCCGCCACACAACACACATACACATTGTTATTTTAATTTGTTTTTGTAATGATGTATGTAAAAAAAAACAATGGACACTTGTGCAACGACGAACAACAACAACTAGAGATGCTGCTAACAACAACAACAACAACAATGAGAACCAGCAACTGAAAGCAAACTACAAGAATAAGTAATATTAATCTAATAGATGTACTAGATTGTACAGTAACTAATTAACTAAATTAAGCACAAGGCAATAAAGCTCAAAGTAAAAACAAAAGCGTGCACACACACAAACAAACAAACAAACACACACACACACACACACAGCAAAAAGCAGTCAGGCAACTCTGTAAGATTATCAAAAAATTACAATCTCTCTATAACACGATCCTTGAATTAAGCGCCCTTGTATTTTATTTTAAGCTCTCATTCAATACACGCACAAACACACACACACAGAAAATATCGAATATCGTTCATTGATTGAAGTTGCCACTCTTTTGATTTTTGTTTGCGTTTTGTTTCGTATATTGTTTTTTTTTTTTGTTTGGCTGTAGATTTTAAGCTCTCATCTGTCAGTCGCCATTTAAAAGTTCTGTTACGTCACAGCACACTTTCTCACCCTGTACTTTTATCTTCATCCTAGTTAACAGACGGCGTGCAGGCAGCCAATGTAAATGCCATGTAAAATAACATAATGCAATATAAAACGCGTCGCGGTATTTTTTTTTGTTTTCGCAGTGTGTCTTGTGATAACAAATGTTAAAAATTAATAAGTTAACATAACGTAACATTAACGTAACGTAAGCAAAAACTCAACGTAACGCAAGCTCTTCCACGTACATAACTGTAACTGTTAACACTGCATTTAAAACATACAAAAACAAAGACGAAAAGAAGTCAAAATGAAAAAACGCGCTTCTGTACGATCCATTACGATCCAGATTTGATCCAACCCCCCAGGCTCGATCTAATAATACAAATTTCTATCCGAGGAGACCCCTAAGCGGTAAACGGCCTAACAACGTTTTCGTGCGGCCTGTGCAACCTAAACTGTCTCACAATGTACCGGTAAATGTTGTAATACAATACAATACAAAAAAATATAGTCACTTTTTTTACTACACATGATAAATAATTAATTTTTTTTTTATAAATTTTTGTGTTTATTACGTTACGTTTTGTCTTACGTTCTTATGTCAGTCAACAAACGCAACAATCACTTAACGAATTTACATCATTCGAATTTCACACTCAATCGCCCATAGTCTAAGATTTGTTTTTTTTTTTTGATATACTTAAGACTGTTTTTTGCTGTAAAACAGTGGTGTCCAAAAGAACACACTATAAAATATTTTGTACACCACTGTTGTAAAACCACACGCCGAGTTCCCTTGCACTTAGCTGACCCGACTCGACCTATAAAACAACCCCATATCCAAAATCTTACTATTCTGCCTCCACTTTGGAGAGATCCTTGGCTTTGGTGCCAAGTGGGCCAAAAGTCTTTGTGGCGCCATTGTTTATGATGCTTTCCGCACTCTTTTGTGGGTCAAAAGCGTGATTGCGCTGTTGCCACACTTCAAAAACTTCAGTTCTGTTTTTTTTTTCGGCAATATGCCATAATTCTTTCCCTTTGTCCCTTTCCTTTTTATGGCTAATTGCAATGGCATTTAAATTTATGGCTCAAATGTAAACAAGCAAGGAGAGAGCGAGCTGAAAAGAGAATGTGAAAGGGAGAGAGAGAGAGAGAGAGAGAACAAGTCACGTGCAGCGCAGCCATAAATTGTGTCAGGACCTTGACACATGTTAAGCAGCAGCACAGTCGCAGCGCAGCAGCAGCACTGTTAATCTTAAGTTATGTTAAGTATGTATGTTATTTGTAAGTCTGCTAACAGTTAACAGTTACTCTAGTTGTTAAGCAGTGCAACAACAGTTGTTGTTGTTGTAGTCGTACACACACACACACGCAGACCTGTTCATACATATATGTTCAATGCATACCTGACGAATTGCCTATATATTTGTCTCACTCGCACGCTCTGCACTTGCAATGGCAGCAGCAGCGAAACATCATTTATAAAAAAAATTAAAGAAAAATGCAAATAATTTGCAAAAACAACAACAACAACAACAGCAGCAACAGCAACAACAAGGCCTTGAGCCACATCAATCGCAGCAGCAACAACAGCAAGAATATCAACAAGCAACAACAACAATCAACAACAGCAACAACTACAACAACTTCAAGCAACATTCAGTGTGACCAACTGCAGTCAAATAATTCAGTTGGCCTTTTTTTGTTCATTTTTTTTCATGTGCTACAAAATTGTTTTTTTTTTGTTTTAAAAATTGAAGCTAAGAGAGAGAGAGAGAGGGAGAGCTGCAAATAAAATTGCTATATACTCTCTTTCACACACACACAAACTTAACTTGACACACACACAAACATACAAAAAAAAAAAAAAAAAACCCACACACACTCACTCCCGAAATATAATTCCCGTACTGTTATGTCAGTTAATTTAATTGTGTAGACATCATCTCTTTCCACAGCCAAGCAGCATTATCAAGCGATCTCAACAACGAAACCGAGAGACAGAAACCTTTAGTTAGTATGTAGTGAGGTTACATTTACTTTTTTTCGACTTTACATATTATTTTGTACATACATATATATATAATAAATATATATGTATATATAAAGAAACTGGTGTGATAACTCACTCTGTGACGCAACAACAAAATGTTCCTTAAACGAAGACGCCGGCAACGCCTGTAAGTAAAAGACTCCTTGACATTTTACCATAACATTTTAAAAAATAAATACAAAACACAACAAATAATAATGTCATGCATTCCTAAGTTAAACTAGACACTAAAATACACACTTTCTACAATCAACAACTACAACAACAGTTTTTACCAACTGTCCACGCGGATATATTCAAAAAATAAAAACACTGTCAAAAAAATTTGATCAACACATTTTTTTTGTTTTTTTTCTAGTGCAGTAACAAGTATTTTTTCAAGTGCTTAAAATGAATTTGTGTCCGTACATCAATATCAATCATTTCAGGGTATTTTTTTTTCCAACTATATGCCAAATTTTTTCAGTGTAATGAGAATACTATTATTTTTTATTTTTTTTAAGTGATCCAAAGCAAATTAACCACAAATTGGTCCGAATTGTTTAAAAAGGGTTTTCAGAGTTCACGCAATTATTTTTTTTTAGTGTGAAGAGATTCAAACTTTTTTTTTTCCTTTTTTGTTCAAGTGTCAAAAAGAGAATCAAGAAAAACCAACAACATAATTATTTTAATTTGTGTCCGTAAAGGGTTCCCATATTTTTTTCAGTGTTAACCAGCAAAATGTGATATTTTTTTTCAGTGTAAAATGAAAGAAATCAAGTGCAAATATTTTTTTTAGGTGCTAAAGTAAAAAAAAAATCAAAGCCAAAATCAATATAATTTTTTAACAGTGTTTGAAAACGCAACAAGACAACTGTGAAATGTCTTTGAGGCATTCAGGATCGTTTTCTCATATATAACTCATACATATCCCGTGTGAAAATATTGTGAAAACTTTCCTTAAAGTTGTCTGTTGCCAATTCTTTTTTTTTTTTTTGCCATCTTTCACATCCGGCGCCTAAAAGGCGACTATAAATTGTTTCTATGTCTCTTTGGAGAGAATACACTTCTGTTATTAGTTCGTAAGCTCTAGATATTACATATATGGAGACAATGATTGATGATGGCTAACAGCACGCTGTTAGATTATTAACAGTGAGCTAACAGTGCACTGTGATTGACATCAATGATTGACTCAATTGTCACTTTGTTTTAAGTCTTAAGTTAGTGCTATAAGATTAATCCATTCATACATCAAACTCATTTTAAAGAACCAAAACTAAATTGCGCTTTATAACAATCAATTATTATATTATTCTATTTTAATCATGTTTATTTAACAATTTAAATCAAATGAAATGAAATGACATCAATACAAGATATGCTAATACTATCATATTTTTATTCTCTTCAATCAATCAATCAAACGATCAATCAACAGCGGTGGGCGTGTATTTGGCATGTCACATTCACTGCCATCAGGAATGGTACGTATTTTTTAACACACTGTTTAAAATAACAATAAATTTTTGTATTTTATTTGAACATAAAGTTCGAAATCAATCAAAATCAAATTTCATTGCATGTGCAAAAATAAAAAAAATACCAACTAATGAAAAAAAAAATAAAAATAAAATAATGTACAAACTGCAATTTGCAATTGATAATTGAATTTTTTGTTTTCGGTTTTGTATGTTTATTCAATATACTTAAATTTATACTAGTTGAATGTTATTGAGTTTGTCTCATTGAACGCTCTGGGGCACACGCTTAAATCTTTAATCTCAAAATCGTTTTTTGTGGATGCTCAACATATTTGATTTAAAAATAAATACAAATAAATACCAAGAAATACAACAAATATTAATAATCTACTTAAACTTAAAGTTTGCATTTTGGTAAAGAAAAACTAAACAGAAGAAAACTAAACAAAAGTCACAATAAAATACTAAACAGGCAACAACAACAACATCAACAACAACAACAACAAACAGCAAACAACACCAACAATAACAAAACCAAATTGAATGAATAAAAAAACTCATTGCATTCTTTGCGGCCTTGTGCTGATGTCCAAGTCCTTCCGTTTCCTCCCCCTTCATCCTCTGCATCTGTTCACCTGTTTTAAATCAATGACTTGCTGCTTTCAAAAGTCATACACACACATTCCAACACACAGATACCCTAGTACGGCTCACTGGTGAGCTCAAATTACCTCACTGGTGAATTTAACAACAATTTAACGACAACTTCTGCATTACCAATCACTACTGAATTATTATTCATTGGTGAATTCACTGCTACCAGCTGTACTAGAGGGTTCTTTAAAAGTCATACACACACAAAAGTACTTATACACCCACTTATACACACACACACACACACAAACACACCTGAGCCCTTAAGCGGCTTTTTCTTTTGCTTTCTTTTATTCTCACACTATTTGCAATTCCCTTTTGACTTAAATGCAACGCTGAATGCCGTTAACTGTTTGCAGTTATTCATATACACACCTACACACACACCTACACACATACCTACACATACACCCAAAGCAAAAATTCGCATACAATCACAGTGAAAGTTGAGCTTTCAATGCTCTTAACATTTTTGCACTGGCGTCTATTGAGCGCTGTTAAAACGCATTAACATGCGACTGTTAAAGTTCGAGTAGCAACTGTTAAAGTCACAAACAAAGCACGTAACGAGCAAATGTAAAGGTGCTGTTAAGTACTATTAACATGCGACTGTTAAGTACGAGTAGCTGTAACTGTTAAATAATAATAAACAAAAAGTACGCACGTTTTACATTCTAAACAAATGAACGTTACATTCAAACATTTTATTGCATTTTCTTCAACTAATTTAATGCATTTAACAATTTGTAGAGTTTTAACAGCTTACTAAGTGTGTATGAATGTGAACGAGAACGCGAGAGAGAGAGAGAGTATGTTGTTGTTGATGCTGCTGCAATGTTTTATCGATAACAGATAATATTATTAATCGAGTCATACCACGTCGTCGTCCTGCTCTAACACACTACCACCCCCAAGAAAACTAAAGATAACAAGTACAGCGTTTTATGAGGCCTTCTCTCAACATTAGAATATCTTTGTATGGTTAATTTGATTACAGTCACGTTATGCGTTCTCACCACAGGACACAGAATTTACATTTCCAAGTTCCTCGTCCCGTCGCGGTTATAATGACTTCCCAGGCGGTAATGGCGGTAGCGCCAATTCCCTTGGCGGCAACATCTGCAATATGCCGCCAATGGCCAGCAACAATTCGCTGAACAATCTGTGCGGTCTATCGATAGGCAGCGGTGGCAGCGATGATCATATGATGGATCAACGCACCAGCAATACCAATTTGATAGTCAACTATCTGCCACAGGATATGACTGATCGCGAACTGTATGCGCTATTCAGAGCCATTGGACCCATTAATACGTGCAGAATCATGAGAGACTATAAGGTAAGTTTTTTTGTTAATTTTAATTTGAATCGATTAATCGATAATGTCTCATTTAAACACATTTTAGATAGAAAAAACTTTAAGTACATACAGCAAAATTGACTTTTAACCTCAACAACTAGATCTTTATTTATAAAGTAATTTTAAAAAATTTTTTAAAGCTCATTAATGTATTTTTATTTAAAGCACATAGCTAGAAATTTGTAAATTTATCTTGAAAGTGATTTAAGTAATAAAACATTGCAATATTGCTAAAAATTAATGCTAGTAAAAGTTTTAATTCCAACACAATTCACTTTTAAGCTCAATAACTAGATCTTTATTTATAAAGTCATTTTTAAAGCTCATTAATGTATTTTTATTTAAAGAAATTTAAAAAATTTTTCTTGATAGTAATTTCAAAGATATTAAAAACTTAAAGCTCAAACAAATTTTTAAGTTGTGTTTTATGCTAAAAATTGATGCTAGAAAAAGCTTTAGCTAGATCTTTATTTATGTTATCTTTAAAGTGCTTTCAAAGCTCATGAAAGCTGTAAGTTGTGTTTAAGCAATGTTTTATACTTCAAATTAATGTTAAAGCTTTAATCGCAACAAAAATAAGTTTTAAGCTCAGCAAATAGATCATTTTTTATATTATAATCTTGGATATGCTTCCAAAGCTCATGAAAGCTGTAGAGTTTTGTTGTTCTTAAAGCTTAAAGCTCTTACTTATCTTTAAGTAAAAATGTTATGCCAGAAATTAATGCAATCTATTGTTTTTATGGAATTCTTTAGACTGGCTACAGTTTTGGTTATGCTTTCGTGGACTTCACATCCGAAATGGACTCGCAGCGTGCTATTAAAGTGCTCAATGGCATCACAGTGCGTAACAAGCGGCTAAAGGTATGTTTATTTTTTATATTTAATATATTTTATGTATTATATAATTTACTATATTTAATTTAGGTTTCATATGCGCGTCCTGGCGGTGAATCAATCAAGGATACCAATCTGTATGTGACCAATTTGCCGCGCACGATAACCGATGATCAGTTGGACACCATTTTTGGCAAATACGGTTCCATTGTGCAGAAGAATATATTGCGTGATAAGCTCACCGGGCGGCCAAGGGGCGTGGCATTTGTACGGTAAGTTGAAGCGGTTCAAATAAAGAAATTATCGATAATTGGTCTATCGATCATTAAAAACTATCGACATATTTATCGATATACATATTTAAAAGCAAACACATTTTTTATCTCTAATTAAAAACTATCGATAATTGTGTCTATCGATATACATATTTTAAAAGGAACACATTTTAAATCGATAATTTAAAATATAATCGAAAATATTGTCTTTCGATATGCACATTTAAAATCAAACACATTTTAAAGCGATAATTGAAAACTATCGATAATTATGTATCGATATACATAGCGAACACATTTAAAATCGATAATTAAACACTTGATCATTGTCATTATCATTAATCATTCTCTCTTTCATTACCATCTCTTTTTGTTTTGTTCTCTTCTCTCTCTCTCTCTCTCGTTTTGTTTACATTGTTGCATCTTTTGCATATATCGTAATGTCATCGATAACAATAACGATAACAATACAGCTACAACAAACGCGAGGAGGCACAGGAGGCAATCTCGGCGCTGAACAATGTTATACCCGAGGGAGGATCACAGCCGTTATCGGTGCGTCTGGCCGAGGAGCATGGAAAGGCAAAGGCGGCGCATTTCATGTCCCAAATGGGGATGGGACCACCGCAGGCACCGCCACCACCACCGCCACCACCAGCGCACATGGCCGCTGGCTTCAATAATATGGTTCACAGAGGTAGATCAATAAAATCACAACAGCGCTTCCAAAAAACGCATCCGTACTTTGATGCACAAAAGTTTATCTAAACAAAACTAAACGACAAAAAAATACAAAAAAAAAAAAAAATAAAAATGCAAATCAACGTAATAACAACAACATCAAACAAAAACCAAACAACAGACCAGTTATACATAACATTATTATGTATATATCATATATAATTTATACATATGTATATATATTCACATATATATATATATATATGAATCCATTTTTATGACAAACAACAGCATAAGATGCAAAATCACAACTCTAACAACAACAACAACCACAACAAACAAACAAAAACAAAACAAAACAACAACCACAACAATTTATAAATTAATATAATAGATATATTCAACTTTTAGTTCTCTTTAATTATTTTGCTTTAGGAACTACTTATCTATCTCTACTTTAAAAGAAAAAAAAAAGAACACAAAACAATTTCTTGTTGCAATTTTTTTATTTGTTTTCCTGATTACGTTTTAATTTTGATGTAAATTACACACTGAGAATATATGTTTATGTATATATTATAATAATATATATGTAAACGAACCCCACACAAAAATGACGACAACAAATTGAATTGTATATTAGTGTAAAATGATTTTTTAACAAAACAAAAAACAACAAAAAATGAATAAAAACTAATTGCGTATTTTTAATATTAAAATTAACTTTAGAAAATACTAACAAAAAAAAAAACAAAAAAAAAACGTAAAAAATACTGCAGAAACGAAAAGAAAACAGGCAAAGTTTTTTTTTCTGTTAGCTTTTTCAACACTCCAGATTTAGTTTAGAACGCCCCCCTTACCCCACCCCCCAACAAAAACAACAACAACAAGCACACATACATACAACAACAACAATAATATGATAAAAAAAAAAGAAAATAGAATAAAAGCTGAAGAGAAAGAGAATGAATAAACTGAAAACCAGTTCGATAAGAGAAAAAAACAAACACAAGAAATAAGATGAAACAAATACCGAACCCAAGTGCCGTAGAAACCTTAAAACAACGACAGCAACGTGTAAACACCAGCATCATCATCAGGAGCTATCGATAACTGCGTATCGATAGCACAAAACTTCAGCAGCGTTTTTTTTTTGATTTTTTTTTCTTTAAATAAAATGGAGCTATAAGAAATGAATAAAATAGAGAGAGAGCGAGCGTAATTGCTCAATGGAATATACACACATATGCATAAAAATATATCTATTTTTTTATATATACATACGTACATATACATAGACAAATGTGAAGTGTGTGTGTGTGTGAAATCAACGTACTGAAAGCAACTCAAATACCCCACGTAATAATAAATTAATAAAAAGGAAATATAAACTATTAAAAAACAAACAAAAATAAAATTACAAAAAAAAAAAGGAACGTGCAAATTTTTTTTGAAAGTGTGCTTTTTTTTATTGTGTGCAAAATGTACGTGGAATGCTAAAGAAAGCGAAAACGAAACAAAAATCAAAGGAACTGAGAACGGAAATAACGATAAACGTAAAAAAAAAGAGAAAGAAAATAAAGCGTTGCCCTTTTTGTTAATTAACTATATATCCATCCCTCTCTGGCCTATAAGCAATTAATACACAATCGTATCACATTTATGATTTCTATATACTCCCAACAACAACAATAATAACCAAGAAACAAATACAACAATTCTTATTCTCATAAAGTTAAACAAATTCAAAAAAAAAAATACAATTTTTTTAAATCTTACAAATAGTTATAGCTTATACCATATACTGACTATATAACGTATCTATATCTGAATAGCGTTAAATTTTAAATTATTTAGTTTGTAGTGCGTTAACAAAAGCAACAAGCAGCGACAACAACAACAACAAACAACAATGATCTAAACACACATATATATACATAAATATATGTATATATATATATAGTATATACTCCATGTATATATATATGAAGAAGAAAAAAAATAAAAAGCCAAACGCAAAAAAAAACAAAAAACCAATTTTTTTTATTTTTTTTTTGTTTGTAAAATGACAAAAAAAAAGTGTTTGGGCCGCAGGACAACGGGACAAAAGTGTTCTATGCGTATGCGTGTGCCTGTATCTCTGTGTATGTGCATGTGTGTGTGAGTGCGTGCGTGCGTCTGTGTGTGTGTGTGTGTGTGAGAGTGCTGCCGTATTTTTTTCTCCTTTTTTTTCTCGTTGTTGTAACAATAACAAATGGTGTTGCCGCCAAAAATCGACGACAGATGGCGCTCGCGAATGCTGACGGTTTCTGTTCACATCGTGTGAAAGAGAAAGAGAGAGAGAGAGAGAGAGAGAATTACAGACAGGGACAGGGACAAATGACTGTTATGAAAACGCAGGCGTGGCGCGTGGTAAGTATGCGCGCACTCTCATAGCCGATAACGGGGTGAATTTCAAAATGTGTTATCGATCGATCGATCAATCGATAAATCAAACGATCGCAATCACTTTTGAAACCATAGTATATTTTGTTTTTTTTTTATATGTGCAAATTTTCAACGTGCTGTTCTACATTTCATTTTTTTTCAATTTTTTTTTTCCCCACAAAGAGAAATTTGAAAAAGTGTTAACTGAATGATAAAAAAGAAAAAAAAAAGAAAATGGCAGCCACACACCCCTTTATCGGTTCCAGTGCCAAAAACGAGTATGAAACATAAACAAAAACAAAAATATAATCTATCTACTTGTTAAAAATATAAATAATACTATGTTTTTTTTTCATATTTTTTGCAAGTGTATCATGCATAAAAAACAATCATACAAAACATTGTACGACTGGTTTTGTTCTCTTCCTTTTTTTTATTGACAAGTGTTGACAAGTGTTGAGCGTTAGCTCCTTTCTTATAAATGTTTATAATACTATATCTATTTTTTTTTAATAATTATTATTTTTTTTTTTTTTTTGGTGCTACGCCTATCAGCCTTACATACCCTATATATCAACCATATAAATCTATATAAAAATATATATATTTTTTTTAAAATCAATTTTTGTATATGTGCCTGCTGTTTCAGTGTTAATTACATTTTTAAAACAAAAACTTTCTAAATCGACAGGCAAACAATTCAAAAAAAAAAAAAATAAGACTCATAACTCATTCTAACTATGCAGCTTCTTTCCCTTTTTTTTTTTATCAATCCCCGCAACAGGCAACAAATTTTTTTTATAGAAATTTGTATTATTAATTTTTTTGGTTAGAATTGTGATTTTGTTTCTCATTCAAATACGTTTTTTTTTTAAATCTGTTGTTGTTGTTTATTTAGTGTTTACTTAAGTATCTGATGTTATGTCTTTTTATCATTTTTTTTAGTTAATTTAAACTTGTGCATATTTTGTTGAGGATAGTTTATTTTAGCATAATCAATCGAAAGAAAATTTATCTAGTTTATTGACTTTAGTATTCGAGTAGTTTGTGTTTTATCTATATACATATATTATATATATATATATATTTGTATACCGTATATATCCCCATTTGTTGCCGTAGTAGAATCACTAACCGGGCCCAGGCATTATCTATTTGCCAGGCCCATTTAGCCAACTAACCAACCCCCAAACTCATTTCATCATATATATATATATATTTTATCGATTCTTCTGCCTTTGATTTTTCTTGACGACATGAAATACAAAAAAAAAAAAAATATGAAAAGAAAAACCAAATGATATATATAAATGTATAAAAAAACATTTCAACCATAACTAAAAATATAAAAAACAAAAAAAAAATACTTAGTTGGCGCCGACAACTAATAAGTTGTACAATTTGTTTATTTTTTTCATTTTTTTTTATAGACGGAGCAATGGAAAAATTACGCTCATTATTCGATGCTATTTGCGATGCTATCTTTGGTCTCGATAGTAATTATTCCTTTTATATTTCTCTACTATGCCTAATGATAATCATAATCATAAATTTTTTTTTTTTTTTTTTTTTTTGAGAGCACTTAAGCAAGTCCGAGTCTAAATATATATATTAATTTAAGTAGTTTAGTGACAGACAGACTAAATACAGACACTTTCACTGGCTGGCAACGCATTGAAGATGAAAGAAGCGAAGTGAGAAGCAATTACAAATTTTTTAAAATAATGTAAGAGAAACGAAACGAAAAGTACAATTTATGTGAGAGAAGCGTATTGAGAAACAACGTTCCTTAAAAACTTCTCATTTAAACTGTAACAATCGGAATTTCAAGTTAAAAAAAAAAATGGAGTGCAATTTATCGTGAATTTGAAGAAAAAAAATTTGTTGGGGTTCTCAACTATTTTTTATTAAATTGAATTCCAAGTTTCATACAAAATGAACTTTTTTTTATTGTTGTTTTGTGCAACTTGTCAATATTATGGCTCGTTTACCAACACTACTGGTGTGTTAATTAGTGGGACCGCAGTCCAATTTTTTTTCTTTTTTAAATCGCGCGATTATTTTAAACAAATTTTTGACCAATTTTTGACTCCCAAAGATCATGAAAATGATATGAATCCTTTCTCTGCGGTTTTCGAATTCTTTTGGACTTAGAAATTCACCAAATATTCATTTTGAATATTATTTTTTTTAAATTCTGATTTTTCGCAATAAAATTAGCAAGTTAAAAAATTAAATGGTAAGACAGGCCATAAAATGGATAGTGCAGAAAAATGTAGTGTTGGTAAACGGACCATAATAGTGACAAGTTGCTAAAAACAAAAATGAAAAGTTCATTTTGTGTGAAAATTTTAAAATTAAATTTAAAAAAAAACTAGTTGAGACCCTCAACTAATTTTTATCTCTAAATTCATGATAAATCTTGCGCTATTTATAGTATTTGCTGCTTTTGCTCAATTTGCTGCCAGCCTCACACACATACATATATAGTACATATATTAGTACATAACATGACGTACATACACCTAATTAAGCAAATACATGAATCTATCCACCACACAAATACATAACATAATCGACACTGATCAAATCTCTATATACAATATTTTTTATTATTCTTTTACTATCAATGCGAGCTTCAAATTCCGCCAAATTCATGCTGCCAAATTTCTCGAAAAAAAAGAAACCAAAAAAAAAATATTGAAACTCTTCAGAACGTGCCATGTTTTTTCCATACATTTTTTTAATTTCTCATCTTTCATACAGAATCGATATCCAAATTTTAAAAACGATACTGACAAAATGTAATTCGTAATTTATTTGACTCTCTCTCAAAAAAAAAAAAAAAAAAAAAAAACTTAAATTTAAATTTAAAAATTCAAAATTAATTAGAGCGTTATTTGAAAAAGTTCCAATTGCTAAAAAATAGTAAAAAGTAAATTAAACTAAATTACAATTAATTTCTAAGATAAAAGATGAAAAATTGCGCAAAAACCCTTACAAAAAGCTTTCATAAAAAAACATTCTCAAACTTTTTGCTATTAATCAGTTTTGCTTGCGCTTAAAAAAATAATACAAGAAAAAACAATTTCATCTTGAAGTTGTCTTTTATTTATGTGTGTGTTTTTTGACGTTTTGTATAACTTTCTCTAAAAAAAATAGATATAAATATATTTAAATATAGGCGAGTTGTTGACCTTAACCTAACTTATGTAATTCCCGAACCCGAAATAATTCAAATAATTGTCCGATCCGTTGTCCGATCATTCACACACACACATATATAAACTCATCAGCATTATGAAATGGAAAAATATAATAATAATAATAATAACAATTGTAATAATTATATTAATATTGATATTCTCATAACTTAGCTCGTCCCATGTATGTGTTCAAATTTGTACTTTTTTAGATGGATCGTTTATCACTAATTTGTTCACGTTTGGCACGCAAACTTCAATCACACAAATATATATGTATATATAAATATATACATATTTTTATATATATATATATCTATATATAATATATCATGCCGTACCATCTTCATAGATAACATATCCCTCATAGCAGCGCTTTTCTGTTGTTTATTTTTCAACTCTTCCTGTTTTCCAAAAAATTCCACAAATTCCACAAATTTCCTCTTCCCAATCCAAATAAAAATAAAAAAAACAAAACATGGCACGTTTATTAATGAATGAATAAAGATATTATAAAGTTCCCCCAGAGAACGTAAATCTTCCAAGACTTTCTTCTGTACGGTCGTGTAACAAAACCGGAAAATTTTACACAAAAACTAAGAAAAGAAAAACAGCAAAGAAAAATAAACACGTGACGAGCTAAAAGCCAAAAACAAAACTCGCAAAAACTTCTCCAAAAAAAGTAAAAGAAAAACGAAATCCAGAAACAAATACAAAAAAATACAAAAATCCTTTAACGTAATACAATTAAAAAAAAAATACTACAACAATAAACACACTAACCACACCCTAAAAAATCAACTCTAAATACTCGAAACAAGTTTTTTTTTTTAGTCTAAGTTATATTAATTAAATTATATAATTAGAGTTATGTTAAGTTAGGTTAGGGTTTTTGTCCAAAGCACTTGAAAAAAGAACAGTTTAGAGCTAAATACATATATTACTTAAAATTAGCTTAAATTTTAATATTTTCTGAATGCAACTTTTTCAAATAGACGCAAAAAAACCGCAAATTTTTTACTCCTTTACTAATAAAAAAACAATTTTTTTTATTTATTTGTTGTACTCTAAAAAATTGAAAATTCTAGGTGATAACTTTGCCGATTTGCTTGATGGATTGTACCGCCGGAAGTATCATTATCCCTATTTATAATTGACGCCGCAGCAGCAGCAGCAACTGCAATTCTATCAGCAGGCGTGCGGCTTAAATTCCAACAACAACAGCAACAGTAACAGTAACAACAGCAACAGCAACAGCAACAACAACCTTAGCAGCAGCAGCAGCAACATCAACATCAACAACAGCAGCAGCAACAGCAGCAATAATAATAATAATAATCACAGCAGCAACAATATGTTACAGTATCATTCACATTACCATCAACAACATCAACAACAGTCGCCACACAGCAACAACAATGGTCAGCTGCCACGCCTGAGCAATGCCGCCGCTGCACAACAGCAACAACACAGTAGCAACAATCATTATCAACGCCAGCAACAACACTACAACCAACAACAATTGCACTCACGACAGCAACAACACAATCACAATCAGATCAGCAACAACTTTCATAGTCTCAGCTTGTCAACACACGCCAGCAGCAGCAGCAATGCGCACAACAGCAACAGTTGCCTCAGCTTATCACCGCAGCAACAATTGCATGACTTTGGCTACAACAACGAGCAACAGCAACAACACAAGCTCCTCAGCAATGGCAACAGCTGTTTTCAACCAGCAACTGCAACTGTGACAACAGCAACAGCAACTGCAACGGCAACAACATCAGCAGCGGCAGCAACAGCAACAACAAATGCAACAAGCAACAACTATTTGTGGCAGACATAACCTTAAACTGGCAATAGACTTTACCAATACATATAAACAAATGTATACACACACACACACTCACACACACACTCTCATTTTTTTTTTTTAATCTTTATTATGTTCTCAACGAATACCAATCAACTGTAAGCTTAAAGAACTATTATTATTATCATATCATATCTTTTTTTTTTGGATTGCTTTTTTTTTCGTTTAATTTTAAATGTTCCTCATTTATTTTATGCTTGTAATAATTTTTTTTTTTTTGTATTTTTGTGCTTTTTTTTGGGAGGAATTTTCTTTATGTAATAGTGAATAAATACATTAGTATTAGTACTACACACAGACACAGGCAGATTGGCTATATATAAAGCGAAAAGTTAAATATATATATATATATAGATACTATAATTTTATGGAAATCTGTGTAACTTTTTTTTTTGCTTAACTTTAGGCAAACGAATTTTTTTTTCAAATATTTATATATAATCTATATATATATATACGTACATACATATATAACTAATATATACATATATCTAAGGCATAAGAAATCTGTTTTTTTTTTATTATATTATTATTATAATTATTATAACGATTGATTCTGTTTCTGTGTCTAAACCGACTTACCGAACTACATACATATATACATATATATCTATCTAAACTAATATAATATGTATGTATATATTTATAGCTGAAGATCTGTATTTTTTTTTTCATAATTTATAAATGAATTTTTTTTCATATATATAAACATTATTATAATTATAACAAAAGAAAAACAAGAATTGTTAACATGCTCAAGTTCAGGCTGTTCTTACCAACTATATAGAGAGAGACATGTGTGAGAAAGAGAGAAAGTAGGAGAAGGAGAAAGGGTGTGGGCAGCACTGCCCGGCGTTGCCCGTGGCGGGCAGCTCAAATGTGCAGCTTATTTGGGGGTGCAAACCTTGCCCCCCGTAACCTGTTCAACCAGACAAAATTACAACAAAATATTCAATTTTTTTTTCATAGTTTGTAAAAAGAATTTTTTCATAATTATAATAAAAACAAAGAAACAACTTGAGCATGTTATACACACACACACACACACACACACATATTAAAAGAAAATGTAAGGAAAATAAGCGTAGAAAAAAAGCACGTGATAAAAGCCTGACAAAATGTAAAGAGAAAAAAAAAGCAAACACAAACGAAATGCATAATTATTCATTTTATTCAATTTTTATTAATTTTCTATCAAAAATTAATTGTCTTTAATCAAAAAAAAATATATATATATTATATAAAACTACAATTTGTATTGTTTTTATGATTATAATTTTTTGATTGTAACATTTTTTAGTTTGTTTTTGTTTTGATTTGAAGTCAATGAAAGTGAAACAATTATGTGAATGAAGTTTATGAAATTACAAATAATTGATATGAGAACTGCGTTGATTATGATCTTATCTTTGATAAACAATTTTTTTATTTCTTGTATTTATTTTGATTTTGACTTCGGTTTTTCGTTTATGCATTACGAATAATAATAATAAAAAAAATCAACAACAAAATGTGTAATCTTTTTTATTTTGTAAACACATCGACACAGACACACACACTCTCACATTTATGTATATCAAAATTTTATTTTATTTTTAACAACAATTGATTTACCAACAAATTTTGAATCGAAACATACATACATACATAATATAAATAAACATTCTCCAAAACAACTTTATATTTTAATTGGTTTTATTATTTTGTTAAATTCGAATTAAGTTTCTTCATTTTAGTTTGTTAAACTTCGGCTTTTCGAAGATTTAAAACCCTTGCAGTTGGAATTCTGAAATATATACTATAAACTAGTTGAGGTTGTAATTCTCTGCAAGGGTGTAAAAAGTGAACATGGAGGAGAGCCAAATTTGTTTGCAAGTGACGTCAGTTGCAACAACGAATTGCGAATTATAAGCAGCAAGATGAATCCATGCCCCATTTAGGGGTACAAATAGCATTTAAGAGTTAAAAAAAAATCTAAAAAAAATTAAAAAAAAAATAATTGAAGAAAATATTGTTAAATAGCATATAAACAATTTTTTTTTTGGCTACTTACAGCTTGGTTGTGCTGAGTACGAAACATTCTAAAGACAAAACAAATACGAGATACAAATAACAAAAAAAAAAAAAAAAAACAATATACGAAAGTAAATCAATTTTTTTTCTAATAATAATAATATTCATACAAAATAAAAACATACAAGTTGAGCTGGAAGGGCTGACATCAAAAAGGGGCGAGAAGCGAAGAGAGAAGGCAAAAAAAATTAGAGAAGTGAAAAAAGAAAATAAAGAAGAGAAGTTAATGAGAGAAACAATAGACTAGAATGTAATGAGAAGGGCAAAGTATCAACGAAGTGAAAGGCGAGAAGCCGGAAAAACTGAGAAGCACTACATAAGGTAAAAACTGAAGCGATGAGAATAAAGAGAAGTTAAACCAATAATAAAATGTAGAAGAAGCAACACTGAAAAGGAAACTGAGCAGCAAAATTCGAAATTAGAATTAGAAAGTGAGAAGCAAAGTATGAAATGAAGCGAGAAGAATAAAGAGAAGTAAAATGACCTGTAAGAACTAAGTGAGCAGTGAAAAGCAACTTCCATAACTTCTCTCAACGCTTCTCGCTTCACTCCGATGTCAGCCCTATATAAATATACGATAAATATACAGCACAGATTTGCAAGTCACAGCCACAGTGACAGTCACAGTCACAGTTACCGACAGTCAGATTACAAAAAAAAAAAAAAAAAAAAAAAATGAATACTCAACCAATCGTAGCCTTAGCTTGTAACGAAATATCGGATTAATCCATAGCACTTAGAGGTCTCGTCTCGTAAATAGTTCTAGTTAAGCGAATGCAAATTTTTTTCTTGTCCAATAATCGATAAATAAAGCTTAAAGGGTCTCATCAATTGTTCCAGTTAAGAAAATCACTAAAAAAAATTACTAAAATGTAAAAAATCAAAAAAAAAAACCATAAAAAACAAAAGTATTGAAAAAAACAATTTCTTTTATAAAGAATAAAATCAAAAGTGTTTTTTTGGTATTTTTTTAAAAATCGACTTTTTTTTGAGCATGTGTAAAACCCTATATTTTTTTGTAGTGCGAATACATATATATACATAAAGATATTGGTTTTTTTTAAAATATTTTAAACTAGAAGCAAGGAAGATAAACTTTTTGTTATTAAACATAAGCAGCCAAGCTAATTTTGTTGTATACTTTTTTCACATTTTTTTTGGAAGAAAAAGAAGCGCAATTAGCAAAGAAGAAGAAGAAGCAGCAGAGAGTAAAAACCAATAATTAATAATATTTAATAATAATATTTAAAGGGAACCTCACGAAAACTACTTACATACATTTGAAATGTTGTTCAAGAAATATATATACTTAAATTATATACATATATATAAACATAATTTTTTTTTAAATAAATATGTATATCGATAAATGTTTAGCGATAACAGAATCTTTTTATAATGCATTACAAATCGATGAAACATACAATTTTTTTTTATGTTTAGCATAAGAGCAAAAAAAACAACCAACAATTTTTTTATAACGAAAAAAATAAAATAAAGAAAAACTGAGAGGAAAAAACAACACAATAAGAGAAAAAAGTAAAACCAAATAAATTAACGAATCGAACCTCAAAACTGATTAGTGAAAATAGTTTCTTACGCATAATCGAAACCAGGTAAATCATATATTAACATTATTTTTTTTTGTCAAAATGCATAGCAAATTGAATGAATATATAGAAAACAACAATAATTAAATAGTTGAGAAAATTTAGTGTTAATCGATAAACGATAAACGAGTCGATAATCGGTCGCCAATTCTTTTCAATCCGTTTTTTATATGCATCTATACTTATTCGTATTTTCGATAACATTCTTTCAAGCTCATTTCTTCAACTTCCCCATCTTATATATACAAATATATATATATATACTATATATACGACTCGAGTGTAGACCGAAATTTTATATAAACTGCATATATACATAAACTTATATATATACATACATTTAGAGTACATACGTATAATGAAACTATATATATATATACATACATACTAAATGATGATCTTTTTTTGCTTAGAAATATATATATATATAAAAACTAAATATTATACGATATAAAACAAGAGAAAATAAAACCCCGTCAAACTGATTTCAGAGAGTTTGAATGCGGAACGTGAACTGCCCTTTGAGAGATATTTAAATAATGAAAACACCAAGAACAACAAGAACAACAACAACAAAAACAAGAAAATGATTAATTCAATTCTCATAACGAATGCTAAATGAAAAAATGAAATGCCTAGAAAAAAAAGATTGACAACTACATAAGCAATATACTACATACATTAAATACATTAAATACATTAAATAATGGAACAAACAAATAACGTAAATAAAACAACAACAAATTAAGCAAATGTATTCATTGAACAAAACTTGAAAAAATTAAGAAATCAATAGAAAAAAAACATAAATTACATATGTAACTATATAACATACGTATACAAAGACAATGTTAAGTAAATGGAATTTTTTTAAAAATGAAATCCGAATTCGAATGCATGAAAATAACGATAAACTAATCTACACACACACTCACACACGACTTGTAATGTTCGTAGTTTACATTACATACATACATATGCATATATAAATGTGGAAAGAACAACTTGAATTTTAATTCGTTTATACAACTATATACATATATATGCATACATATACATATATATATATATATATATAATAAAATATATATTAATAGCAGCTAATTGTTGTACTAAGACGTCACATTAAACAAAGATAAGAACAAATAAACGAAAATATTTAAAATTCGAAAACCAGGTGGCAACGCCTATTAATTTCTATGTTAGTTTTCAACCAAGCAATTGCTGATTGCTATGTAACGATTATGTTAATGCAATGGAAATAAACAAATTGGAATTTCGTTGCGCGCGTGATTTTGCACTGAATTCTTTAAAAGTGAAATAAATCTAAAAAAAATAATTATTTCGTTGCGTTATGGAATGCACTTTAATCATTAACAATTACAACACCAGTCAAGTGGATATTACGTAGTTGTATTTGCCAGGGTAAGTGCAATACACTCTGAATATTGTGTGAGAGCCTCCAAACTAATCCCTGTATATACAAACATACAGTCAGTCACGAAAGTGTTTTGGCAAAATAAAAATGCACATATTTATTATTTTTATTTTTAAAGATTATTTTTCTGTCTGTTTTTAACTTGTTCTATGAGTCATATATAAAAATAATAAAAATAATAATTAATATAAATATCAATACACTCTGAAATTTTGTCAGAGTCTAGAAACTAATCCCCGTATATATGTACATACAGTTAGTCAAAAAAAGTGTTTTGACAAAAAACAAAATGCACATATTTAGTATTTTTATTTTGAAAAATCATTTTTCGTCTTAATTATTTGCTCCATTAACCATGGACAAAAAAAAAAATAGAATATATGTAGAAATTGAGTAAATTTTAAATTTTGTCAAAACACTTTCTTAATTTTAAATATTACTTTTTTTTAACTTGTTCTATGAGACATTTGGAATAATAAATAAAATAAATATCCATAAAAAATATAAATTTGTTGCAAGAGAAATTGTGTAAATTTTTGATTTTGTCAAGTCATTTTCTTGACGAACTGTACATGTTTAACTATATCTATTACAGTGTATTCGAGTGGTAGTAAATAAAGCGCTCGAGTGACGTTGCCCCGCTTTCATGCCACCAAAGTGACATTATTTCCCACATTTCACATTTCGCCTGATAGTCAATTGATTAACTGATAAACGTTGCACGTTTTTCAATCAATTTCAATTAGCACAGTTTGCGGTTGTTCTTGTTATTGTCATTGCTATTATTAAAGTTGTTAACTGTTTATTACATGTTACAGTTGCGTCAAATCAACTGGAAGTCATTGCAAAAAAGAAAACAACTAAAATTCTAGATAGAGGTTATTATAATACGAGTACTCATAACAAAGTTATAGTGCTTGTTTAATGACTAAATATAATAACAATGAGTACATATCTGTTTTATTACCTAAACACACCATAAATCGGCAGGTTTATGAGCTATTTGAACTGCTTCTTAATATAATAACAGAGAGTTTATCAGAGGAGGAGTTTTTAAAGGGACTTCCCCCATTACATTTTGTTCTACGAGACTATGTTAATGTTATGTTAAACAACAGAGAGGTTAACAGAGCATGAATGTGGGGTTTCCGGGGATTTCCTTTTCTAAAGGGACCATTCTTTGAGACTCTGTTAATGTAATGTTAAATAACAGAGAGGTTAACAGAATGAGACAGAGAGTTGAAATTTAACAGAGGCTTCCTTTCTTTTCAAGGAACTTTCCCCAATGTTAAAAAATGTACAATTAATAATGTGTAAAAACGGAAAAAGTGCATCTTTTTTTTTAGTGGACAGGTGCTATAATTTACTAGTTAGACTAATTTAATATTCAATATCAGCCAAACTTTAATTGTAGGCTTTCCTTTATTCAAGGGATTTTCCCTCTTCAGTTTTCTTCTCCCATTATCTGTCTTTTCACAGAGTATTTACACGTCGTTGTGACACAAAACACCTTGGAAGGTTGTTGCTGTGCGCGTAAAACAACAATTGTTGGTTAATCTCGTATTGAACGTATTGATATTGATATTGATACTGATACTGATATTGATAACTGGGTAACATGTGAAATTAGCTCAATTTGCGATTTATAAGAGACGAAAAAAAAGGTTTATTTATTGATTTGAGATGCGGTTAAATGCGGTCAATCTACCATATAGATGATATACATACATATATGGAATATATTCAGCATTTATCAGTGGAATCCAACTTGAATATGTTCAAGTCTAGCTGTCTGATCTGTATGATGAATAATGCTAATCATTCACGCTCCTTCTCTCTCAGTCGCCTATCTCTATCTCTATCTTCATAAGGAGAGAGAGAAGACAGAGCTTATTACATTATTTGTTCCCCTTATCATAGCATTCACTGATGCGCAGTTCATGCATTCGTGCTCCAAGTGGGTCGATGATGATTCATCCAAATCAGCTGACTCAGGGAACTGATGTCTAATGACCATTAGCTATCCCCAATGCTCTTTAAATGACATTCATCACTTCATTTCTTTATTACTATCAAGGCTGCAAATCACCAACATTTTGGTAAAGGTGGTTAGAGCCATAGAGCGATCCTAAGATTCGATTCGCGAACCGGTTTTTATACCATCTGAACCCAAGGTTTGGGTACGTTTTCTACATTAAAATATTTTCAGTCTTTTATTATTTATTTATTTTTACTTAATTTTTCCAACCAATTTTACTCTAATTTTGTAAATAATCTAAATTTATTTGAAGACTTAAATATGACTTGCTACTTTATGAATTTTTAATTTTCTTTTATTTTATTAATAATATTTATGTGATTATTTTTTTTCCTAACTGAACTTTTATTTAAGAAAGTTGTTCGGTTCGGGTTTAGTTTCCCGGGGTAAACAATCTTAAAGGTGATGTTCATGATCCGGTTAGAATTGACCAAAACCTGAACCAAATTGGTTCTACGAGGTTGGGTTCAGAACCGGTTTGCAGCCTTTATTACTATTACTCTTAAAACGAAAAATTAGGAAAAGGGTTAATTTTTTCAAACTGCTTAGAAAAGATGTTCCGGTTCCGGTTCCTTCACTTTATTTTTTTACTTTAACATTTTAATACTATTTCTTTACATTCGTTTTCTAATTGGGTTAACTTTTTTTTTTTTGTAATTATTCTTTCTGAAACTAAACTTAGCTCTAGTTAGATTGAAATTTTCTCTCAAAACACAATTATTTCTGATTGAAAGCTCCTGGGTTTTTTACTTACTCTAAGTTCACTGTATTTTAAAAATGGTCTAAGTTAAACTTTGGTAAATCTTATGTTTTAAGCTCCATCTCTATCATCTCTGTTATATTCTGCAGTACTTTGAAAGTGTCTCTGCTAAATCTTAGCGGATTTTTAGCTTATATAAATCATAAATATAGATATTTATGTACAAATAATATGTTCTTTTTGCAGAGATATTCTTTTTTCTAACCAAGTTTTAGCTCAGAAACAATTTCCAGTGTAATATATTAAAATATATAAATTCAAGTTGAGGCAGTCTCTAAAATTTGCTAACAATCAACTAAATTTATTTTTCGTTATTACTAAAAAAATATAGCAATACTTTTGATTATTTTATTATTACTTTAAATAATTTATATTTTTTTTTTAAAAACTAAGAATTTTCTTTAGTCTTCATAAATACATTTTAAATAATACAAAATTCGTTTTAGTAAACGAAGAATTCTGAATATTTCAAGACTAGAAATAAAAGTATAAAATTAAACTTTATAATATTTTAAGATTAACTATAATTTCTAAAATAAAATCAATTATTAAGTCGTATTTTAATTTTGTTATTTTGCATTTTTTTTTTTATTTGTAAATTGAAAGATTCTTAAATGTTCTATAACGCAAATAAAGGAATAAGATTCAAATCTCTTATATTTCTTATATTTTCTTATACTTTCTTATATTTCTTAAATGTTTTTATATTTTCTATTTAAGAATTAATAATTCGTATTTATATCAATTAGATAGTTTCATTCTCCTCGCCAGCTTTTAAATAATTATCCCAAGGAATTAATAATTAAAAATATGAATTTATATTTTTTAAATTTGTTTATTTATTTATTAATTGTTTAATTGATTATTTGCCATATGCGAAATGTGGCATTACATTTGGCCAAGGCTAAATATGGTAAGTAAGTACTTAAGACATCACAGATAGCATTCTCTCAAAAGCTGCTCGCTACGATCACATCACATTCACTTCTTGAGGAACATCTCATGCAGCTCGACATCCTTCAAATTACCGAGAGCAGCCGCTGCAGCCGAAGCTCTCGCCTCTCTTCTGCCCCGTCTTCCCATGCGCCAATGTTCCTCGATCTCGACGAGAGTTCGTCCTCGTGTCTCCGGCACGAAGCTGTAGATGAAGACGGCGGCCAGGAACGAGACGAATGCATAGAAGGCAAACAGATTGGCAACTCCCAGCCATGCCTCCATATTGGGATAGATCTTGAGCATGACAAAGGCCAAGATCATGCCAAAGAATACAGAAATGCCGGACGCACTGCCTCGCACACTCTGGGGGAACACCTCGGATATCATGATGAACGGCAGCGTCAACATGCCCATCGTGGAGAAGACAATGTGGGACACAATGCAGACAACTGGAAGCCAGGACAAGGTGCCAACTGTAGCTGGAAACCAACCGCCAGCTGCCAAAAGAAGCATACAGAATCCCATTCCAGTTGCGGAGAAAATACCCGATGGTCTTCTGCCCCATTTCTCAAAGATGCTGCTCATAAAGAAGGTGGTAATGATGCGTGCCACGCCCAGCATGACGGCAACGAGCACGGGATCAATGGAGACACCAGCTCTCTCGGCAATCTGCACCGCATACACAATGATGACCACAACGCCACATGCCTGCTGGAATCCAAAGAACCCAATCATCATGAGCAGCGGCTTATAAACCTCCGGACGTCTTATAGCCTGGCCAATGGACTCACTGGCCGCCGTATCGCGACTGTTGTCCGCCGTCATCTTCATCTGCGTCAACTCCGCCTCAAACTCCGGCACAAAGTCGTCATCTACACAGGAAAAAAAGACCAACCTCTAAAATCAAGAACATTCATCTTAAATATTGTGTTCTTGAAATATGACCATTTCAAGATCAAGTTACTAATACTAAGAATATTAATCTAAAAATTCGCACTTCTTAATATAAGAATAAAAAATCTTAAATTGTTAAGAAAATATAAATATGTCATATTTAAAATAAACATAATAATGACACCGTGGCCCTCTGGTTAGAGTCGCCGATTCAGTTTAATAACGAGCCGAGGGATCGAAACCAGCTCTAACCAAGGAAAAACATATTATCGGAATATATATAAAAAAAAATAAATCCAAAAAGTATAAATATCAAAAAAAAAGTTTAAAGTTAAAAACACCTGCCTATTTTTTTATTTTTTGTTTGAGAATTTAAGACTGTTTGGTCTTAAATTAACAACTTATACTTATTTGAAATGTTCTTAAAATCAAGATGTGTTTTCTAAATTTAAGAATTTTTTGCAATTTTCGACGCAATTTTTAGACCAAATTTCTTAGTTCTGAGACCAAAATCTCAAATCAACATTTTTTTATCAGTGTACGGAAAGTCGAAGCAGGAATTAGTTTAAAACAATTACACAGAAAAAGAAAAAATATTCTAAAATTAAATTTAATTCAAAATGCATTTTTTAATTATTTATTCAGTATTGTATTTCTTAAGTTAAGATAATATGCGCATAAAATGGCACCGACTCAACATTAAAAAAGTCAAACGAAGCCTAAAATATTTAATCTAACTAAAAAAAAATGTACAGAGCCCCGAAAATCAAAATATTGCTGAGAAAAATCGTGCTTAAATCAAGTATTTTGTGCTTGGTTTAAGAAAATCCGGCATTGGATTGATTTTATCCTGGAGTACCGGATTTTTAGTAAAACTTTAAGTTATCACTTACACAATTGAGATATTATTAATTTTTCGATTTAATATTTCATATTATGACTAATTTTATAAAATAGATATAGCAGTCTCTGAAATCTGTATTGTATTTTAAATATAATATTTTCTACTTTAGCTAATATTTTAAAATAGATAAAAAAATAGTTTATAGTTATATAGTTATATTTTAAACTTCAACGCGTAAAAAATGATTGCATACTTTTAGGCGTCTTACAAAAAACTTAAAACAGCCATAAGTATCATCAAATTTATCAGAACTTGATATAATTATGTAGCAGAAAAAGTAATCAAGAAAGACAACTTTAAGCACCAAAAAGAGATTTATATCTTTAAGAATTTAGGTGTGGTGGTTTTTTTAAAAAATATTTTATCAATTTTCCTTATATATTTTCACACATTGATAAAAGGGAAATGTGACTTTGATATTATTTATATGCAATTTTGAAGGCTCTTTAAAATATTGACTTCGTTTTTATTGCTCGTTGAAAATAATATAGACTATTTAAAGAATTGTTTTTTTGTGTGCCAAATTTGGTTGGTCTAGCTCTTATAGTCACTGAGATCTGGGTGTTACAGATACAGACAGACTGGTGACTTTAAAAACTTTTATTTCTGATTTATAAATCTAAAAGATTTTTTTCCAAAAGTTTTTATATAATAAATGTCTTTAAAGACTCGTCAAAGACTCTTATAACAGACAGAAAAAATAATAATCAATAATAATAATTATTTTTATTACTTTTTTTTTTAAATAATAATTAAATGGGATTTTTAAAAAAAAGTCTTGAATTTCCTTATAACTGTTTTGGTCCCTAATATACTATAAGTACGAGAATTTCTTACCTTTTCGTCGCAGTCCACGGAAGTAGCGCAGGGATCTTCGGGCCCGCTCGATGTATCCCTTTTGGAGCAACCAACTGGGAGACTCCGGCATGGGCAGCACCAATAATGTGGCTGCCAGTTGATAGGCACAGCTAATACTCGCTATAAGCACCACATTGTGGCGTATAAAGTATCCCAGCAAATACATGAGAAGAATGCCAGAGGCGAGGCCAATTGAGGTACCCAATATCAGTCTTCCTCGAATCCGTGGTAAACTTATCTCCGCGGAGTAGACGCCAACGGGGGAGACAAACATGCCAATCATACAGCCGCCAAAGGCACGTCCCACCAGCATCTGGGCATAGATATAATCTCGATTATCGTGCAGGAAACTTGTCGCCAGTAGCAGCCAGCCAATTAGACCCATCACATTCGTCAATAATATCGTGTACTTGCGTCCAATGCGATCCAGAAAGAAGCTAACCAACAGTCCACCTATCGGACAGGCCATGTTCTGGAACGAGGCTGCAGGAAAAATATACAAAAATCATCAATAATAGGAAAGATCTATGGAGAAAAGTAAATTAATGCATGATCAACTTTAGCAGAGTTTCCCAAATTCATTGTAGGTCAGTGGTCAGTTTAAAAAATAACTGCGTTCGATTCCCCGCCATGTTTTTCCCAAAAAGTGTTTTTTTTCAGTTCCTTAGGAATAAAAATAATAACTTTATTTATTGGAATAATTTACTACTTTGTTGATAGAGTATTTAAGTATTTAATTATTAGAGCTTGTTCTACTACAGATATACAAGCACAAAGTGTGTCTGAAAAGCGAGTAAGAGTATTTATAACTTTAGCAGAGTTTCCCAAATTCCTTTTACTTATTTATCTGTTAGATTCCCCGTCATGTTATTCCAAAAATGTGTCCTTAAGTTCAATGAGGTTCTATAGTTATAGCCGACCTGTCCATAACTAAAATTTCAGTTTGAAAAATAACTGGGTTCGACTCCCCGTAGTGCTATTCCCAAAAAGGGTTTTTTTCAGTTCCTTAGGAAAACAAAAAATAACTTTATCAATTGGAATATTTTACTACTTTGTTGATAGACTATTTAAGTATTGGATCTTGTTCTACTATAAAAATACATTTGCCATCAATGGCACAAAGTCTGTCAGAAAAGCGAGTAAGAGTATCCACAAGGGGAAAGATCTACCGGAAAAGTAAACCAATCCATCTATCAATGACCTACAGCAGACTATCCCAACTTTGTTTCCTAGTTTATCTATAGGACAATTTTACTACTTACTTTGTTGATAGCGGCCTTAAGTATCAGATAATTGCCAGATGTTATCAATGACACAAACTCTTTGGCCTAATCTATATGTCAGCGTCGACAGATACTCAGAGATAGACAAGAGCTCTACCTTTTGTGTTCCACCTTATCAATTGCCTCAAGTATATCAGCTGTTGGATCGCTATTCATCTTACAAGAAGGTCATTTAATTAGCAGAAGTTCCAGCCTTTCTATAAAGAAGTTCCTTTCTTTTATAAAAATAATGTTCAGCTGAAACAAGGAGACCTTGTTTCATGGACAGGAAGAAGTAATTCTCATAGATTGACTATAAACTAGACAAAGAGATTCTTTAGGAAATATAATACTAAAACTACTTTCTATCATTTTGTCCATTAAAATAACTAATTAGAATGAAGTTCTTCCTGCTGCACTATACTTATCAGTTTCTATAAGTACAGCCATGACGGTCGTCCTTTAAGAGGAAGTTTCTCACTTCCTTTCTCCCTATAAAATTTGCAACAAACTAACTTAATCCCATAAATAGAAGAAGCGTTTCACATGGTGTTATACTAAGAGTACTTTTAATCATGCAATCTATGAAACAGCATATCAGACTGGAGCAGTACCTATTGCACTACCTTTGTCAGGTTCCTAAATTATGATATATTTTAGATCAGAAGAAGGTCGTTCATTTAGGTAGAGTACCAGGCTATTTCAGTTTTACATTGTAGTAGTTACAAGCGACCTTCTACATGGGTCGGAAAAAGAGCCAATCCTTTAACTAAGTAACTAAGTAGACTACGTAGATCCAATCAGACTTCAAACCCTAAGAATATTCAACTTAAGCAACTCAATAGAAATAAAGTCGCAATCCAAGTGAATTAACATATAAACTACCCTACACTGAAAAAAATATCTGGAATTCTAGGAAAACCAATCCAAAGCGGTGTCAGCAGTACGGTAATCCCGGATATTCTAAAATCAAGTACAAAATACTTGATTCAATCACGATTTTTCTTAGCAATATTTTGATTTTCATGGTTCCGTACAATTTTTGACTTTAATGTTGAGTCGTTGCCATTTTATCCGCATATTGACTTAATTTAAGAATAATATACTGAATACATATTTAAAAAATGCATGCTAAAATCAAGAATTTTAAACTTAAATGGTTTTTTTCTATGTACAGACTGTGAAGCACAGATTGTTTGGGAAAATCAGAAGCTGCTTGAGTTTCCTTGTCACACTCCAAGTGAATTACCCTATAAACGATCTTTTGGGGTTACTCACCAAACCAGCTGGCCTCATCCTTGTTCATCCAGAAGGGTTGCGTGGGGTCTGTCAATAGATTGAGGGTCACCGATGGCATGCTGACGACCATTCCCGAGCCGAGGACACCCGTATTTCCTAGCAGTACCATCCATTGTTGTCGTAGTACCGCCAAATGCCGTTCACCGAGTGGTAAATGGCTCTCTTTGCGCTTATGTGATTTATGTTTGTTCTGTTTGCTGTTGTTGCTGTTGTTGCTGCTGTTGTTGTTGTTCTCCAGCTGTGTCTTATCCATGTCCTTGCATATGATGGCCATACCAGGCTGATAAGCCAAAGGCGGCGGCATCAATTGCTCCTGCTCTACCGTCATATTTATTAACAAGGCTCAACTGTGAATTCAATTCAATTAATTGTGGCTTTTCTTTTGGCTAACTCTTAACAATATTGGCAACGGTTTGACGTTGCTGTTGTCTGTGGCACGACTGTGGCAATGTTGCGTGTTGTTAGCGGCTTTGTAGTGCCCTCAGACACACTTGTCTAATTGAAACGACAAGTGGAAACTTCCGCACATTTCAATCATATGGCTCGCTGCTCGGTATCAATTTCAATTTCATAACCAACATTATTCGCCTCTCCATGACGCTGCCTAACTTCGCAAAATTTCTGAAAAAAAACAACTAGAACGTAACTCCCCAGAGACTACAGACCGATAAATATAAGGGCGATAGAGAGAGAACTTTGACAAACTTATGATGACGATGACGATGACTCTACGTTATTTGGGTGGTCTTTTGGGGTCTTTACGCTTTCAGAGTTATCAGTTAGCAAAGGTCTTCAAGTATCTATGATACCCTAGCAGGGAGTATTATAATTTCATCACGAAATGCGCAACGCCTTAAATTAGTTGAAATATTAAACATAGTATATTTTTTTGAAAGCTTGTCTCTTATTTTTATAGCTATGTAGATAAAACTTGGTCACGATTCGTCTAATGTATTTATAATATATTTCTCATTTAAGCGATGAGTCGAAAATCAACTTTTAGTATACAAAAGTTGGTTATTTCTCACATCTTGGTACACAGAAAACAGATTCGGGATTCCGGAATAATATAAATCCAAATCGGTGTCAGAAGAGCGGGAATCACGAAATTTCTTACATAAAGTACAAAATAATTGATTAAAACACGATTTTTCTCAGCAATATTTTAATTTTTTGGGATTCTGTAAATTTTTTTTTATTAAGATTAAATATTTCAGGGTTCTTTCAATTTTTATTGTTGAATTGTTGCCATTTTATCAGCATATTTTTTTTAATTAATAATAAAATCCTAAATACCTACTTAAAAATGCATGCTAAAATCAAGAATATTAATCTTGAATTTTAGAATAGTATTTTTTTGTGTATAGTCTTATAATTTCCGATAAAATTTGGTTAAGATCCTACTACTATTTTATATATTTAGCTGTCGGTCAAAAATTCACTCTTAGTATGAAAATCATATTGTTTCTTAAGATATCTTAACCAAACTGATAAGTTGTTTAGTTAATAATATTTTCTATCTCTTGCACAAATCTGATTAAAATCTGGCTACTAAATCATATAATTTTTATAGAAATTATCAGTCCAAACTGTAATTTTTAAATGAAAGAAATACGTTCCTTTATCATTTTTACATTTTTACAAAATTAAACCTGAAATGTTTTTAAGTTACATTTTACAACAGATATTTTAAAGAAGAGTAAAGAGAGTCTACACAGAAAAAAAAGATCAAAGAAAAAATAACATATAGTCGGAATATTTATAAAAGAAAAATAAATCCAAAAAAATATATATGTATATAAAAAAAAAAAAAAATTTCAAAGTTTAAAAAAACACCTGCATTATTTATTTATTTTTGACTTGAGAATATAAGACTGTTTGGTCTAAAAATAAGAACTTATTCTTATTTAAAATGTTCTTAAAATCAAGATGTGTTTTCTAAAGCTAAGAATTGTATGTTTTCGACGCACTTTTTAGACCAAAGAGACCAAAATCTTAATTTTAGAACATTTTTTATCAGTGTAGAGTATTAAGTCTTCGGCATGCCACAGATAACATTTCTTGCTGGTTGTTGTTCTCTTTCATTTGTACATTTGCACATTTGTTCGAGGCGTGCAATTGACTCGACTATCGATTAAACAGCAAGTGACGAGCCTCTTCAAAATCAACATCAACATCAACATCAACCCACACAAAAAAAAAACACACAGACCAACAAATTTTCACAATCGATTTTCAATTACAGTTAGCGCTGTTCTACATATGTTAATTATAGTTATTGTTATTGTTATTATTATTATTATAATAATTAATATTGGCGTCAGTTAAGTTCTCTGAACGCGTCCGTTTGACGCAACGTTTGCACGGCAACTGAAACAGTTGTTGTCATTCCCAGCAGCAACAGCAACAGTTGCTACCAGCAACAGCAACAGCAGCAGCAGCAGATTTTTCTTGACTTTTTGATTGCATTTTGTTTTGTTTTTTTTTGCAATTCATTTAATATACAACAATTGATTTCACGTTCAACGCGACGCATGCTTTATTTATTTATTTATTATTACGTATACGCTCCGTGTATTGAATTGTATTGTTTTCTATTTTCTGTTTGCTCGGAAGTTGCACCTACTTATTTGCTGACGCGTTTTGTTGATTGTGTTGCCACGCGACCATCAAATGCATTCCCAGTTCTCAGTTCCCAGTTCTCAGTTCCCTTTTCCCTTCCTCTCCCTCTTCCCTTTTTCCACTTCTTTCTTCTGCATAACACTCCCCAACCTTCTGGTTCCGTCGACGAACGAACGACATTGACAACGAACTTGTCTGTTAATGCTATGCTTATAGGGTATTATCAATTTGTCGGTCAATTTGCTACACATAAAGCAAATGTTTCCATAAGTGAATTCGCACTCTACCAGATAATCACTTCATTATATAGAAATTTTATTATCAATATATTTTCTTATAGATATATTAAAATATTTCTAACTTAATTTGATATTAATAAATATAGATCTAAATCAGTGTTGCCAAAAAACAAAAAAATTCTATCACAAGTGTTAGGAAAAAGTATTCTATAGACTATCTCTGAACAAAACTCATATAAATATTTCTATATAGATTTTTATCCAGGAACAATAAGTCAAAAAAAAAAAAAAATTGAGAAAAATTAACAAAATTAAGTATTTTTTTTAAGTTTTTTAACAAGAAAAGTATTTAAGAAAGAAACACTTATTTAAAAACTAAACACTATAAGGACAATTTCTTAACAAATATTCATATTAACTTATACTTTCCTTAAGCCAGAGAACGCAACTTCAGTAAGTTTTAAAATAAGAATAAAATTGAGATATAATTATTATATTTTTATTTTTATAAATATGAGAATAAAATACTTAATTTTACATTCTATTTGAAGATCTAAAAATATAAAATGAAATGATTCTTTAACACAGAGAACGTAACTATTGTAAATTTGAAAATATAATAAAAATTGCAATGTAATAATTACTTTTCAATATTTATTATAGTGGTTAGAATATTTTTTTCTTACTTTTTAATTTTATTTAAAAAACCAAAAATATAAATTAAAATAATTTAAATATCAGTTGAACCTAGATATTTTTTTTTTTCAAATTTAAAAGCATTCATGATCAAGAATTGAGCATAATATATTTTATAAATTAAAATAAGCATTTTTTTGTTGCCATTTTCGATCATTTAGATTTATGTTAAATTAATTTTAGTATAGCATATTTTTAATGTGGTTCCATAATTGTTATTTTTGTATTTCGATATTTTAGAGTATTTAATTTGCGATGTGCATTAAATAATTGCAATTGGCGAAGAGCCAAAAGGCCAAGAATTCTCATTTTGGCTTATCAGCGAACACAATCGTGTGAGTTCTCTCTCTCTCTCTCTCTCTCTCTCTCTCTCTCTCTCTCTCTAATACACACACGCTCTCTCTTTCTGCTTCACTGCGGAAGAGTAGCATAAATTAGTTGAACGGTCAACGATATCAGTTGGAATTTCATTTCAAAAATGCCACTCAATGACTAGCTAAGTCTGACGTACTGACAGAGGGACGGACGGACAGTGGGACGGACAGTGGGACAGTGGGACGGACTTGGTTATCAGGTGTTGCCCACGCAGCGATGTAAACAAATTCACGGGACTTTCATGTGAAATGTTTATTTATTTAATTCGTGTTTCTCGTATGTTCAACGTGTGATGTTAATTCGAGCTTAATTTAAATAATTAGCGGGTGCAAGAATACAATTGCTACAGGCATATTAATAAAATATAAAAATACATATGCACATGTATAAAAATAGTTCTTTCAATTATTAAATAATTATAGCGAAACAAATTTGAAATTAATTGAAGAACAAAACATATTGCGAAACGATAAGCACTCATGTCGAGTTTCTGGGCCAAAGTTTCTGATAATAATAACGTCATCGGAAATATGATTTATTTGTGACAAGCACACACACTTTTCTTAACTGATTTGTAGCAATTAATTTAACAAAAAAACAAAGAAAAAACAACAACAGGCAGACTGAGATACAGAGACCTGGTTTGGCATTTAAATTTAGGGTTCATTACGAGACCCACAGGTGATTGAACATAACGCGGTGAAAATACAGTTCATTGCCATTGTCTTGCCATTAATTATATTGTATATGTATTTATTTGTTCACCTTTCTAATTATTTCGTTGTTATTTCAACAATTGTGAAATGTAAACGATCAATTTAAACTCAATCATTTTTGCAATTGTTAAGACACTGAGACATTAAGACCTTTTTTCTTGCTTGTTAACTTGGCATACAACCGCACACACACAATAACACGTAAATGCATTTATATTTACATAAGAATCGCCGGCAGACAGCTGCTTAAATTATTTTGAATATATCGTCTGTAAAACAGTCTAAAATAAACTGTGTACATGGTATAGAAATATCTGTATAAATAAGTCCAAAACGTGACTATAAAATAAACCAAAATTGCTTGAACAGCGCAAATATTGCATTGCAATTGATGACATTGCAATACAACTTGTAACTAATTAAATTAATATCAATTCAAAAAGTCGTTACGAATTATCTACAGGTCTTAAAGTTAACAGCACGTTAAGAAAATATCGTCAGGGAAGAATTAAAAAAAAAATAAACAATTTCATTCGAAAATAACCAATTTCATTCGAAAATAAACAATTTCATATAGAAGAACCAAATTATTTTTCTTTACAAATGCAACTCGCATTAGCTGATCTTTCAATAAGATGTTGTTTTACAATATTAAAAAATATTTAATTTAAAATAAAATTATAGATCAAATTTGTTCATTTTTATTATGTGTAGTTAACTTAAAATATTCTGCGATTTTTCTATATTTTTAAAAATTTTCATATGCTGAGAATTTTTGTACAATTGTACAAAAAAAAAAATGTTGAGTAATGAAAAAATGTTTAAAAAAGAAGTACAAATAAATACATTTATTGAGGCGCTGTGGTTAAGATAATTTTTATTTATAGTAGAGAAAAATCTAAATCTAAATTACATTATAAATAATTTTCAAACACTTCCGGTTCAAACCGAAAATGATCCAATTCAAAAAAGGTGTCATTGCGCGAGCAGGAAAAAAAGATCCAGCCGAAAGTGGCAGCTGTGGCTAACAGCTCTGTAATGTTAGTTAACATTTTGTGAGCGCAGCCAACATCACGCCATTGTGCACATTTGAGTAGCTTGAAGTCGGCTGCATGCCAGCTTTAACATAAGCTTCTTAACATGCCTATGCTAAAGTGTCATCTGTTAATTTGAGTAAAAATTGCCATCAAAAAAATAACATTTAATTTTGAGCTATTGTTAATTGTGCCAAAAGATGGTTTTCTATTTTAAAAGCACTGTGGTGCAGCCCACAGCGATGCTGTACATGGGCCGCGACAAACACGAGAACGAGGAACTAATCCGATGGGGCTGGCCGGAAGATGTGTGGTTCCATGTGCATAATTTGTCGTCGGCTCACGTTTATTTACGCCTACGTAAAGGACAGACCATCGATGATATACCCACTGATGTGCTGGTGGATGCAGCTCAGCTCTGCAAGGCGAACAGCATTCAGGGCAATAAAGTCAACAATTTGGAAGTTGTATATACTATGTGGGAGAATCTAAAAAAGACACCAGACATGGAGCCCGGCCAAGTTGCCTATCACGATGAGAAGGCTGTGCGTAAAATAAAACTAGAGAAGCGTGTCAATGAGATTATCAATCGCTTGAACAAGACCAAAACCGAGGAGGAGCATCCCGATTTTCGTGGCATGCGTGAGACACGCGATGCCGCCGACCGTCAGGATCAGAAACGTTTGCAGCGCGAGAATCGCGAGAAGGAAAAGGAGGCCGCCAAACAGCGCGAACTGGAGGCCGAGCTGCGCAGTTATGCGTCTCTCCAGAAATCTGAGAACATGCGCACCAACTACGATGCCGGCAACGAATCTGATGACTTTATGTAGTAATCGTTGCATTTCATTACTAGCTACTTAATATAATCATATATATAAACACATATTTTTTTTTATTAAAACGTGTAAACAAACTTGTTTTAACAATTGCAAAAAATTCGCCGATTATTGTGCAAAAAAAAGCTTTTAATTGAACAGCGGTGGAGTATTTTTTTTAAGTGTGGAGCAGTTCTGTTAACATTTGTGAACGCATAATATCTGGCAACGCTATGTGATGTTTTTGGACGTTGCGCGCTGATTTTGAAATGAAATACAAACGGCAAGTATTGGTAAGTGTTAAAGAGACTGTTTAATCAAATAGGGAATTGTTGACAGTTGTTTTTTTTTTAAATACTTTTGCAATTATTTGCTCTATGTATATTGTTTTTTATGTATGTAGTTTTCAACATAATTAATTTAGTAACATTAGGGCTTCTTTCTAATGGTTCCTTTTTTCACTTAAAGAGCTTACAATACTAAATCATTTAATTGTTGACCCTTTGCTGCGTCAAAAATATTAAATTTCAAAATCGTATCTAGCCAATTAAATTCAGTCCCTTTTGACCCCCACGACAAACCCAAACGACTTAATTTTATATTGTGTAGTTCTGTTTTCTATTGTCATCAGCGGACAAAAAAAAAAAAAAAAAAAAAGATAAAAGGCGGAGGAGGAATGGAAAGAAAGAAAAGAAACGTTTTCCACATTTATAAAAACTCAATTTGAAGTGGTCGAGCTTATGAGGCAAATGCAACTTGAATCCCTGGGTCTTTATATACGTATTGTCGTGGTTTTCATGGTCGCGACTGTGAGGATTGAGGCTGAACCGCCGTTTGCTGTCCTTGACAGCTCAATTTTCGGTCCGTTCGCTTTATGGATGGACCCGATGACGATGACTGCGGCTTGTTGCCTTTTTGGAGTTCCTTCAGGACGCACATGGCCATTGTTGTTATTGTTGTTGTTGTTGTTGTTGCTGATGATGATGATGTTATGGATGGGCCATCTGGCGGGTCAGCGTCCTGCACGCACTCATTATCGCCCGTTTTATTTTCACGCATTGTTCATGGCTTGAAGAAAACCCCCTTATTCGTTTTCTCTCTCTCTCACTGTCTCTTCCTGCCTCTTTCTTCATCACTCAGACTCCTTTATTATGTAGGAGATGGAACAAAAACTTGATGAGACTGCGTGTCTTTTGATTATGCGATAGCTCACTTGCAACACTCAGTGCTCATCTCCCAACAACAGTGTTGTCATTATGAGCCCTCGTAAACATTGATGACAGTTCGGGGCGTTATTGCCACGCCTATCTCTCCGATGCGCCCTTTCCACAAATTGATTGATTTCAAGTTCTTTGGCAGCGGCGTCTGTTTCTTTTCCAGCTCTTTTATACCCTGTAACTGACAGCAGCTGGCTGCTATGACATCCCAAATATAATAGTACTTTAGTAGTTCAGTACATGACAAATTTAATTTTTATGTGAATGTTATATGTAATTTTGATATACATATTGAATCCCTGACAAGTGCACATATCTATACACAGTTCAAAAACTGTTATACAAGTGGTATACAGTTTATTTGAGTGTAGATTTCACACATCTGTTTAATTTGTCTATGTTTCTCTTCTGTTATTAAGCTGAAATTTGTATACTGTTATACAAGTGCTATGCAAATGTTATACAAAGTAAACATCGAGTTATTTTGCCCAGGAATCTAAGTAACTAATATAATAGTATTATAAAACTGTTATACAACTGTCATACAACTGTTATACAACTGTTATACAACTGTTATACGACTATTACACATTTGTGAACAATTTAAAACGAGATACGAGAACACTTGAGTTATGCATCACTGTTATACAACTGCTATAAAGTGAATACATTTCAAGTTGGCAGGATTAGACGATCAGTTTTCGCATTTTTCACAATATACAGGGTATTTGCTAGGCGGGCCAACACTTTTCACTCGACTTGGTTTAAAATGGCTCCATTTGATGGCCATAAAAGCGGCAACTTAGTTTTGCCGTCTGCACTATAATAAAGTGGCATCCATGAGCATGAATGTGGCCCTGGCCCTGATCCGTGGCCCTGGACTTGGGTCTCGGTTTACTCTGAATGTCCCTTGTGCCGTACTCTGCTCCACTGTCAAAGCCGCTCATCACTCAGTGCCGCAATGGTTGTCATTAATCAAACAACGCCAAAAACACCCGCCCATTGACCAGTTCTACCTTCCAACCTCTCCCTATCTGCTGTACCATCCCTATCTACCCTCTAGGCTACCCATAACAACTAACAATGGGAATGATACGCGTCGCTTTTGGGTTTTTATTGCATTTGTCACCCCAAACACAGAAGATCCGCATTCAATCTGTCCTGCACAGGAAGGGAAGTGAGGAGGAGTTCCTTGGGAACAACGACAGTTGCAGGACAACGCTCCGTCTCCCTTAACCCCTTCCTTCCCCGCATAACCGACCAACTGTCTACTATCCTATGGCAGTTATCTGTTGGAATATTTGGCTCGGTCACAGCATAATTATTGTTCACTTCACATTGTTGCTACCTTCCTCTCTTCTCTCTTCTCTTTTCTCTCCTCTCTTTGCCCTAAGCTCTTCCTGTTGCCGTTTAACGCTGTCTATGAGATGTGACAACTGATTTATATTTTCCATGCGATAATTGACTCGCTTTACATTGTTTTTTAAGGGGGATTTCCCTGGTTTTTTATAAGCATTTTTTTCTTTACTTTGTAACCATTGCAGTTAGGTGGCAACTCTGTCGATAAGTAAAGTCTTAGATTAGGATATTCTCCCAATTACTTGAGATGATAATTATTACTTTAAAGCATTTGGAGTTAATTAAACAGATTTCAAAATGATGTATGATAACTTTTATATATTCTAAGTCATTTAAAGATCTGTTAAGTAGAGTTGTATTTATATTTGTTAAACAAAATTAGACTTTTTTTTTAGAATATATTAAATAAGGTTCTAGTTTAGATAAGCTTCGTTAAAGCCAATTTGGGTGTTATTAATATAGGTTAGGTTAGATTGGGTTATGATAGGTTAGGTTGAATAGGTTAGGTTATATTGAGTAAGGATAGGTTAAGTGTGATTAATTTTGAAACTTATAACGTTTAGTAACTTTATTATCTAGTAAGTTGAGCTGATAATGTTATTAACACATTACTGATTAGGTTACTAAGCTTAGGTTAACATATGTATTTATATTAAGTTAGGTTAAATTGAGGTTATTTTTAGTGTGACGAGATTATTTTGGGTTAGGTTAGATGATTCTCAGGATGTTATCCTTAAATAACTTAAGGATTTAGTAGCTACAGTTGAGCATTTGCTTTATAACAAAGGATACGTTTAAAAGGTTCAGGCTAGATTCGATTTAGATGAGTTAGGTTAGGTTTGGAGTTAGGTTAGGTGGAGTCAGATTGGATTACGTCTCTTAAGGCCGTGTTAAATTAAGTTGTGTTGAATCGGATGAGGTTTGATTTAGTTTAGTTTTGAACTAGCTAGTTAGATTAGATACTTTTGGGTTCGACTAGGAGAAAACCATTTTCAGGTACAAGGTTTTACTATAAAAACAACAGGAGAGAAAAAAGAGTTATGTTATCGTTTGTAAGATGTTTCTTCAGCTGCAGGTAAGTTTATGCAAAGCAAGAGTGTGCACGACTAGCAAATACCCGGTAAACAGCTCTAAAATGATCCAAGTGCAGTAGATTTATAAAAATTGTTAAAGAAAAGTAAGCAAAAGATTTTTTTTAAGAGTAGCGTGAGTTATAGGTGAGTGGACAAAGGGAGAGTGTGTAAGTAAGGGTATCATGTTATTCGCCTTTAAGACGTGAGTGATTAATCGGAGGGCAAACAATGTGAAGCTGTTGACTGCTAATCAAATTCGCTTCGAGCGCTTGTTTGTACTTGAAATCCACACTCGTTGCCTCAGTGCATGCCACATGCCACACACACACACACAAACACACACAAAACAAACATACACTGATAAAAAAATGGTTCTAAATTCTAGATCTTGGTGTCAGAACTAAGAATTTTGGTCTTCAAAATGCGTCGAGAACATAGAATAGTTAGAAAACGTATTTGATTTTAGGAACATTTCAAATAAGACCATATTTTTGTTGATAAGATGAAAAATTCTTTTATTTTCACGACACAAATTCACAAATATAAGTATAAAAATAAATGTTCTTATTTATATTCCAAATAGTTTTAAATACTCAAGGCCACAAAAAATAATAATGCAGGTATTAAATTTGAAAAATTTTTATTGTTGTTGTGGTATAAAGATATAAATTTCTATCTAGCCTTGCTTTTTTTATAATACTTTTTTTTCCTTATGATTCAAACCTCAGCTTTGTTTTTAAACTGAAGTGTTTTAGAGTTTTCAAACTCTGGACCACAGCTGGTTACACATGAAAATAAAACATATTCATATTTTCCTAACAATTTAAGATTTTTATTCTCATATTAAGAACTGCCAGGATAATATTCTTAGCAGGTTTAAAATACCGGTATGCTTTCGGTTAACAAAAAAAAAATAATAATTAAGGTTTTCGGTTGACCAAAATAGGAAGCGTTATTCTTTGTTTTACATGAAAAAAGGCTTAATGCTCTTTTTAGCCTGGAAAATAATGTTTTCTGGTTACTGGAATGGTTCAGCGTAATGTCGATTTTATTATAATTTAATCTCGTATAAATTTGGTTAATTTGGTTTGAAAATTATGATTATTTTCATTTTACTGATTTTTAATAACTTCGAGTTGTTATAACTTTGTCAAAACTCCATCAATTTCCATTCGCAATTTAAATTTGTGCATAATTTTAATTCTTAATTCGTTCTGCATTTAAATTTCAAAATTCGAAAATTTCGAGTTTTTTAGAAATTTTACAGTGTTACCCCTTATCATTTTTCGAAAAATTTCGAAATTTTCGATTTTTCAAAATAAACAAAATTTAAACGCAGAACGAATTAAGAATTAAAATCATGCTCAAATTTACATTGCGCATGGAAATTGATGGAGTTTTGAAAAAGTTATGGCAGTTCGAAGTTGCTCAGTAGCTGCGACGATCAGAATCGAAATAAACCCTTATAAATGAATCGGTTACTAAACGGTTATTTCGGTTCAAAGAGTTTCGGTTAATGGGCTTCGGTACAGCGGGAAAAATTTTTTTCGGTTACGGTTTCAGTTACGGTTACAAATTTCAATCGGTTTTTATCGGTTAAAGGTTAAGGTTTCGGTTAAGGTTTTAATCCCTGATTCTTAGTATTAGTAAGTTGGTATTAAAATGGTCTTATTTTAAAAAAGAAAATATGTAAAGATGAATGTTCTCGATTTTAGAAGTTGTTCTTTTTTTTTTTGTACAGTGTACAGTTAGCCATTATTTATACTAGATGCAAAACAGGAAGAGTAACTGCAGCAGGGAATGAAGTAAATAAAGGGAGGCAATCAATCAGCTGGACAAACTATTAAAACAAAAGTCAAATTCTTCTTCTCTTCTTCTCTTCTTCTTCTGCTGAGTAATGGAGCAGTGCATTAATTTGACAGATGTGTGTGTAATTTATTTAACATATTCTACACACATTTAAACATATGTAATTACATATAATATAATAACAAATCGAATGTCGTAGAACATTTCGAATTTATGTTTATTGCCAAATGAAATGCAGCAATTAAATTGATCGCTCTTGTGGCACAAAACATCCACAGTTGCAACATTGAAAGTGCTACTTGCTTCCTTTTTTTCTCATTTTATGTGGCACCCAAGATACCACACACACACACACACAGTCGCACCTAGAAATGCGCAGTTATGAGTGTGTGTGTGTCCTTGCACAGGGACAACGCGATGACAATTGAATGCTTCCGGCGATTGCCCGTAACACAAGAAGCAACAACCGTTGACAGCGGCCAGTGTATGCACTTAGTTATACCCTGTAATGTGCACATTAATTTGGTTGACCAAAAATGCCTTAGAGTTGCTTTAAATATAATATTTTTTTTATTTTTTTATTCAATTTACTTAAAATTTGTGTTCTTAGAGTTGCTTTAAATATAATATTTTTTAAATTTTTTTTTAATTTACTTAAAATTTGTGTTTTTTAAAACACCTGAATTTGATTTCTTTTGTATTTAATGTCTCTTAAAACCAGAGAAAAAATGCCTTTAAAGTTGTTTCAAATATGTTACATAACATTTTTTTTATTTTAACAAAATTCACAGATATCTATTTTTTGTTATTTGAAATTTTATTTATTTTATAATAATCTGAGTTCTTAAAATCACTAGAGTTGGATTTCTTTTGTATTTAATGTCTCTTAAAATCAGTATTTAATTTAATTATATTTTCCTTTTCTTTTGTTAGTAACGTCTTTTAAAATCAGTGTTTATTTAATTTTTAATTAACTTTAATTGTATTATAAAAAAAAAAAAATATCCCTTAAACCCAATTTTATACAAAAAAAAATATTTGTATTGATTTAGTTTTTGTATAAAACCAACTAAATTTTTTATTAAAAAAAATTCGAATTTTAAAAATAATCTAAATTTACTTCCAGATTTAAATATTCAAAGTCTTAAATACTTGCGCAATATTAAAAAAACATTAAATTTATGTAATTATTTTCTTTTGAATCGAACCTTTTGTTTAATAAAGTGGTTCGGCTCAGGTTCTGGTGCGAGTTGGTTAAAAACCCGAACCAAACCGGCTTTGCGAGATTCGGTTCGGAACCGGTTTTCAGCCTGTTTTTCTAATACTGCGCAACTATTTGAAACTTCGAATAAAAGTAAGTCATATTTTAATGTTCAAATTGATTTAGATTATTTACAAAATTTGGATTTTTTAATACAAAATTTATTTATTGTTTTTTAAATCAAGACAAAATTAAAACAATGAAAATATTTGTTTGTATTAAATTGAATTTCAAAATAAAAAAATATTTTTTATTGTATCGAAACGTAACGGTACTGTTATCGGAACCGAAAGGACTTAAAGGAAATAGAACCTAGTTTTTTTAGGCACATACCAAAACCGAATCCGGAATTGTTATTTGTTGCGTTTTGATTCCCTGATTTATTTATATAATATGTATATCTTATTTTATATTTTTATTTTATATGGTATTATTATTATTTTTATTTTCTTACAATTAAATTTATTAAAATTAATAATTTCACGAAACGATGAGACTCTTCTTTTAAGATAGTTATTTTTTTTTTTGGTCTAGGACTTTATTGATGATTATTTTATCAACTTAATCAGTGTAAATTATTTTTTAGGATCTATGGTATTTCTACAAGTATAAAATTATATTTCTCACAAAGTGTAATAAAAAACATAGTTAAACAACCCCTTTTTAGATGCAGTTATAGGGTATAACAAATACTTGCCTTTGGCTTATGGAAGTATATGAGACTGTGTGTGTGAGCAAGTGTGTGTGTGTGTGTGTGTATGTGTGTGTGGAAGCTGTGAAATTTCATTTGAATGTCTCTCAGTGGACAAATCAAAGTTAACGAAGCTACAGAAGAAGAAAAAGAAACAGTGGAAAAAGCAAACGAAGCGTAGAAAAACGCGCCAAGGAAAATTGAAAAATCAGCAACAACACAGAGAACAACAACAAGGACACATCAAGGAGGGGATTGGGGGGAAAGAAGAAGAGCAACAACAACAACAACAACAATAATAATGCTTTCTAAATTATGATGGAAGCCCAAAAGCCAAAAGCAATTAAGTTTTTCCAGCTGCAACACATAAATTTTCCAAATGCCCAAAAAGTAGGCTAAGCATTTTCATGCGCCGCTTTTCCCCACCATTTCCCTTTGGACTCTTTCTCCTCAGCTTCTTTCCCCCCTCCCCCCTCCCCCTCCGTCAGACTGTCCTTTTAGAGTGGACAATGCGAGAGGATAATAATGATGAGGGAGACTGTGGTTGAGGACTTTTCATACTGGAAAATGTTACAATATCACTGCATCTTTATGCAAATCTACATATTTGTTAGCCCCCCCCCCCTCAGTCCCCTCAGTCCCCCACTGTCAGAACTGTCACGTCAATCAAACTGGGCGCAGTTTTGTGACAATGCTCTGAGATTTACATGGATACGGAATATCACTGGGTATCTAAATAGCTATCATTTGCATAGCAATGCGGAGATTAGCATACTCATATTTTAGCTGCCACTTCTAGAGTCTTAACTTGGCCAAAAGCTGTGTATGATTCAGTCAATACACTCAGCTTATAAGTGCTACAAATTATGAGATATTTTATTTTCATTAGTATACAGAGAGAAACAACAACATGAACTCGAATTAAGTATTTTCGATACTTAATAACTGGGATTAAAACCTTAAACGAAAACGTAACCCTTAACCGATCAAAACCGATTGAAATTTGTAACCGTAACTGAAACCGTAACCGAAAATAATTTTTACAGCTGTACCGAAATCCATAAACCGAAACTCTTTAAACCGAAATAACCGTTTAGTAACCGATTCATTTATAAGGGTTAAAGTCTGAACTGAAACCGATATTCGTTTCGGGCTTAAACCCTGCTCAATAATAATAGTACTTGATATCTCTAAGTAAGAATTACTTGAAAAATTACATTCAAATTCTATTCTAGTACTAACAATCTTGATATAAGAATCAAGTTTGGAGTTAAATATGCAGTATTTAAATTAAGTATCATGTTTATTTTTTTAACATGATTTTGTACTCAGTTTCAAAATTAAAGGGAATTTAATCAAGTTAACTTGAAAAAGATTGAAATGATCGACTTTAGTAATTTTAATCTTAGTGAGAAATCATGATTATTATTAGGCATAGTAGAGAAATATAAAAGGAATAATTACTTCGAGACCGAAAATAGCATCGAATAATGAGCGTAATTTTTCCATTTCTCCGTCTATAAAATAGTCGAATACTTGATTTCTACCCCCAATGGTGGAAAAGGAGTAAATAAATTTCCATATTTATGCTACATATAATACCTGAAGGTACCTTTTTTTTAAAGGTCAATCAAAAATTAATTTCAAGTTTGCAGACAAAAATCTGAATATTTCACACTTTTTTTTTTATTATTTTCAATACTTTGTACAACATTTGAGTTAATTTCTCTCAGTGTTATAAGCTTGTTGAAGTGTCTGTCGACAAATATGAAATGCAGCTCGCACATGTCCTTGTCAAGGATTTGCAAGCACTTTTCATTTGGGAAATGAAGGGAAACTAAGCTTAAGCTAAGGAAGTGGACAAACAGCTGGCCTGAAGGGTCCAATTAGAATCCCTTACGCTTAGTCCTTAATCCTTTAAACATATGGAGTTCATTTGGTGCAAGAATGGGAAGAATGTATGCTGTTAACTTGGCCAAGTTTGTGGAGCGTTAGTTGCAGCTGCAATTTGTGACCTTGGCTTGATATTTCATGCAGAAGTCTTCAAGGTCAGGCGACAAACTGTCGCCCGGGGAGGAGGTAGAGAGGTAGAGAGGGAAAGGGAGAGAGGGAAAGAGGAGAGAGATATCTTTGCATTGGCCATAAATTCAATGCACTTGAACCCATCAGTGGCATCGGTCGGCTGCTTTATGGCCACGTTTTGCAATTTCTCTTCGCTTTTATGCATCCTTGTCAGCAGTTTACGCGCCTCTTGCCCATTTTATGCAACTGTTTATGGCCTCAAAGCAACAAAGAGGCCAACAGCTAAGAGCTAAGAGTTAAAAGCCAAGACTCAGCTGCAAGAAAACACTTGGGAGTTGCAGTCATTGAATCAAACTGTGCCACATTTACGAATACGAGTACGAGAACGAGTTCGAATATTGCGTTATATTATTGTTATACGATTTTCAATCCTCAAGCACTGATTTATGTCCTTGATAGCATTCAATTTTCCTTTGCACTTGAAAAAGGAAAAGCACTTTTTATGAAAATAAACCCAATTTCCATAAAACACACTCTTTCTTTCTTGCAGCTCTTTTAATCCATTTAACGCTTATGTTTTACCCAATTTCTATTAATGTTTTCCCATTTTTCTTATTTTGTTCAGATTGCTCTCTGCTTTAAATATAATTATACAGCTAATTCGTAAAATGGAGGATAAAATAACCGAAACATTTTCAATATATTACATAATAAAATAAAATTATCCTAACCAGGGATTAAAAGCTCAGCCGAAACCGTAACCTTTATCCGATGAAAACCAATTGAAATTTGTAACCGTAACTGAAACCGTAACCGAAAATATTTTTTTCCACTGTACCGAAACCCATAAACCGAAACTCTTTAAACCGAAATAACCGTTTAGTAACCGATTCATTTATAAGGGTTTATTTCGATTCTGATCGTCGCAGCTACTGAGCAACTTTGATAACTTTGAACTGCCATAACTTTTTCAAATATCAATTAATTTCCATGCGCAATGTAAATTTGAGCATGATTCTATCTTTAAATTCGTTCTGCATTTAAATTTTGTTCATTTTGAAAATTCGAAATTTTCGAAATTTTTCGAAAAATGATAAGGGGTAACACTGTAAAATTTCTAAAAAATTCAAAATTTTCGAATTTTGAAAATGAAAAAAATTTAAATGCAGATCGAATTTAAAGATAAAATCATGCTCAAATTTACATTGCGCATGAAAATTGATTGACTTTTGACAAAGTTATAACAATTCAAAATTATTAAAAATCAGTAAAATCAAAATAATCGAAATTTTCAAGCCAAATTAACAAAATTTATGAGACCAAATTATAATAAAATCGACATTACACTAGATTATTCCTGAGTGTTTTCAATGGATGCTTATGTTTTGCCCAATTTCTATTAATTTTTGAGGATTTAGGATTTAGGTGAGTTACTCTTCAAGCTCTTACCGTTTAGGCTGTCCGTTGATAGCTATCGCCAGATGATTTCAACATTATAATATTTATAATATGATTAATCGAATACTATTTCTGACTAGCTCAAACTGTATTTCTTTAGACTCAAGTACTCCTTTCGGCGACCCCCAATTTTCAACCTCTTATTTATACTCTTATATTTATACTACCCATAAAACTATCATATGGAGATAACTTTACCTTAGTCAGATCAACATGTAGTTTAATAAATTTTGGTGCGGAATGTTAATTTCGATATATACTTGATTTTAGAGCCAAAGTTTAAACAGCTAAAGAAGTTATTAATTCATCTTTGGATTCATTTAATATCTAAGATTTTCGCTGTTCGGTTTTCGTTGACTCGAAGTTGTCCACACTTTGATTTATGTCACCCTCTGAGGATTCTTTCTTCGGAGAAACCTTTGATAGTTGACGCATGGGAATTATCTCACCGGAAGCATAATGTTCACGTTTCTGTTGTCCGATTGTCCAGCCGAGCTTCACCAGCTGTCTTTGTAGTTCCTTCTGGGAGCATTGCGACATTTCGACAGTCCGTATAAATTATGAAACGATATCTATAGAATATATCAAGTGGTCAAAGCCTTTACAAAGTGAAAGATTTTAGTTATTTTTCAAAGTATACTTTTTTTGGTGACTCTTAAAATAAAGAGTTTTCAAAACACGTTTAAGTTTTAGGTGACACGATTAAAAACTCCAAGATTTCCTGATCGAAATAAATGTAACACATTTTTTACAATTTACTATGCAGACAGACTATGATTTTTATTGTTAATGTTGCCAGAAAGCTGCAGTAATTTAATGCCAGGTGGCAACTCTGCTATGCCAAATGAAATTTATGGATATTCATTAAGTGACAAAATGCTGACTGCTATATTAGTTTGTTTTTATACTTTCTACAATGTGTCAATATTTTGTTCGTTCACATATTTTATTTATAATATTATTGCATTTTGTTCTTTTACATATTTTATTTATTTTATCATTATATATTGATCTTTCAAATATTTTATTTATATTATTATTTCTTTGCTTCCTTTAGGAACTAACCGATTTTACGGCCCTTAACTAACTGAAGAGTCGAAAATGATAGGTTGGGTAGTTGGCCTAGAAGTCTCCCTAAATGCTCCCGAAGTTGACAGCTCTTTTTGTCCTGTGAGTATGGATTCCATTTTCGATTGCCTGCCATCTCACAATACTTTCTTGTTTCTATCCACTTACAGAGATATCTTAAGCCGTCGAAAATTAGAAAATGTATCTCAGGTAGAATCAGCGATGAAATCCAAACATCACTAGAGATAATAATTATAAATATTATAATCTGGGATTAAAACCTTAACCGTAACCTTTAACCGATTGAAATTTGTAACCGTATCTGAAACCGTAATCGAAAATAATTTTTTCCGCTGTAATGAAACCCATAAACCGACACTCTTTAAACCGAAATAACCGATTCATTTATAAGGGTTAATTTCGGATCTGGCCGTCGCAGCTATTGAGCAACTTTGAAAACTTTGAACTGCCATAACTTTGTCGAAAGTCAATCAATTTTCATGCGCAATGTAAATTGCAGCATGAATTTACTTTTAAATTCGTTTTGCATTAAAATTTTGTTCATTTTCAAAATTCGAAAATTTCGAATTTTTTAGAAATTTTACAGTTTTATCATTTTTCGAAAAATTTCGAAAATTTCGATTTTTAAAAATGAACAAAATTTAAATGCAGAACGAATTTAGAGGTAAAATCATGCTGAAATTTACATTGCGCATGAAAATTGATTGACTTTTGACAAAGTTATAACAATTCGAAGTTATTAAAAATCAGTAAAATCAAAATAATCGAAATTTTCAAACCAAATTAACCAAATTTATATGAGATCAAATTGTAATAAAATTTGCATGACACTGGACGATTTCAGTAACCAGATAACATTATTTTCCAGAATAAAAGGAGCATTTAGTCTTTTTTTCTTATTTTGACCAACCGAAAACCTTAATTTTTATGTTTTTTACGAACTGAAATCATACCGGTATTTTTAAACCGAAACTTATAAAAAACCGATAACCGTTACGAAACCGATACTCCAAGATTTTGCATAACCGATAACCGAAAACCTTAATTCGATCATTACCGAAGACGTAACTGAAACCAATATTAGTTTCGGCTTTAATCCCTGATTATAATTAATATTTTTAGTTTTTTGTTGGATCCATTTTTGTTACATTTAATTATAATTAAAATTAACAATTTATTTATTTAATACTGTATTTAATATTATCATCAAATGTTGAACATTTTCCACATCAAAAGTTAAACATAGAAATTATATTTCAAATTATATTACTTCTTAAGAATTAAGTGAGCAGAAATGTTAAAATCAAACCGGGGTAAAATAAAAATTAAATTTTGTAATATCCTTTACACTTTTAATTATAAATTTTATAATTAAAGTTAATATTAAAATTTTGTACATTCTAATATAAGCAGCATATGAGATAAACATATACTAAATTTTACATATATCAATGTTACTTCTTAAGGATAGGATTTAAGAATAAAATTAATTTTAAAATTGGAAATTTAAACGTTTTTTGTTTTTTACTGAAAGGGCTTTATTTTCAGATGGGGAAATCTCAAAATTACCAGGCGAACAGAATTTACAATAGGTTTTAAGAACAAAAATGTTGATTTAGCATTCGTTTAAAAAAGAAACGCTCAAGCATTCACTCAAAGAGCAGCAGTTTCACTCAGCTCAGCAACTCAAGGTAATATTTCACTCAATTTAAATATGATGTGAATAAAATTTGTTTGTTTTCTACTCATTTCTGTTCGCCTGGTATTTCAGCTGGTATTTTGGCTCATTTAGACTCTTCATGCTCTACTATGTTCGTAAGTATTATATAAATAATGAATGTGTGTGAGCTTGCAGAAGCTCGCTGCAACAAAAAAGTCTACAAAAATACCAGGCGAACAGAAATCAGCAGCAAGTAAATATTTCATTTGAGCAGCAGAAACTTAAGGTCATATTTTTACTCAATTTTAACCTTTTCACTCAATTTTAAATTGACTCGAATAAAGTTGTTTTGCTTTCTGCTCATTTCTGTGCGCCTGGTATTTTAGCTGGTATTTGGGCTTTCGTAGGCTTGCTCTAATCTTAACATGCAGAATGTTCATAGTTCTCATATATATCAAAGAATCTATAAATAAGAATCTTAAGTCCTTAAAATAACAATCTAGGTCCTTAAAATAAGAATCGATGTCCTTAAATTAAGAACATAGATCCTTAAATTAAGAATTTAGGTCCTTAAAATAAGAATCAAGGTCCTTAAAGTAAGAATCTAGATCATTAAAATAAGAACATTTAACATTTAATAATTAACAAATAACAGTTAGCGGTTAACAGTTAACGGCTAACAGTTACCGGTTAACAATTACCGGTTAAAAGTTAAAAGTTAACGACTAAAAATTACCGGTTAACATTTACCGGTTAACAGTTAACGGTTAACATTAACCGGTTAACATTTACCGGTTAACAGTAAACGGTTAACATTTACCGGTTAACAGTTAACGGTTAACCATTTAACGGTTAACATTTAATGATTAACAGTTAACGGTTAACAGCTAAAATTTAAAACTTAACATTCTTATTGCGACATACTTACCTACTTACCTAGAGTATCTGCATTTAGTGTAATTGCTGTTACTTGAGTGTATATTGTGACCCATGTTTATTTCGACATACTTACCTTCTTACCTTAAATATGACCTTGACTTTCTGCATTGAGTTCAATTTCACCTCGAGCGAATGCTCGAGAGATTCCTGATGTATTCGTTTTTCGACCTATTTTAATCTCTTTGAGCCATTGTAAATTGTGTTTACCTGTTATTTTTAACGAGCTGCTTTAGACATATTTTAATCAAACTGAAAAGAAAACCAACCAGTGAAAATACGACTTTAAATTTTAAACTTTAACCTATTTTTATTCTTAAAATCCTATGCTTATGGAATAACATTGTGTATTAATTTCGATGCTTTGAAATAATTTTTAAGCCTAATTGAATTAATATTGGGTTTTAATATCTATGCTATGTATAATTTTAAAACAAGATTGAGTCTTTTTGTTCATAATTGTATGCCTAGTTTGATTTTAATTTTTTGGAAAAAAAAATTTGTTTGGATTTTGAAAATTTTACAAAGGGGTAAGCCTTTACATTTTTCAAAATTTTGGAAAAATATAATTTTTCGAAATTACATTTTTAATTGACTTGAGGTGATAAAATTCGTATATTGTACAGTATAGTATTTTTTTATATCCAATAATAACATAAGTATTACTAATAATTATAATACATAAAACATGGATTCAAAACAATAGAAAAATATTACTTTAATTTAATTTTACTACGGCTATCAAAACTGTACACGAAAATAAACTATCTTAAGATATAACTTGCATTGTATTTACAACATCTAATTAAATTTTGTTTAAAATTGAAAAATTAAGATTAAAAATTAAAAAAAAGGTCAAGAAGTTGGTATGTAAGAATTTCAACTTTTTTCGATAGAATATAATTTAGCTTAAGATCTAAATTTCGGGGTGGCATAAAGTATGGGTGGTAAGGTAAACAAAAAGGAATTCTGTATGAAAATCGATTCAGTTTTTACAAAGTTATGAAGGTTGTAAGTAGAGTAAAATCCTGAAACATTAACTTTTTAAGATAGACTTTTATTATTTTTGGCTATTATTTTGAAGATAAAATCTAAAAATCAAGGCAGGAGTACTTTTTTATCCTAATTTTATCACCTTAAATCGATTGAAAGTGTAAATTTTAAATTTTAAATTTTTCAAAAATTTTGAAAAATGTAAAGGCTAACCCCTTTGTTAAATTTTCAAAATCATAAATTTTTTTTTTTTCTAAAAAATTCAAATTAATTATTATGTCAAACTAGGCATTAAATTATGAACAAAAAGACGTTTCGTTTGAAAATCGGTTGAGTTTTGACAAAGTTATGAAGGTTGTAAGAAAAGTAAATTCCTGAAACATTAAACTAGGAACTTTTCAAGATAGACTTATGTTATTCTTGGCTATTATTTTTAAGGGTAACTATGCCAAACTAGGCATAAAATTTTGAACAAAAAAACTTTTTGCATTAAAATCGGCTTGGTTTGACAAAGTTATGACAGGTTTAAGGCGAGAAAAGTTGAAATTTGATCTCCTGATATGCGATGTCTATTATAAACGCAATGACGGTTGCTTAATTAAAATAAGAGTCTGTGCATAAACTAAATATCCATTTGTTGTACACCCAATTATAATCTCTTTAATTAATACTAGCACTTATATATTATCATTAAATGTTGTACATTCTACACTTCAGGAGAGAAGCATAGAAAGTATACATCAATATTACTATTTAAGAATCAAATATGCAAAAATGTTAAAATTAATCGTCGTAAAATAAAATTAAAATATAATGCTTTTATACTATTAATTAGGCATTTTATAATTTGTGCTAATAACAAAATATTGTACCTTCTTTCTTTATATATCAAAATATAAGCCTAGAAATAATATACCAATGTTACTCCTTAAGGATAGGATTTTAAGAATTAAGTGAATTTAAAATTGAAAACTTAAACGTTATTTTTTACTGAAGGACTTTATTTTTAATAGGTCCTTAAATTTAGAATCTACATCCTTAAAAAAAGAATTTAAATCCTTAAAATAAGAGCATTTAACCTTGAATATTTGATAATTAACAGTTAACGGTTAACAGTTAACGGTTAACGGGTAACATTGAACGGTTAACATATACCGGCTAACATATACCGGTTAACAGTTAACGGTTAACATATACCGGTTAACAGTTAACGGTTAACATTTAACGGTTATCATATACCGGCTAACATATACCGGTTAACGGTTAACAGTTAACAGTTACCGGTTAACAGTTAACATTTAAAATTGAACATTCTTATTTCGACATACTTACCTATACTCATTGTAATATGTATTTATATAAGCCCACCACCCAAAAAATACACAAAAATGTTTCGCTTGAAATATAATTGTTTCAATTTAATTTGTCGAAATTTTTATTGTATATAATTGTTGCCTTTTTGGTTTTCCATTACAATTTTTCGTTTGATATTTGTAGTATACGAGTATATATAAGTACTATATAATTGGTATGTGTATATAATGCTCTTCTGTTTATGTACTTTCGAGTACATAAGTATACAATACATAAGAGACATTTAATTAAAAGTTGTTGCTTTCGTTTAGCCCTCATTAAATACAAAATGTAAATTACAATTTGACAAATAGTAAATATATATATATACCATATATATATGTATATATATATATTCTATGTCTAAGTTTGAGTACCCTTTGAATTGTGGAGCACTTTAAAAAAAAAAACTTTGTATTGAGGGTATTCCGGGGCTCAATGTTAATTCATAAAAATATTGCCCTTTTTCTGGGATTGAGAAATAATTTAAGATGAGTTTTCAAATTTAAAAATGAGTAAATAAAATTTAACTCACTAAATTCAGTTGAAATTCAACATTTAAAACACTTAATTTTGTTATACTTAGACTTAAAAGACAGTGTTGCCACCCCGGTTCAAAACATATGCATTTGCCCATATGGCAACACTAAACATTGTTGATAAGTATTTTAAAACTTTGCAATTGACAGTTAAATATGCAATTTTAGCGCTGCCAACTTAACGGCCTGGCGTTGCCATACTCTTGAACAAAGGTTATTAGGAACCAGCGCGGGGAATACCCTTATTGTACTTATATATAGAGTACATATACATATATGTACTGAAGTGTGTATATACAGTTGAAATGTATCTAACATTTTAATTCTTTGTAAATATATTTTTTAGTTGTGTTTAACAATTGGTTTAGTTGTAGTTTAATTAGTTGTTCCGCATGGTTAGTATTAGACTTTAGTTGAATTTATACATCATACAGATAAGAATCTTAAAATATATATATATATATTTGTATTTATGTATACACACACATATTTTAGTTTATTCAGTTTGGATGGGTTATTTGTTTTATTTTGAAAATTTAAAGCTTTCGTTAGTTATACTTTGGTTGTAGTTCTTCGTTAAATTGTTTGTTCATTCTTGGTCGAAATTTAGTAAAGTTACTTATTTATTTTTAGACAGAGATAGAAGGGGCAATAAGTTTGTTAAGCGACAACTAAAAGATACAAAGATACAAGATACAATCGATGTATTAGGCAATTCAAAGAAACTGAAGGCGGGGCCATTGAATTGACTCAGTTTTGCAGCATTTGCAATTGAGATGATAATAATAGATACTAGGATTAAGATTCTAGGTAAACATAAATATATATATAAATTTATACATATATATAAGTGTTATATATTTAGATAAATAGTTATAGAGATACTTGTAGTTAAGGAGATACATATATAATATATAAGTATTTACTCGCATGTGGGTTATTTGAGCTTTTGCATTTGCAACTTAATTATTTGTTTGAATAACTTTTCTATATACTTGTTAATATACTTGGTAAATATTGAAATGTAATTGTTACTTAAGTTTAAACAATATTGTTCATTATAACGCAAAAATCTTGTGTGTCGAGGAGAGAGTCGTTTAGCTGGGAGACTGTTACGAGTATACACACACATATTATAATTTTAGTATAAGAATATAAATAGATTGTTAAGTTTTCTAAGCATATATTATAATAATACTACAAAAATTTGTGGTTAAGCGTGATTTGAATGCTGACAAAAGCTAAAGTTTTAGATGTTGTGTGTCATAGCAGACAGCTGCTTGTCAGCCTGAACTGAATGATATTGAACAAAATTGTACAAATTATAAACTTTCTCATTTCTTTTGACAACAAGCTACAGCGTAGTGTGTTACCTGCCTGAGTTTCATAGCTGTCAGCTATGATAAATAAAAATTGATGTAGTTAAAATTAAATGATAGATTTGAAATAAAATCACGCTGCGTCCACTTATGAAATGACACTCAGAAGAGACTTTAGCTAAGAGACAGAGAGAGAGAGAGAGAGAGAGAGATAAATAGAGAGAGAGAGAGCGTGGCTTTGAGTTTGTAAACACGTTTGTAAATAGTTGCAATTTGTTGGACAGTGTTGTTCGCACTCCTCATCTTCATTTTGATATCATCTTCATTTCCTTTTATAGTAATCCTGCTCTGACTAGAAACTCCTACTCCTACTCCTACTCCTACTTACTTACTCACTGACTTACTTAACGCATTTCCTCTCTCACACTCGCACACACCAATACACACACACACACAGATACGCACACTCGCACACACAACCACACACCCATAAGTCGTATCTTATGTTATCTACACCTGCTCGGCGCTTTCATCCAAAACCATCGAGTGCAGATCCATCGCTGATCGCGTCTTCCTCGGCGGCCTCGGCATCAGATAGTGACTCGTACTTGCCCCAACGAAGACGGAGTTTTGACGGGGCCTCGAGACGTGAGAGACGTGGGAGGCGTAACCTGCAAATATACGAATATAAAAGTTGAATAAGCTTCTTTTCATTTTTCCGGTCTAGCTTTTCATTGAGATGAGAAACGTTTTGGGCTGTCAAGTAATCAAATGTGCGGAAATTTAGAGACGTTTATGCGTAGTGCATAACGTGATAATGAGCTAATTGTGATCGTCTTGAATGGAGCTGAATGGAGTTTTTATTGTGAAAACGATGTATTAGTAAACTATATGAAACTAAGGAACAAACTGTATAGGCTCATAGCTTAAAAATTGCTCAAATTTAAAATTCCTTCCATTAAAATAAGTCAAAATATTTTAAGGATAAACATAAACATACCAACTACATATTTGGACTTTAGGAAGAAAAAATAGATGCTCATAAATTAAAAATTGCTCAAATTCAAAATATTCAAACATGAAAATTCCATTCAGTAAAGTAACTAAAAATATTTTAAGAATCGACATTAAAATTCACCGACTATATGGACTTAAGGAATAAACTGTAGGGGCTCATAAATTAAAAATTGCCCAAATACAAAATATTCAAAACTAAAAAGTCCTTTGTTCCTTTGATTGTAACTTTGAAAAAAATAATTTGTATTAAGAAATTATAACAAATGACAAACAAACGTATATTAAAGAAGAAATGTTGAGGACTAAAATATAATTAGGAATAAAATATAATTTTTGTTAAATATATTTCTTGCATGAACAAAGAAATCTAGGTATTAGAAACTTTCGTAAATTTGAGCTACTCGAAAAGCCAATTGTTGCTGATTTGTGACAGTGAAATTTTTTAATATATTTATACTTTTTTTTATGATTTTTGTTGAAAAAAATTACAGATATAAGTAGAACTTGATTAAGATATATCACGTTAAGCGAATACGCATAAACCTTATATTTCATCAGCTCAAGTAAAGCGCATAAATGTTGAATGTTGAACAAGTGTTGACACGCACACACACGCACTTCCAGACACACGTCCACACACACGTTCACACACATTTATAAGCACAGGAACATGCCTCTTAATTCTTTTCGTAGGCAAGCTGAGCTTCCATTTTCATTTTCATTACCATTTGCCATTCCCCATTCTCTACGCACAGTGGTCTATTTGCTCAATTTAGCGTCGATTCGTTTTAATTTATTAATAATGAGGGTATTCTATAAACAGATTCAGACTGGATTTTGATTATGCTTAATCAAATTAGTGATTTCTGAACAAAATCAGTGACTATAATGATTATTATTATTATTTTTTAAATAAAGAAATACACCAACTTATAATGGACGTAGAATAAAATAACTCCCATCAAAGTCCTTATTATTTTACAATCTCTGCATATCCGTCATGATTTTTAAATTTCTGATTTTTTACGTTTTTCTTCAATGATAATCATTAGTTTTGAACAGGGATTAAAACCTTAACCGATACCGTAACCTTTAACCGGTAAAAACCGATTGAAATTTGTAACCGTAACCAAAAATATTTTTTTCCACTGTACCGAAACCCATAAACCGAAACTCTTTTAACCGAAATAACCGATTAGTTACTGATTCATTTATAAGGGTTAATTTCGGTTCTGGCAGTCGCAGCTACTGAGCAACTTTGAACTGCCATAACTTTGTCAAAACTCAATCAATTTTCATGAGCAATGGAAATTTCATCATTATTTTTCCTCTAAATTCGCTCTGCATTTAAATTTCTTTCATTTTCAAAAATTTTTGAAAATCTAATTTTTTGGAAAATTTACAGTGTTACCCCTTTGTCTTTTTTAATTTTTCCGAAAAAATTCGAATTTTCAAAATGAACAAAATTTAAATGCAGATCGAATTTAAAATTAAAATCATGCTCAAATTTACATTGCGCATGGAAATTGATTGAGTTTTGACAAAGTTATGGCAGTTCCAAGTTATTAAAAATCAGTAAAATCAAAATAATAGAAATTTTCAATCAAATAATAATAATATCGACATTTCGCTGGACCATTCCTGTAACTTGATAACATTATTTTCCTGGCTAAAAAGAGCATTAAGTCGATTTTCATGTAAAGCAATGAATAACGCTTTTAATTTTGATCAACCGAAAACCATAATTTAAATTATTTTTGTGAAGCAAAACCATACTAGTATTTTTAAACCGAAACTTACAAAAAACCGATAAACGTTACGAAACCGATACTCCAAGACTTTGCATAACCGATAACCGAAAGCCATAATTCGAGCATAACCGAAACCGTAAGTGACACCAATTTCCCTTCGGTTTTAATCCCTGGTTTTGAGTAATTTAATAAAAATAAAACAATAATCAAATTAAAACATCAAAAATTATAATCATTAATTAATTAATTTTTTTGCAATATAAAATTGGAAAATTTCGGATTAAGCGATTAATAAATTCAGAAAAAAATGATTAAAAACCACTGTGCTACGAAATTTTTCCAGCAGCTCCATGTGTGTGTGTGTGTGTGTGTATGTGTGTGTGTGTGTGTGTGTATGTGTGTGTGTGTGTGTGTGTGTGCGGATGTGCGCGCGTTTTCACAAGATTTAATTGCAGAGCGACAGTGAAAGTCAGAGTGAAAGTCGCCGCTGTCTCCTTGCCACTTGCCACATGCCACATGCCACATGCCACTTGCCCCAAGCATGACCCGAACATTCCCAACGAGCCAACAAATGGCATTAAAATTGTATTGTTATTTCCTATTTCGCTGCCCCTTCCGCCCCCTTTTGGTTCCTATTCGACATGCAACCATCGTGTTGCCATCCTTTTCTACACCCTCTCCCTCTCTCTCTCACTCTCTCACACAAGTTGAACGATGCGTTGTGCGGTTTAATTGTCTGGCAACTCATAAAAAGTCCGACTAAATGCTGCACTTAAAGTGAGACACGCCTCAACTACGAGTAGTTCACATTAAACATATTTATAAGCATTTTACATGACATGACTTTTCTCCACATGCTACGCTCTCTCTCTCTCACACTCTCTCTCTCTCTCTCTCTCTCTCGCTCTTTTACTCAATTTCTTTGCTGCACTTCTTCTCCTTGTAAAAATATCAAAGTCTCTAAATGTAGTGCTAATGCGAAAAGTCTGTTCTGCATTACAGACAGTCTATTAACGTAAGAAGATATGCAGTCTGCGTTAAAAACTAAAAGTATTCGCACAGCAGATACCCTGTACTTATTTATTTAGCGAAGCAACAAACTAAAAAAGCAACTAATGAAATTTGAAGGCTGCAAAACGGCTCTGAACCGAACCGAAAACACTTTCTTAATAAAAGATTCGATTCGGAAAAAATAACAATATTATTATTTTCAATATTGCGCAACTATTTGAGACTTCGAATAATTATCATAAAATAATAAGTCGTATTTAAATCTTAACTAATTTAGATTATTTAAAAAATTTGAATATTTTTTTTAATACAACATTTAATTTGCTTAAAAAATCAAGGAAAAATTAATGTAAGAATCAGGGATTAAAGCCGAAACGAATATCGATTTAAGTTACGGTTTCGGTTATGCTCGAATTAAGGTTTTCGGTTATCGGTTATGCAAAATCTTGGAGTATCGGTTTCGTAATGGTTATCGGTTTTTTGTAAGTTTCGGTTTAAAAATACCGGTATGGTTTCAGTTCACAAAAAAAATAAATATTAAGGTTTTCGGTTGACCAAAATGAGAAGCTTAATTCATTGTTTTACTTAAAAAAGAATTAATGCTCTTTTAGCCTGGAAAATAATAATAATTACTGAAATCGTCCAGTGTAATGTTGATTTTATTATAATTTGAACTCATATAAATTTGGTTCATTTGGTTTGATAATTTTAAATATTTTGATATTACTGATTTTTAATAACTTTGAACTGCCATAATTTTGTCAAAAGTCAATCAATTTTCATGCGCAATGTAAATTTGAGCATGATTTTACCTCTAAATTCGTTCTGCATTTAAATTTTGTTAATTTTCAAAATTCGAAAATTTCGAGTTTTTTAGAAATTTTACAGTGTTACCCCTTATCATTTTTCGAAAAATTTCAAAAATTTCGATTTTTCAAAATGAACAAAATTTAAATGCAGAACGAATTTAGAGGTAAAATCATGCTCAAATTTACATTGCGCATGAAAATTGATTGATATTTGACAAAGTTATGGCAGTTCAAAGTTGCTCAGTAGCTGCGACGGCCAGATCCGAAATTAACCCTTATAAATGATCGGTTACTAAACGGTTATTTCGGTGTATGGGTTTCGGTACAGCGGAAAAAATTTTTTTCGGTTACGGTTTCAGTTACGGTTACAAATTTCAATCGGTTTTCAGCGGTTAAAGGTTACGGTTTCGGTTAAGGTTTTAATCCCTAGTAACAATAATATTATTATGTTTTAAATTGAACCAAGGTTTGAACCTAAGTCTTGCTCTATGGTTGAAACCACTAAACCAAACCTTTACCAAAATATTTGTGGTTTGCAGCCTTAATTACAATATAGTATTTAATATTGACTATATTTTTGATTGCTTAAAATATTTAGTGTACCTGGGATTATTTCTTTGATAATGTTATTTAAAAGCATAGCTGATGTCGTTTGGATATACCATAATATCATTATTAAATAATCTATTTATGTATAGATTCTCCTATTTTAATATCTATTTGTGAATTTCGTTTTCAGGTAGTTGCTTCTTTGATAAAGTGGAAATTAAATTGGAAATGTATTTACATGTTTACTTTAAACATATTTGGAATTTGATTAACTTTGATAGAGATAATAGAGCTCTTATCGAGAGTTAGTTACTATAAAACCAACTTTTGTAGCAGAAACTTAAATGCTTAATTAAATAGTTTCGGATAAATAAAAATTTACTTTTGAATTTCCAAAAGTTCAAAGAGAAGATAAATGTGATCCATTTCTAATTGTTTCTCTTATTCTAATTGCTCAATAGAGTTCGTATTGTGACTTTATTTATCTGAAGTTTAAATTAGTTGCATAAATTTTACTAAATTGTGAACAAATTTAAAATAATTTGTCATTAGCCGGGGAGAATTCGTTTAGTCCATGAAATGCAATTGAATAGAGTTTTCTTGCTAACTTTATTTGCATCGCAAAGTTGGCAACACTTTGGCTGACGCACAAAATTATGCTACAGAAATTGCAGAACGTGCAGCGCATTAGTGAGCACACACACACAGATACACACACACACACAGATACACACACAACACACAGATACATGGTATGTGAAGATGTGGTTCGATATTTCCCATTTTATTTTCATTTTAATTGCATTTGCATTTTACACGAGCTGCAAACGAAGCGCGTAAACAAAGGAGAGGGGAATAAAGAGAGCAAAGAGGAGGTGAAGAAAAAAGCTTACCCTTCGCATATAGACTGGGATTATAGGCCGCAAATTGACACGTTGGCATATTCAAATTGTGATTGTGCACCATCCCCATCGACATCCGAGAGACGGAGGTGCGCTGAAAAAGAAAAGACATAAAGAAAACGAATGAGAGGGGAAGAGAAGAGAGACAAAGAGAATGTCAATTAATTAAGATTTAAGTCTAGAAAGAGAAGATTTACAATATATATTAAGTATTCTTCAACTTAAATCAATCTAAATTTATCTCTATTATTCATTTGAATATCAACTAATTAAGATTTAAGTCTATAGCATATATGGTAACTAGACGAATTATAGATATTAAGTATTCTTCAACTTAAATCAATCTAAATGTATCTCTATTATCAATTAATTAAGATTTACATAAGTCTACAGATTTATAAATAGATAAAAATATTCTTCATCTTTAATAAATCTATATCAATAGAGTGCAAAAGGTGCATTTTCCTATCACATGTGATAGGAACAAATATTTTATAGTGTGCTTTCCACTGTTCTATATTTATATATAATATCCATTAGAATATCAAAAAGTTAAGATTGAAGTCTAAATAGAGCGTAAACCAATCTAAATTTATCTATCTGTAAACAACATACATTTGATATAAAAGTAATATTTGTAAAAATTCCTTATCCTTAATTTCCTATTCCTTATTCCTTATAGATAATATTAAAAAAATGCCTTTATGATAAGTTATAGTTATTATATAAATAAACTTTCTGTATATAATTATAATAGAGTTATTCATTGCGTATAAAATTAAATAGTGGACTATTAAAAGAATTCCTAAACTTAAGAGGTCCAAAATCAGATCACTAAAATCTAATCTAAAAATTGTATTACAAATAAACAATTAAATTAATATTACACTTAAAAAAACCGAAACGAAAAATAGGTTAAGTCTGTGGTATAAACAAATAAAAATTAATACAACAGTTGTTGCAAGGGTTGGGAAAAGCTTAGAAAACACCAATTAGAATAAGTAAAATAATTGAAAAAATAAATAAATTTCTAATCCGATGGGCGAGGATTTACAATTCTTTATTCTCGATTGATTTAAAGAAAGCTTGTGGAAAACTGCAGTTTAGTTAAAACCAGAGATATAAACCGAAACGAATATCGGATTCAGTTACGGTTTCGGTTATGCAAGAATTAAGGTTTTCGGTTATCGGTTATGCAAAATCTTGGAGTGTCGGTTTCGTAACGGTTATCGGTTTTTTGTAAGTTTCGGTTTAAAAATGCCGGTATGGTTTCGGTTCACAAAAAAAATAAAAATTAAGGTTTTCGGTTGACCAAAATAAGAAGCGTTATTCTTTGTTTTACATTAAAAAAAAGACTTAATGCTCTTTTTAGGCCAAAAAATAATGTTTTCTGGTTACTGGAATGGTTCAGCATTATTTAGATTTTATTATAATTTGATCTCATATAAATTTGGTTCATTTGGTTTGAACATTTCAATTATTTGGATTTTACAGATTTTTAATAACTACAAACTGCCATAACTTTGCCAAAAGTCAATAAATTTTCATGCCGAATGTGAATTTATGCATGTTTTTACCTCTAAATTCGTTCTGCATTTAAATTTTGTTCATTTTAAAAAATCGAAGTTTTCGAAATTTTTGAAAAATGATAAGGGGTAACACTGTAAAATTTCTAAAAAATTCAAAATTTTCGAATTTTGAAAATGAAATAAATTTAAATGCAGAACGAATTTAGAGGTAAAATCATGATCAAATTTACAATGCGCATGGAAATTGATTGACTTTTAACAAAGTTATGGCAGTTCGAAGTTATGAAAGTTGCTCAGTAGCTGCGACGGCCAGAACCGAAATTAATCTTTATAAATGAATCGGTTACTAAACGGTAACTTCGGTTTAAAGAGTTTCGGTTTATGGGTTTCGGTTACGGTTACAAATTTCAATCGGTTTTCATTGGTTGAAGGTTACGGTTTCGGTTAAGGTTTTAATCCCTGGTTAAAACTAATCATAAATCTAAATAAAATTTATATCCTAGCTGTCAACTTTTTAAAGTTGTCTCTAGAACTAACCCAATTATAATCCGTTGGAGAGTTATGGTATCGCTTACCTGATGCGTCTGTACCGCTTCCATATCGACCAGGGGACACGAGCTGCGATGTTGTTGCTGAAACTTTGGTTGATAAGGCTCCAACATGCGAATTTTGCCCCAGCGATTGAAGAATAGCATTATGGCCCCGACCCAAAGGATGAGCACGAGTCCCACAATCAACACCTCCTCGGTGCGTACTATGATTTTGGGTCCTGCAAAGAAAGCAACATTTATTTTTAAATATTTATTTTTCTTTACTTATTTATTTTGTAAAAAAAAACTGGTGCGCACGTACGATGCATAAATAAATCAAGAGATTCAGATTGAAATTCAATTATCGTCGGCTTTAGAACGTGTCTTCTTTCTAGTCACAAAGTGGCAATTGGATTACAGTTAAGGCCATAAACATTCAATTATCTGCATTAGTTGCATGTATAACAATAAATTTGACAGGCTTAACTTTCGTTTTTACCTTGAAATTTATTATTTTGCTTAAATTTAACAAATCTTTTACAATCCGTTTAAACTTTTTGATTTTCTTTTTGCAAATGTTGCCATATCATTGAGATTTTGTTAACTAGGCAGTCTGGCAGCGCTGGTTGCATGCGTGTTAAGTTGGCTGCGCCTAATTCTCAGATATTAATGTATATAAAAAAGTACATTATTCTAAAAATACACCTTTCTTGATAAAAAGTAGACTGTATGAAATTTTGAAAGAGAAAAAAAGGAAAAATAGTTGTATAATATATTTACATAAGATAATTTATTTAACTAACAATTAAAGCTTTTAGGCGTTGCCACTCAGCGAAAAATTGATGATGATAAGTCGATTAAATATTTAGAATATTCGTAAACATTAAGTGAACCACTTATCTGATTAAAAGTTCTACGACAAAATGTCTTTAATGGATGGACCAATTATTTTAAATACCACTACTTTGTTTTGTTAATATTGTTGAATATATTGTTACATATATGTGTATACATATGTTTATAAATATATACAGACACACTTAGCCTCTTCAAATGTCAACTTAACGAACCGCCGTAATCAGCTTATGACCAAAAAGGCTACTCGTAACTCGGATTATACATATGTATATATAATGTTTTTTGTAGCATTTAAATTGTTTTGACAACATCTGTGAACAGGAATGTTCGAGCTAAGTTGAGGTTAGGTATGGTATCTAATATTTCGCATACTATAGAATATTATTTATGCAATCTTTCGAAAAGTTAAATTGTAAAACATTTTTCTTCATTTAAAAATAGTGAAAAAAATAATAATAAAATTATTATCTTAAGCTCGATTTATTAAAAAGTTGGGAATAGTCCTATTATAACATATTATATTTGTATAATATAATCCAGACTGCAAGCCATCAAAATTCTGGTTAAGGTTACGTGGTTCCAACCATAGAGCAAAGCTTAAATTCGGTTCGCGAACTCTGAAAATATTTGATTTCTTTCCGATTTCTTTCCGATTTTTAACTTATTAAATTTTAGATTAAAAAAAACAAATTTTAAAAATAATATACATTTTTTTGAAGTCTCAAGTAACATGAAATTTATTAAGCTATTTTTTTTTTTGTAAACAGAACCTTTTATTTCAAAAAGTAATTTCACAGGACTTGGTTTGGTTCGGACTGCTTAAAATCTAGAACCAAACCGGTTCTGCGAGATTCGGTTCAGAACAGGCTTGCAGCCTTGCAAATAATTGATAATTAGTTGTAAAATGTAAAAAAAATGAGGGAAAAACTCTTCGATTAATAAAAAGATCTATTTAATGAGATCAATATTCAAACTTAAAACCAAAAGTAGTTTGATAGGCAATGATACTATTGAATTTAATGCTTGATTGAACCAAAACTAACCGTTAGATATGAATCGGGTACTAATCGGTTATTTTGGTTTCGGTATAATACAAAAGTTTGTATGGTTTTCAGTTACCGGTTAAAGGTTACGGTTTCGATAACGTTTTTAATCGCTGCTTAGAAGTATAAAAGATCATTTTCCTTAAGGTAGTTTTTGGGTTCCTTAAGACGGTTTGCAGTGTTGCCAACTTACCCGTTTCGATAGCTGTGCCATTTGCGGTAATTGTGGCACCTGTGGTGTCCTGAGTGTCTTCCCGGCTGGTCAGTTCCCCGATGTAATCGTCGGATGTGTTGCTGCTGCCACGTGCATCATTTGGTGGCGACATGGCAGCTGTTTCCTCGACCTCGACGAGAAAGTTGGTGCCACCCTTCCAGCCGGATCCCCATTCTGTAAGTTGAATTTTGATTGGATTGGATTGGATTGGATGGAGTCCATCAATCGTGTGGCATGTGGCAAGTTTACTCACCTTCCGAGATGCTCGTCGAAGTGCTGACCTCCTCGGCGAGTACTGCCAGCTTAACAACTGCAAAGAAAAGAGAGAGAGAGAGAGTGAGTGTGAGAAAGAGATGAATGACAAACGATAAACTTGAATGTGTGGCAAGTGGCAGCTAATGTTGACTTGGCCTCTGCTTTGCTTTGCTTTGCCACTTATTGCCCTCTGTCTTTATTTTTGCCTTGGCCAACAGCCAAAAGACTTGACAAAAAAGTTAGCTATAAGAAAGTTGGCAACTCGGCCATGTGTTGCCATCATCGTGGCTGCAACTGCAACAACAGCTCTGCGGTCTCATGATACCACAGATATTGTAAGAGTTCGATAACTGAATATTGACACACATCTCATCTCACAGTCACATCTCTTTTGACAGACTTCTCAATAGTTTGGAAAGTGCGCATGCATTGACAATATCTCTTTCACTATGCTTATATAATACCAATATCAATTTAATTTCCCACCCGAGGAAAGTTTTTGATAGGGGGTTGCATTCTTCACAAAACAAACTTGCACTGATAAAAATAATTATTGTTCTCGAAGCACAGAAATTTTAAGACCTAAAAAATATATGATCAGAGTCAAAATTTCGAAAGATTGTGTTTTTTTTAAATTTGATTTTTGAAATCAGGTTTTTTTATCGATAAAATTATTCTCATTTAACTTTAAAAATGACCCAAGGATTGAACCTTAGTTTAATTTAATAAATATAAATATTTATATTATATTAGTTTTTCCTTGATTTTTTACATAAATTAATTTTTTATATTAAAAAATATTCAACTTTCGTAGATAATTGAAATTATTTAAGATTAACATACGTCTTATTATTTTATGATATTTGTTCAAAGTCTCAATTAGTTGCGCAATATAAGAAAAGCATAAAATTAAGATAATAATTTTTTTAGTTTAGAAAGTGGTTCGGTTCAAAGCAGGGATTAAAACCGAAACGAATATCGGTTTCAGTTACGGTTTCGGTTATGCTCGAATTAAGGTTTTCGGTTATCGGTTATGCAAAATCTTGGAGTATCGGTTTCGTAACGTTTACCGGTTTTTTCGTTTCGGTTTCGGTTTAAAAAGGTATGGTTTCGGTTCACAAAAAAAAATTAAGGTTTTCGGTTGACCAAAATTGTTTTACATAAAAAAGAATTAATGCTCTTTTTAGCCTGGAAAATAATGTTATCTTGTTACTGGAGTGGCCCTGCGTAATGTCAATTTTATTATAATTTGACTTCATATAAATTTGTTTTTAATATTTCGATTATTTTGATATTACTGATTTTTAATAACTTCGAGCTGCCATACCTTTGTCAAAACTCAATCAATAAACCGAAACCGAAATAGCCGTTTAGTAACCGATTCATTTATAAGGGTTAATTTCAATTCTGGCCGTCGCAGCTACTGAGCAACTTTGATAACTTTGAACTGGCATAACTTGGTCAAAAATCAATCAATTTCCATGTGCAATGTAAATTTGAGCATGTTTTTACCTTGAAATTCGTTCTGCATTTAAAATTTGTCAAATTTTTGAAAATCGAATTTTTTAGAAATTTTACAGTGTTACCCCTTATCATTTTTCGAAAAATTTCAAAAATTTCGAATTTTCAAAATGAAGAAAATTTGAATGCAGAACGAATTTAGAGGTAAAATCATGCTCAAATTTACATTGCGCATGGAAATTGATTGAGTTTTGACAAAGTTATGGCAGTTCAAAGTTATTAAAGTTGCTCAGTAGCTGCGACGGCCAGAATTGAAATTAACCCTTATAAATGAATCGGTTACTAAACGGCTATTTCGGTTTAAAGAGTTTCGGTTTATGTGTTTTGGTACAGCGGCAAAAATATTTTTCGGTTACGGTTACAAATTTCAATCGGTTTTCACCGGTTAAAGGTTACGGTTTCGGTTAAGGTTTTTATCCCTGGTTCAAAGGATCCGGTTCGGATTGCTCAAAATGCCTGTTTGGTTCAGAACCGGTTTCATCCTTGGCTTTTTTGTTGCGTTTTTAAATTAAAAAAAAAATTGTAAGACCAATACTTTTAATTTTTGAAGTCATGTTTTTTTTATAAGCGTGTGCATCTTAAAAATTTGTATCATAGAACTTTAAAAATGAATTTAAAATGCATCGAATGAAATAGTAATAAAAAGTTGCATTCATTAGTACTTGTTCCATATTTTCGAATTTTCCCTATCCTTAATCCTTCATCCTTAATCGCTCCACAATAACTAAAAAACCACACTAAAATATAGCTGGAATTCACAATTCATTCAAGTGCAATTAATTTAACAACAATCAAGAGTCCTTAACATATTGTTCAAGTTGCATTGTCTATAAATTTGACACTTAACAAACATACAACACACAATATTTAATTCAGAATTCACAGTGCAGCCAACTTAACAACATTCAAGAGTTTTCCACTCATTTTCTCTCTTTCAAGGGTACAATTATTGTTGTTTAGTCTATTTCTACACATAAATTTCAATACCAAAGCGAATTTCACATGAAATTCACAATTTATTCAAGCGCAGCCAACTTAATAACACTCAACAAACAGTGTAACGTTGCCAGATGGCTGAAGTAACAAGTGGCAATTATACTGTTAACTAATTCGATTGCGTTTTCAATTAGAATCAAACGCATTTCAGGTGCAATCAAAGGTAAACTTTTGACTTGCAGTTGGGAGGCAACTTAACATGGAATAGAGAATGATTCATCAAAATTGTAGAATGTTTCCAGCGAGTGCCACTTGCCACTTGCCACACAACTGGCATTTCACATGTGCAACATTAAGTTGCATGCGGCGTGTCTACAAAAAGCAAAACTAACTTGCTGCTAAAACTTGCAAAGTGCTGGTGTCAGACACCAGGCAATAAGGAGACACTTCGGCCAAGAAGTTCTTATACCCTGTAATTAACATATTGCAAGTGCGAGGTATAGCATCGTGCACAGTTAGAGCACATTTCGTAGATTCTCTGCGAATGATACAGATATATGTAGATAAGTAGAGACCCGTAGATAAACTTACATATGATTTGAAAAAATTACTAATACTAAAAATGTTAAACTAATCGCAGTTTTTAATATAAGAATAAATATCTTAAGGTGTTAAGAAAATATGAATATGTTATATTTTCATGTTCAACCAATTGTTATCACATGGCGTTTTGGTTAGAGTTGCCGCTTCAGGTTGTAAACAAACGGTGGGTTCGAATTCCACTCTAGCCAAGGAAAAACATATTAAAGAGAAGTGTATAAAAAAAACCAAACCAGAAGGAAATTTATATTCATACATAAAAATAAAGCTACAATAAAAATATTATAAAGTTAACTGCTCTTATTTCTTTTTTTGTCTTAAGTATTTCAAAACTGTTTGATTTATAAATAAGAACATTTATTCTTATACTTATATATTTGTGGTCTTGAAAATATAAGAATTTGTAATCTTAAGAAGTTGGTTTTATGAGAAATGTTCTTAAAATCAAGCTGTGTTTTCTAACTTTAAGACTTTTATGTTCTCGGCGCATTTTTTAAACCAATTCCGGGACCAAAATCTTGATTTCGAACGTTTTTTTATCAGTGTATTATTAATTAGATATTTTATATCTCTGCCTATCTGAATGTCTTCATTTCAGAGGTTTTGAGAGCTAGACGGATATATAATATATATTGAGAAATAATTTTTTACCATATTCTACACAATTCTCACAATAGAAACTTTTATTAAAATAACAAATCTAAAATACAAATAAACGAATTGTATTCTTAGGTTAGATTCATGAAAAATATTAGCAATTTTGTTATTAAACAATTCTATAGACTTTAAGATTAAAGAAATCGAAAACAAGTGAGAAAATAAATAAAATAAAAATTCAAGATTAGAACCAAAACTTTGGTTTCCAAAATGTTTGTTGAAAATTCAAGATTTAGCATGCGAAGGCAAAAAGCAGTCAGGCTAACTGAGAACTCAGTACAGGGTATCTCGTAGTCGAATTTAATCAATTGTTGTTGTCCTTTGTGAATACGAGTTTCGTATATGGAAAACTTGAGGCAACTTTTGGCACTTTGTTTAGTGCATTAAAAGTTCGAGCGCAGTAAGCAAAAGTGAGCAACAAAAAGAGGAGGACTATAAATGGGAGTAGGGGAGGGAATACGGAAGGAATGTAGGAAGGAAGAAAGGAAGGAGGCGTGGCACTACTAAGTGGCGCTGTGTTGTGATGATGATTTATGAGGCAACTGCAAGAGCAGCCAAAATACCATCAATTTAACGTTTCCAAAATAAAGTCAATGGCAGTGTCAGCCTCATTGACCTTGACAGACATTCGACTGGCCAATTAGGGGTATTCCTACACTCAGAATAAAAATATCAAGATTTCTGTACTTAAGCAGTTCTAAGTTCGGAATTTCCAAAACTGAAAACAAATATCTTATTTCAAGTTAGATTTTCCGGAAATCTTAACATGATTCTATTTTTGAATTTTTTAAGTACGTTTTGGGATTAATTCAAGTATGTAAAAGATCGCAACTTACTAGTTTAAGTACACAAAAATCTAGATCTAATCCCTAGTACAAAAAATTGTCAAATTCAATTTCATTTAATCTTTAAATAAACACTAGTATATATACTAAAATTAAGGAAAATAACAAAATTAAATATTATTTAATAATGGTGTATTGCACATATCCCAAAATGTATCTGTTTCTAGTAAAAAACCTTCCCATTTTTAAGTTCATTTCAATCTTTAAAAAATATATTTTAAGTAAAAGAAAATCTTAAGTATAAAAAACTCTGTTATTTTCGAAGGTATCTTAACAAGACTCCCAGATTTTACGTATATATATTTTGACCAAATTCAAGTAAAATCTGACTATTATTTCAGATGGCTGTCATAGGAAAAGTCAGTCAGAATTTAAAATTTAAGATCGAATCATATTTAATTTAAGATATTTAATTATAATTATTATATTATTATTATTATATTATTATTATATTATTATTATATAGTTAAAGTACAGACGTACCTAATTTTAGGTTGGCATATTTTTCTGAGTGTACACCAAGTGCTACCCCTATCGCCATACCTCTCTCTCTTTCGCACTCTCTCTCTCTATGGAATAGTGAGTATTTAATTTATTTATTTACTTGCTGCTCATTTGGTTAATTTGGTTAATTTGCTTAATCTACGCACAAAATGAGCTAATTAACATGCACAAATTATGCGCAATTCCCTCACGGCATTAAGAACTGGGCTAAAGATCTGGCCAAAAGCCGAAGGAAAAAGATGAAGCAGAAAGCAAGTAATAAAATGAGATAACACACACACACACACACACACACACACACACACACACACACATGGTCAAAGCATTAGCATTAGTTTCGTGGAAAACCTCTTGAGGCACAATGAAAATTCCTTGTAATTTATGAATGAAACTGCGCATAAAAATGCAAAGTGTAGACGAAAAAATGCAAGAAAATAGATAATGTAAAACAGTGAGAGAGAGAGAGAGAGAGAGAGAGATGAGTAGAGAGAGATAGGGAGAAAAAGAGAAAGTGCAGCAGCAGGAGCTAAAAGTGCAGTAAAAGTGAAAAGCATTTGATTAGTTGAGGCCAAGGAAACAAAAATAAAGGGTGAACCGGAACGGAAGTGCAGGTACAATCACTGTGTGTGTGTGTGTTGTTGTTGTTGTGGTGTGTGTCACCAGAGGGTAAACCTGGCAATTAAATGCTCGTTAAGTCAAAAACCAGCAGCAGAAACAGCAGCAGGATGTTGAGCTCCCTTCTAATTACTTAACGCAATTGCAGTGCAGCCAAAAAAAATAATAATTATAAAAACCTACACTAAATGTAACAAACAAAAGAAGCACGACTACCAGTTACTCTGTAAGTGGAAATGAAGCTGACAATTTTTAGAATAGGTGCTCTGCTTTTTAATCTAGCCAATTTTTTGCTTAAATTACTTATTGTCAGCAGTAAAAAAGAGTTGAACAAAATGTTGCAACTTTTCACTTTAATAACTTTGTTGTTTATCAAGCAATCCTCATGAAATTTTCAAAATTTATAGCTTATAGACAAATATAAAATTTAATTTAATATCAGTTATATACATTGCATATAGTGATTGTAATCAAGGTTTATGAAAAGTCATAGTTAAATTTAAATAAGATATGTAATATATAATAATATAAATAATATATTTCTTATATTCTCAGCATATATTTCCATAGCCCTAAGCTACCCTTTTTTTATATGTTCACACATTTACAGGGTATTCGGACATATGAAAAAAGCAATTACATTTTTGCGCAATTCACAAATGACAAATGAATTGTGACTCAGGGCGAATCATTCACACACAAGTTGCTGCCACACGTGCATAAAAACATATTATCTTCTCCTCCTTTCTCCCCCCCCCCCCCCTCCCTTTTTAATCGAAATGTATCGATACAAAGGTATCGACTACAGATTGTCGTTTCAATTATGAGTAAATGTACTCCAGAGGCAGACAAAAGCGAGGGAATCCAATGCCGTTTAATAATTCATAAAGAACGCCGATACAGACATGCACACGCACACACACGCACACACACACACGCACACACACACAAACACACACACACACGCACACACATGACACATGTATTGAACTGAAAGTAAGAAATAATATTGATTTTCTATGTATTGCAATACTTAGGCTTATAAGTATACGCACACTCGCTCAACACTCGGAAACTTTCAACATCAAGCAAACAAATAATATACAACACACACACTCGCACACACACACACAACTTATGTGTTGTTAATTCAACATGACACATGCAAAAGTTGAAAAACGGGAAAAAGAACAGCAAAAACACAGCAGGAAACATGGAAGAAATTTGTAAGCTTCAACAAGACGAATCTTTAATGCCCTTTAATCAAGTTTGCATATTTTTGGTAATTGTTCGGTTCGGTGGTTCGAATTATAGAGCAAGATTTTCTTTTTATTTATGAAAATATTTTTATGGATTTCATTAATTTTAATTTTTTTAAAGCTACTAAAATTTTTGTGGTAAAAATTCTAATTTTGAAAATAATCTCAATTTATTTGAAGATTTAAATATGACTTTTTTATCCAAAGTTTCAAATTGATTAGATTATTAGAAAAGCATAACATTTTTTTATTATTATTTTATTTGTGAACATAATTTTTTATTTATTAAAAATTCCGAACCGAGAGTCGTTTCAGAACCGGTTTGCAGCCTTGTTTCAAATAATTAAAATAATTTAATTTAAGCATATACTAGAGTATTCCTGAACTGTATAGAAATTTCGAGAACTTAATAGATACTTTGAATTTGGTCCTAAAATAAATATATATGGAGTGGATTTAGAAACAAAAATAAATGTAGCTTTAGGGAAAGATTTTGATGTACTCGTATTTAATTTCTTTTTCGAAACTGTCGACAAATTTATTCGTTACTGTAAGATCAACAATTCTTTTTGCTTTTTTTCTAACCTTGTTATTTTATTTAAAAAATGAAATATTTTTAATAGATATTCTTGACTTTAGTAACCTGTATTTTGTTCGCTGAAAACACTGATTTTCATTGCATCTTTGTCTGTCACATATCGTACCATAAGTCTAGCATACCCGCCTGCAAAGCTTATTACCTATAATATGTATTCAATTTGATTTAAGATGATTTCGTATGTACTCGAACACACTGCCGAAAATGCGAGTGAATAAGCACATATTAGTTGAACAGGATATTGAGTGCCTGTCTTCCTATCAAAGGGAATACCTGGAGAAGTCTCTTTCTTCCCTTTCCTGTCCCGTTCCCTTTGCTCCCCTTCTGTTCAGCTGTTGCCTTAAAGCACAGGCAAGTGAGAACAATATTGTCGACTGTAAGATACCTGATAGTTAATTGAAATATATTAGTTTAATAAATAATTATTAATTGAAGCTTTGAATTGCCTACACAGGGAAAAAAAAATTATTCTAAAATTTAAGTTTAAAGTTGTTGATTTAAGCATAATTTTAAGTATGTATTCAGGATATTATTGGTAAATTTAGGAAATATGCGGATAAAAAAGCCTAAAATATATGATCTAACTAAAAAAATGTACAGAACCGCATTGGATTGAATCTATCCCGGTATCCCGGATTTGTTTTTTCTGTGTACAAACTTAAAACAGGCATAACTACCATAATAATCATCCGATCTTGATATGATAAAGTAAAATAATTGACAATACTTAAAGGAAATGTTCAACAGACAAAAAAATGATTCTATCTTTAAAAATGTGCGTGTAGTAAATTTATTTCAGATTTAAAAATACTTTAATAGCCGTGGGGATACAATATACCCAAGAAGTCTACGAGGAAGGGGTATACCAAGTGTTGCATACCCAAAAGGCGCACGCTGCTTTCAATTTAATGTGGCTGCCTCAAAAGCAGCTGCTGCATACAGTCAAGCGGTTAAGTATGTTGCCACGTAGAGTGAGCATCATAAAACGCAGAGTGCTGGCTAAGTGGTCAACCCAAAGGGGGAGGGGGAGGGTGGTGTGGTGTGGTGTGGGGGAGTTAAACAGAGTTGGGGGCGTGGCACTACTTGAAGGTTTAATTAATGTTGTTGCGGTTCATAAAGCAAATTTTCTACACTGAAAAAAAGATAAAATTGTGAAATCAAGTCCACTCAACATACATATTTTGTTTTTAAATTAAGACCATTTCAAGTCTAGATTACTAAAATTAAGAATATTAATCTGAAAAATCGGAGTTCTTTATACAAAAAATAAATGTCTTAAATTGTTGTAATCATATGAATTTGTTATATTTTCATGTTTAAACAATTGTGATCACGTGTCGCTCTGTCTCTGAAAACAAGCGCGGGTTCGAATCCCACTCTTGCCAAGGGAAATCATTTTAAAGGAATATTTATAAAAAACAACAAGCTAGAACAAAAGTTATATACATATGTACATATAAAAATAAAATAACAATACAAATATTGCTAGTTTAAAATAAATCCTATCTTATTTTTTGTATTTCAAACTATTTGGTCTATAAATTAGAACATTTATTCTTTTCAGGGATTATAACCGAAACGAATATCAGTTTCAGTTATAAAAAAATAAAGATTAAGTTTTTTAGTTGACCAAAATAAGAAGCGTTATTCAATGTTTTACATGAAAAAAGACTTAATGCTCTTATAAGCCTGGAAAATAATGTTATCTGGTTACTGGAATCGTCCAGTGCAATTTGTATTTATTATAATTTGTCCTCAAAAAATTTGATTTATTTGGTTTGAAAATATCGATTATTTTGATTTTACTGATTTTTAATAACTTCGAACTGTCATAACTTTGTCAAAAGTCAAACAATTTCCATGCGCAATGTAAATTTGTGGATGATTTTACCTCTAAATTCGTTCTGCATTTCAATTTTGCTCATTTTGAAAATTAAAAAATTTCGAGTTTTTTTTAGAAATTTTACAGTGTAACCCCTTATCATTTTTCGAAAAATTTCAAAAACTTCGAATTTTCAAAATGAACAAAATTTAAATGCAGAACGAATTAAGAAGTAAAATCATGATCAAATTTACATTGCGCATGAAAATTGATTGAGTTTTGACAAAGTTATGCCAGTTCAAAGTTATCAAAGTTGCTCAGTAGCTGCGAAGGACTGAACCGAAATTAACCCTTAGAAATGAATTGGTTACTAAACGGTTATTTCGGTTTAAGGAGTTTCGGTTTATGGGTTTCGGTATAGTGGAAAAAAATATTTTCGGTTATGGTTTCAGTTACGGTTACAAATTTCAATCGGTTTTCACAGGTTAAAGGTTACGGTTTCAGTTAAGGTTTTAATCCCTGATTCTTATACTTATATTTGTGATCTTGAAAATATAAGAATTTTTGATCTTATTAAAAAGAACTTGGTCTTTAACTTTCAAGAATTTTATGTTCTCGACCCAATTTTTAAACCAAAATCTTGATTTTGTAACCTTTTTCTTATCAGTGTAGACGAGCACAACTGTACAGGCGAAACACCTGGATTAATGCAGTTGTTGTTGGGCAAATCCCGAAGGCTGCCACATGCCACATGCCACTTGTCGCATCACTCGGCTAACGATCTGACGATCTGATGATGATGAAGAAGAAGAAAATCAGTGCACTTGGCTCAAAGTACGTACGTCAAGGCAAATTAAGAACTAAATAGTTGCGCCCCGTTGTCAGTCAAATACATAACGATCATGCAGCTTATGAGGAAATTGCCACATGTGAAAATTTGGCATGATTTTTCCCAATGCGGAAATACCAAACGGCATTTCCCGTCTCGGCATTTCGAGTTGCCCCGTCGTCGATGTCGCCGCCTGGCCGCCAACTTGCCACAATCGGTGGAATGGCCCGCCGGATCAACAAGTGGACAAAGTCGCAATCGAAACAGAAACAGACAGAGAGAGACAAGAGAAAGAGAGAGAGAGAGAGAGAGAGGGAGGGAGATAGAGAAAGATAGAGCGTTAACTACCTGGCCAAGACGGTGAGTTTTATGGCCGCAAGGAGTTGCCCGACCTAAGGACATTCCGCAAATGCATTTCGTAAACAAAAGCGTCTGGCAAAATCACAAGATTTACGCACATTTTACAATAACCGAAATTTTTATAGCTTTGTTTTTGCATCTCGTCCTTTTTTTCAGGAAGTGAGCCAAAAAAAAAAATGCAGACAGAAAAAAACTAGGAAAAAATAAACAATCAATCAATTGCAAACTGTCCAGATGTGCGGTGAGTGTGGCCCTTTATTTCTCTCTCCCTCTCTCTCTCTCTCTCTCTGTCTCTATTTTTACCGCTTTCCCTTTCAATTGCTTTTCCTTTTCCTTCACTTGCACTTGTCCCTTCCCAAAAGTTACATATGAAAATCTCAATAAAAAAATGCAATAGAAAAATCTCCAAAATTTGTTCTCATTCTATGGAATTAGAGTTCCGGGCACGTTCCGACCCTGTGTATCAAGTGTCCTTCTTTTGCATCGCTCTGATTCCATTTTAAGTGACTTTCACCCTGCACAATTACCACGAAAAGGGTGTGACACATTTCCTCTCAGTGGGCGTTACTCTTGATACTCTTACATTGCAAGTATATTCGAGAGATTTCTAGAGATTCAACAAGGGGAGTTCCCACTTTGCTAATCGCTAAAACTTTAATTAGCATATTTACAGGGTATCTTGGTTGTTGATGCTCTTCTTGATATTCGTATATTGTAAGTATATTCGAGATTTTTCTAGACGTTCCCGCTTTGCTAATCGCTAAGTTATTAATTACCATATTTACAGGGTATCAATAAAAATAACTGTTGCTTTTCTTGATATTCGAATTTCAACAGGAGGAGTTTCTACTTTACTAATCGCTACATTTTTAATTACCATATTTACAGGGTATCTTGCTCTTCTTGCTACTCTTACATTGCAAGTATCGTCGAGAAATTTCTAGAGATTCAACAAGGGGAGTTCCCACTTTGCTAATCGCTAAAACTTTAATTACTATATTTACAGGGTATCTTGGTGGTTGTTGTTCTTCTTGATATATTTATATTGTAAGTATCTTCGAGATTTTTCTATAGGTTCAACAAGGAGCGTTCTTAATTTGCTAAATCTTGAATTATTACCTTTACAGGATATCTTAGTTCTTGTAATCTTTATAGTTCTTTATAGTTCCTACATTACTAAAAATTTAAAATAAATTTAAATCTCCCTTGTTCACTATCGAATTTACAAAAGAAATTTCCAAAATTCTTTAATTTTGCACTTTCTGACTAGAAAAACATCGATCCGAATTTTTACAAAGTATTTTATAGCACAACTCAACTTTCAATTAAGAGCAAAGGTTAATAATTTTGTTTTTCATTACAGAGTATAATATAAAGTAACTTAACTGTCAGTTAAATAGATTATTTTCCGAAAGTAAACTTAATTTTTCATATTGCAGGGTATATGTTTTTATTAAGCATATAATAGATATCTCCTTGCATACACGACTTTTTCCTTTAAGAATTCAATAAAAATGTATTTAAACTTAAAAAAGTTATCTTTTAAATTTTAGAGGGTATCTTGAGTCATGTCAAGACACTTATATAAACTTAAAGCTGAGAGTACTTATTAAAAAGTAGTCCTATTATTAAGAGCAACTATTTCTCAAGCTAAACCATTTACAGGGTATTTATTAGCATGGTTTCATGCACTTTAATTGCTAACCCATTTCAGCTTGTGTCAATGGCATTTCAATTTGTTTGTTCTCATCGAGGTTGTCAGTGCAACAGTCGCAACATGAACTGCAGCTGATGTTGCAACTCTGCTTCTATTTGGTCACTGAGGGGGGCAACCCTGAAATCAACTGGCGTTACTAATTGACAGGCAACGTCGAATCGGCAATGGACAATCGAAATCCGACATGGGAAAGATTGCATTTTAGTTGAAGTTGCATTAGTTGAAGTCCTGTCCAGTTTTAAGTGCTCTCAATGGGATTGATTCTCAGATAATGTGACTGGTAAATACCCATTGATTAAGTGCTAAATTAAGTGACAAATTGATTGAGTTGCCAGCTAAATTAAGATCTCAGTAATATAAATTAGAGAGTGTGGAATACCTTGAGTTTTGGTTATTTATATTTTGAAATCTCTTTTATATTTTAGACTTTTATGAGTTTTACTTTCGTTATAATTCTGAAACTCTTTTATGATTTTCGTCGGATTTCCATCCTTTTCTGACTTCCAACATCGAAATAGGTCACTGAGTACTAAATTGTTGTAGTTATCTTCCTATTTTTAGGACTCATAATATAATTCCTGTATATACTTAGTTTCAACACAATTAAAAAATAAGCACAGTAATTAAATAAATTTAAAATACATGTAGATATTAAAAGCTAGCTTTATTTTATCATAATTAAAAGCTGTCATAACTATAAGATACCCTGCACCTTCATAATTCAAGCATATCTTGAGAATGTCGTAATGCTAATGCAGAAAAGGTAAGTCCCAAAAATATATAAAACCAAATACAATATACCCTTTCACTTAACTTTTAAGTAACGGGTATAAAAATAGTTGTAACTATGAGACACCTAATACTTTTTTTAAAGTCAAGTTTAACTTTTCGTTCCCCCAATAATACTAAAAAAATACTTGTTTACAAACAGTTGGAATTCATAGAATCAAAGTAATTCTTTTGTTGCATTTAATGCATTGAATTTAGCACAACTTTGTAATACCCTGTTGTAAAATATATGGGGACATTTAAGCTAAAAGCTGCTGACATTGTCTGCAAGTTGCTTTTTTTATTGCTCATTTGTTGGCTTTAAGTTAATCGAGTTAAACTTGCAATAACTTCAGCTTGAGCTTTATTCCTAACAGGCAGCTGTTTCCGTTTCCGCTGCCCCTTTTCCTGCTCCCCTCTCTTTTCTCTTCCTCTTCCTCTCTTTCTGTCGTTCTATCGAAGTGAAGTCAAATCACGTGCTGGCCGCACAAAGCAAACAATTGTGAAATATCGGAAAATGTGCAACTGCAGTTGGGAGATGTTTGCACAATGTGCGAAGGACTAAGGACACTGTTGGTCTAGGTCTCTATCTTGGTCCTTGGCATGCAGACTACACTGAAAAAAAAGACCGACTCTTAACATCAAGAACATTCATCTTACATATTTTGTTTATTAAAATAAAACCATTTTAAGACCAAATTACTAATGCTAAGAATATTAAGCGGAAAATCGCGGTTCTTAATATTAGAATAAAAATCTTAAATTGTTTGGAAAATATGAATATTTTATATTTTCATGTGTAACCAATTGTGGTGCCTTGAAAACAAGCGCGGATTCAAATCCCATTTCTTGCCAAGGAAAAACATATTAAAGAAAAATTTATAAAAAACCACAAGAAAGAAATTTATACATACCAAAATAAAATAACACTAAAAATCAGGGAATAAAACCTTAACCGAAACCGTAACCTTTAACCGGTAAAAACCGATTGAAATTTGTAACCGTAACTGAAACCGTAACCGAATACAATTTTTTCCACTGTACCGAAACCCATAAACCGAAACTCTTTAAACCGAAATAACCGTTTAGTAACCGATTCATTTATAAGGGTTAATTTCGGTTCTGGCCGTCGCAGCTACTGAGCAACTTTAATAACTTTGAACTGCCATATCTTTGTCAAAACTCAATCAATTTCCATGCGCAATATAAATTTGATCATGATTTTATCTTTAAATTCGTTCTGCATTTAAATTTAGTTCATTTTGAAAAATCAACATTTTCGAAATTTTTCGAAAAATGATAAGGGGGTAACACTGTAAAATTTCTAAAAACTCGAAATTTTCGAATTTTGAAAATGAAATAAATTTAAATGCAGAACGAATTTAGAGGTAAAATCATGCTCAAATTTATATTGCGCATGGAAATTGATTGAGTTTTGACAAAGTTATGGCAGCTCGAAGTTATTAAAAATCAAAATAATTTATAGGAGGTCACATTATCAAATCAACATTAGACTGGACCATTCCAGTAACCAGATAACATTATTTTCCACTATTTGGTCTATAAATAATATTCTTATACATATGAAATGCTCTTATAATCAAATTATGTTATGTGTCATTTTATGTTCTCGACGCATTTTTTGATCAAAACTCTTAGTTCCGACACCAATCTATTGATTATAGAACCGTACTTTTTTCAGTGTACCGAGGGGGGTTTCCCAGGATTTCCAGAGTCCGATTCAGCATTCGACATCCGGCATTTCTCAAACGCACTACACAGAGATAAGAAATGGTAGAGAGAAAAACCCCGAGCTAAATACCATTTTTGGGATTTGGAAAAAACAAATTGTCAACCACACGATGCTGAGTTTGGCCATAAATTGAAAATGTTACTTAGATAGTTGTTGGCCAACACGGGGGGGAAATACCAGTTGGCTCGGGAAAAATGTTGCGATTGCGTGTGAAAATGCAACAAAAACCACGTTGCACACTTTTCACATTTTCTACACTTTCCGGCGATAGTCAAATGAGTCGGAGCCAATTCAAAAGGCCAAGGAGTCGAAACATCAGCGAGTGTGAGAAAGTAACGCCTTAACCCTTTAACCTTCACCCTTTCATTTCAGCATTTCCTCATTTCCTTACCCGCTTCTCTATTGCCAATTGCGAAAACTATAGAAGTGTGCTTCCCAGTTTGTGTTTACCCGCAGTTCCTGACAGTTCTCATCAGCAAAACCCATCGCAATGTTAGATTGTCCATGTTGCACTGTGAAGGGTTTGCCACAGACAAGGATTTATTGCAATTCCAAGAAGTTGAGGGGCCTATCCCAACAATCAACAATGCGACTACTGCTTAAATCCTCTCCCCTAATCGCTTTCTCTCTTTTATTCAAAGTCTGTTTAAACATTGCTCAAGTTCATTAGAAGTGCAAGCTTAAAGTAGAAGCTTTATAAGTACGCTATGAATTTACATATATATGAGGATATCTGAGTTGAGACTTTATAATTAGCTTTATGTCGAAATAACATATAATGAATACAATTATTTTAGAGCGTTTACTTTTCTTAAATCTTATTACAAGTGAAAGCTTAAAGTAGAAGCTTTATAAGTTCATTTTAAATTTACAATGAGGATATTTGAGTTAAGACTTTATAATTAGCTTTATGTCTAAACAACATATAATGAATAAAATGATTATAGAGCGATTACTTTTCTTAAAGCTCATTAGATGGGCAAGCTTAAAATAAAAGCTTTATAAGTTCGCTTTAAACTTACATATAATCAAACAATGAGAATATTTAAGTTGCGATTTTATAATTAGCTTTGTGTCTAAACATAATTATTAAAGTTATTACAGAGTATTCACAATTCCTATAATTCAGTAGAAGTAAAAGCTTAAAGTAGAAGCTTTATAAGCTCGCTCTAAATTTATATTTAGCAATAAAGACATTTGAATTTCGATTATTTAATGATTCGCCTTAGCTCCATAGCAATTATAATCATTACAGAGCATTATAATATTCTAAAGCTCCTTATAATTACAAGTTTTGATTATGAGCTTTTTATTAGACAGGTAATTAATGTGGGATTAACATTATGTCAAGCTCGCTTTAACTTGTATTTGAGTTGCGATTATTTTACTATTATAAGGCATTCTAATTTTCGAAAGTTAATTTACAGAAAAAGCTTTAATTATGCGCTTTTTACGATCACAGAAAATTAATTTTTCATTTACTTTTTTACATTCTAAAGTAAAAGCTTTAAATATGAGCTTTTTTAATTTATTAAATTAATTTTGAGTTAACTTTAACTTTAATTTTCCTAAAGTACATGAAAAGTTTAAGCATAAAGTGAAAGCTTTATTCTCAATTCGTTAGAGATTCCTATACAAATATTAAAACATTTTTATTTTCCAAGTTTTATTTGAAGTAAAAGTTTCAAGGGAAAGCTTTACTGATTCTCTTGATATGTATAATTCAAAAATTAATTTTAGTAAAGAGATTAAAGAGATTGGATTGGATTGTTCTAATGTTTGGATTATATATTATAAGGCAATCTTCAACTGGAGATTCACAGTTTGAACTTAAAGAATCTCGAAATACCCTACATTAATAACCAGTTAAAATTAAGTAATACAAATTTAAACTGAGCTTAGCAGGGATTATGATTAAGCAGGATTTTCCAGCATTTTAAAATGAAAAACTATGTAGAATAAAGTCAAGATCAAACTGTAATTAATCTTAAATATTGGATTATAGACTGTTTGCTTAAAGTAAGTTAAAACTAAACAAAATTTTCAGTGAAACTTGTTCACTTTCAATTTAATTTTCACAACAATTTCAATTGTGAATTGCTGGGAAGTCAATTTTTGTTGGTATTTCGTTTAAAACTGAAGTGAATAAAGTGACAGCCTTGAGGCGCAGTCATAAGTACATGTAGTTATTGGCCTAAAACAACAATATGGTTAGAAATAAGCAACGAATAAGTGACGAAGTTCCATTCAGAGATTCAAGTGAAAATTCTCGAAATCAGCTCTCAATAAACTCAAGAATTTGCAGCCAGATCGAAGAAGGCGCAGCTGTTGATACAGAGTATAATATTTCTGAAGTCTACTATATATGTATGTCCGTGTTGTTCTGGCCAACTATTGTCCTGGCCATTGCACCTTGTGCGCCGGCGTTTGCACAACAATGGCCCAAAACAATATCGCAATGGGCCAAGGTTAGCGCAGCTCTTAACAAAAAGCGGCACAAAATGAAAATGAAATTGAAAATTAAAAATTGTATATTGGTAAATATTAAAGAAATCGAAATATCGATAGATGGATTTATTTATTTGATTTAGTCGAAGAGAAAAAGGGTTTTGGTTTTTCAGCCTGCTTTTGGAAATTTGTGAATATTTGCGAAAATTGCCGAAATTCAAATGCTGGCCTGAAACTGTTATCAAGGTCAAGCGAGGAAGCGCAGGTAGAGAGGGAAGAGGGGCAATGCTTTAAGCCAGGCCAACGAGCACACGTGCATGTTTAAAACGGGCTAACTGCTTTCGGGCCATATAGGCCATAAATGCGCTGCGGATTAGCCATCAGGTAAAATACATGGCTATGGAAATAAATTCGTAGAAATTCGCGAATATTAACGTTGTTACCTGTGGCCAGAAGGCGAACTCTTAGCCTATATAAGAGACAGTGGCAGGAGCTGCAGGCTAAACAGTCGAAACTGCAGCAGCAACGTGAGCAGACGCATAAACAGACAGAGAAAGAGAAAGCGATAAAGTGCAAGTGAGATAGTTAAACGGAAAGTTTGTAAAAATTTAAATACAAAAATGGGTTGTTGTTCAAGCAACTTGAAGTTGGAAACGCAACTGGAAAATGATGGCAGCAGCATTTATGCTTCCAAACGGAGTCGGAGTCGCAGTGGCAGCAACAACAACAGCAGCAACAACACTAACAACAACAACAACAACAATAGCAGCGGTTTGGGCAGCAATTGCAGCACGCCACAAAGAAATCGCAGCATTTGGAGTCGCAGCCAAACGCGTCCAATTTGCGATGATTTTGAGGAGCGGCCAATGGAGGAGGAAACTCGAATGGAGGAAAAGAATCGATCCTGCGGTTATTACACTTGCAGCAGTGCCGAATCAACGCCTCAACTCTGTCGCACTCAGGACATGGACAACTCTAATGATAATGATCATGATAATGATCAAGATCATAATGATAATGACACTCAACTGGAGCCGGCGGTGGGGAACTTGGAGTGGGAAATGTTTATGATGCAACATGCGCAACGGATAATGCCGAAAACATCGTCACCGATTTGTCAGCGTCGTGAGGCGAAATCTGATTTAAATTCAAGATCTTATCACAAGTGGCGCAACTATTTGCAGAGCACACCGGCTCATATGTTGCACAATGTTAGCCACATTCCGGAGGCAATTGCCGGACACTTTTGTCCCACGGATTTTCCCGCTTTCAGCGATCTCGAGGAAATGGAAAGTGCTGCCAAGCGTTTTAAAGTCGACACGGAGGCCACAAAGAGTCTACCAAATTTTCAAATGACGCACACGATCAGCACGGATCTATAAGATGGAGTAGGAAGTGTAACGGTAGCGAGGGGCGACTCAACAGTTGTGGCAACTCAACAGCTTCGCTTGGCTTGAAGCCGTTTTGCAGTTTCTGCCACAACTGACGGCTACTGACAACAGGCGTGTCAGTCAGTCAGTCAATCAATCAATCAATCAATCAAACAGTCGCTACAACTTGTATATAATCAGACGACGACAACAACAACAACAACAACAGTTGTTCAGTCAATTGCCTTAATTGCCAAGCAACAACTACAACAATTATATCCTTTATTATTTTAAGCAAACAACTATTTTTTTTTAATATACATACATATTTTTTTTTAAATTTAAAATCAAATTTTAAAATGACGATTTTATTAATTTATGACGACAAATAAAATGTGCAAATATTGAAAAATAACAAGTGGAATTTTTATTGGTTTTTTCGATTTAAAATTAATTAAATGTTTTTCCCTGCCATTTAAATACTCACATATGTTTTAAGATTTAAAATCCTTTTATTAATTTATGACGACAAATAAAATGTACAAATATTGAAAAATAACAAGTGGCATTTTCATTTGGTTTTTCGATATGAATTTAATAAAATATATGTATATCTCTCTTCCCATTTTTAAAACCTAAATTTTTTAAAATTTTAAATCACATTTTAAAATGCCGAAATTATTAATTTATGGCGACTAACAAAATGTGCACATATTGAAAAATAACCAGTGAAATTTTCATTGGTTTTTTCGATTTAAAATTAATTAAAAATATTTACCTTTCCCATTTTTAATACACCTATTTCTTAAAATTTTAAATCACATTTTAAAATGTCGAAATTATTAATTTATGGCGACTAACAAAATGTGAAAATGCTGAAAAATAACAAGTGAAATTTTCATTGGTTTTTTCGATTTAAAATTAATTAATTTATATTTCCCTCTTCTGTAAAAATTACTCCCTCCCATTTTCCTTGTGGCACATTGTTTACTTTGTCAATTAGTTAAAGCAAAGAAATGAAAAACAACAACAACAACGACAACATTCAGTGGCAGCTACTGAATCTGTGTGACGGGTCAAAGGTCGTTCAATCATTTAATTTTCAACCCTGCATTCGAATTTCCTGTCGGTCAAGTTCTATTGATAATTTTGTTAACAAAACTTTAAACTGAAAATAAAACTTTAGCCAAAACTGAATATATATTTCAGTTCTCATAATTTTGAATTCAAATTGAATATTTAAGATTTTCATTATTATTTTATTAATTACTAATTCTTTTCTCTTTGCCTTTCCTTATCTTTCCTTCGCTTTACCTTTCGCCTCTTTTGTTTTCCTGAATCCTTTCTAACTCTACCTGTCTCTACCCATATATAGTTGTCTCTCTCACTCCAGACCATTTTCCTTGAACCTCTTAGCACTATTAGGCACTATTTGTCTTGCTCTCGCTCACACATTCTATCTATATCATAGTTTATTCTGTCTGTCCTTTTCTTTACCTTTCTTGATGCTTTTCTCTTGTTCTCAAGTTTTGCTAACTTACTACCTCTCATAACCCAACTATTTTTACCCCGATTTATTTATATCTGTCCCTATTTTTCCTGCTATTCTCAGTCTAGGTGTTTCTTTTTCTTAATCCGAGACTGTATTTTCTGCTTACTGCCTGTTTCTCTCTAACTCTCTTTGTCTTCGTGTCATTTTTACTTTCTTTCTGTCTCTCTCTTTTTCTTTCTCTCTCTCTGTTTGCCTCTCGTTCCATTCTTGGCCAATTCTTATTCCTCTTTGTCATTAATATTCCTGCCTCTTCCCGCTACTGATTTAATATCTCTCTCTTTTTCTCACTCCATGACTTTAATTCTATCCTTGACTAAACATCCATTTGTCCCTCTCTTTAATTTTTTAGCTTTATTTTTCTACATTCATTCTTTCTTCACTTTCTCTATTTATATTTCTACACTCTTCATTTTTTTCAAACCTTTTCACTCTTTCTGTTACTGCTTTTGATTCTCTTTTCCTTCTGTCCAATTCGTAAACGTTTCACTGGCTGCTTATTTCAGCTCTTAAATAAGAAAAGTCGATTTACAATTTGAAATACTTTCTGATTATGATCAATCAAAGGAATATATTAATTAAATTAGATTGATTGATAACTTCAATTCAATCGATGACAATGATTACTCAATTATTATCGTAATCAAATTGTTTCATTATGATTAGCGCAACCATAAAACTCGTAAAAAGTCGAAGTCGGAAAGTGTTTTCACAATCATCAATTTGCCCCTGCGAATTGCAAGAAATTGTCAATTGACGCCGAAAGTTCAAGGTAATTGCAAAGTTAACAACTTGCAACTTGCAACAACAACATCGATAATAATAATTTCGAATTTGATGATTTGATTGCAGCAGAAAACCAGAAACCAAAAGGGCTGCAGTAACTGCAGGGATGGAGAAGGCAAATTGGGCAATGAGAATGGGCAATTGAGTTGCACCGCAAACTGACCAAAGAGAAAAAGAGAAAAATCAATGGGCATTATTACCAGTATGGATAGTGTTAAAGAGCGTGCTCGACTCGTTGATACCTTATTTGAGCTGTTGTTGCGACACTACCTTAAATAACTTGGAAACATTTGACGAAATCGTTATGAAATTCTCTGGATATACTTAGAGTAAGCTAAAATAAGTGTGTGCCACGTATCAAGATCATATCTTTATTAATACAACTATTATATATTTCTATAAAATTATGCAGACGTTGAGGAAAAATAAAAAAATCTGATCAGATACCAAATTTTGCGGAAAAAGCTCTTATAGTCGCTGAGATCTGATGGACGAGTTGACAGAGAGAATAAATTTCGTTGATACTTTATAAGAACGGTTGCTGCGACACAACCTTAAATAACTTGGAAACATATAACGAAATCGTTATGAAATTCTTTGGATATACTTAGAGTAAGCTAAAATATGTGTGTACCACGAATCAAGATCATATCTTTAATAATACAACTATTATATATTTCTATAAAAATATGCAAACGTTGCGGAAAAATACAAAATATAGCTCCCTTTGGCCTAGAAGAAGTCACTTACCAAATTTCGTGGAAAGAACTCTTATACTCTCTGAGATCTGATGAAAAAATTGACAGATAGAGTAAATTAGGAACATAAGCACTGTACAACTTTGGTATACCCGGTCTCCCTTCTTATGCAGGGTATTAAAAATGTTAGAAATTGCTGGCATGCCACAGGGCGTATGTGTAATATTAAATCAAAACTTTATAAAATCTGCATAAATATGCAATAATTAATTATGGCATCAATGCCAAAATTGGCCAAATAGAAAGAGCCAGAAAGTTGTGTAAAAGCCACAAATATGGAAATATTGGAATGTGGCTTTAAATATTGCCTACAATTCCAGTTTGTCATATACTATATTATTTTACAATAAGAACAACATGGAGAACCATGACAATTCCTTTGATTGTTCATAATTTAAAGCTCGTAATATTGATTTTAACATGCCTTCCCCCACCCGCCGCATGCCTCATTACCACCCACCATGTTAAGTATCTTTGGGCCATGTCCATTCGACATCTTGGCCTCGTCAACGTTATCGATGGCCCAATGCCGACAGACGCCTGCCTTTGGTTAGGCAACTCAACAATTGACATTCTAGTTTGGTATTCAACAACAACAACAACACCCTAAGCTACCCTTGGTCCTATCACATTCCCTGCCCCTTTCCCTGCCCTTTCCCTGCTATCTATACTCGCCTTATAGGAGGACTCTACACAAGGGAAAAAAATCAAGTATTGCATACTTTAAACGCCACATTTCGAATTTGATTTCTCACCAAGATTCAAATTACTAAAGTCGAAAATTTCGTTCTTACTTTAAGTTTTGATATTTTAAGAACGAAATTTAAGTATTTTAGTATTTTTAAACATGATATAACTTTAAAACGTACTTAATTTAAGGACAATTTAAATTTGATAAAAGCTCTTTTATTTCTGGTACTGAGTACAAAATCATGTTAAAAATGAACAAGAGACTTGATTTAAGCAAAGTCCAGACTTATTTCCAAATCGTGTATAAAATGTTCTTGTATGTAAATTTCGAAAATTTTCGAATAATTTAAAATTTTCAAATTGAACGAAATTTAAATGCAGAGCGAATTTAGAGGTAAAATCATGCTCCAATTTACATTGCGCATGGAAATTGATTGACTTTTGACAAACCATACCAGTATTTTTAAACCGAAACTAACAAAAATCCGATAACCGTTACGAAACCTATACTCCACGATTTTGCATAACCGATAACTGAAAACCTTAATTCAAGCATAACCGAAACCGATATTCGTTTCGGTTTTAATTCCTGATTCAAACTTAATTTTAGTACGGCTTTTTTCTCTCTGTGTACTTCTCTCAGTTCCCCTGTCTGCCAACTATTTTTGTTTTGTGGCAGAACCGCATTTAGCCCTGACATTGCCAAGCAGTTTGCATTTTTGAACTGCTGCCGCAATGACGCGCACTGCCAACAGTGCTAGCCATAATTGTGCGCTCCTCAATTGTTCAATCAACCAGTCAGTCAATACGTCAATCAAACTAGCACCACCCTCCCAATCCCTTAGTCCTTAAAGTCTCCACGTTCCACTTCAAGAGCCCCTGCACCTGTGTGACCTAAGCAAAGGTGGAAAGTCGCGTTCGAGGTTGCAGCATGGGGTCATGGGTCACAATGCAATTTCAGTCAGGCATGTGTCTACACTGCACGAAAAGAGCGAGTGCGATGTGTGATGAGACTATACTTCAAATATACTTCAAATTAAATTGTAGCTACTATTAGTAGAAAAGTTGATTTGTTAGTGGTTCGAGCTATAGATGGACAGGGGCCTTTTCGGGCTTCGTGTCCCGCGGGCCTCTTCAAAAAATCCACGGGCTTCGTGCCTGAAAATCGCAAACGGGCTTTTTTCGTTCGGGTTCGGGCCTCAGCTAAAAGCCCGAAGTCCGGTAGGCCCGAAAATCAAATAGATATCGATACGTATCGATATTTTCAAAATTGACGCTCTAAGACTAAAATTTGGTATGAATTAATTAAAAAAAAATAAAAAGTAAAAACATTAAAAAATATTTTTTATATAATAATTTCAGCCGGGCTCGAGGCGGGCCGGACTTCTTAAAAATTTGTCCGTGTTGGGCTTCAATTTCCATGCGGAAAGTTAATTTGTGCATGTTATTACCTCTAAATTCGTTCCGATTTTAAATTTGATTCATTTTGAAAATTTTGAAATTTTCGAATAACGAAATTAAATAACGCTTCTTATTTTCGTCCACCGAAAACATTAATTTTAATTTTTTTAGGAATCGATACAAAACCGATACTCCAAGATTTTGCATAGCCGATAACCGAAAACCTTAATTCGAGCATAACCGAAACCGTAACTGATACCGATATTCGTTTCGGCTTTATTCCCTGTTTTTCAGTAAAAGAAAACGAACACAAATGATTGTAAAGTTCATTTATATCTCTCAGTGTAGCTCGATTTAATCGTGTCTATATGCATTGCACTTTGGGAGACATCAGAACGTACGTAGGCACACGTAGTCCCTTAGCTGACTGCAATCCGACTTGCAATGCCACTTTTCCTTTTCCACCTCCCTCTCTGCCCCTTCACATTCCACCCCCCATCCTCCCCATTTGGGGTAAGGACCCCCTCGTTAGATGCCCATAGAAACAATTATGAGCATTTTCTATGGGCAAATTGCAGCACATTTGCACCTGTGAAAATGCAGGAACTCACGAGTTTCCTTTTGAGCCTGCGAGCGAGGACACGACTTGATTATTGCAAAACTTTTTCCAGCTCGGCAATAAACTTTTTATTAAAGTGGGGAGGGGGCATGGCTAATAATATGAAATAATAATTTTCAGTTGCAAAAACGCACAATTTAACAATTTTATGTGTCAGGCGTTGCCAACTTTTTGTGCAGGACAGCAAAATATTATATTTATGTGAGTGTGACAAAAAAGTTTTGTATGTGTGTCCATTTGGGACACTATCGTTCTCTCTCTCTCTTTCGTTCTTGCATTCTGTTCGCCTCTCTTTCCACTTTTCGCACGCACACATGAAAATGATATGGAATTATTAACTTTTTGGGTCTCGAATTGGGTGATAAAAACAACAAAAAATAACTGAACCAGGCTTTTCATTGTTGGCCAACAAAGTGAAGGAGTGAGAGTAGAGGGGGAAAAAGGGGGTAGATGTGGTCAAGGGGGCGTGGCAAGCGCGTGTATCGGTGTAAAAGGTCTGGGCCCAGTCATAAATAGTAAATCGAAGCTATTTTCTATGGAATTTATGCGAAAAATGCGACACATGAAATTGAAATAAAAGGTCGAGTTAAAGGGGAGAAATTTTTGGTGGAATTGCGGAGCAATTCGGGGTAGACAGCGGGGTCCTTTGATATTTACGGCTGTTTTACATAATGCAAATGCCATAAATACAAAATATGACCATAAATTAAATAACAGTTGCCAATTCACATTGAAAAGCAAACTAAACAAAAAAAATTCCCTTTAAAATAAAGGACAAAGATTTAAAATTAATGAAAAAATTAATTCAAAATTAATTTTGAAAATTTAAAAAAAACATTGATTTATATAGTATCTGTCTATCAAAACAAAATATATTAGAAACTAACAAAATAAAGCTACTTTTGTCAGGTTGGGTTAATATTAATAATCATAATATATTAATAATGTTAAATTTGATTAAATGGAAGATTATGGATAGTAGTCTTTAATTTCAGTTTAAAGTTTAAGGCAATGTAGTTAACTTAATTTACTATTAAAACTTAATTTAAAGCAGTTCATCTAAAGAAATACAAAACTTCAAGTATGGGAATTTAGATAAAAAACGAATCAAAAACATAGCTGTTGATCTACATTCTAAAACTTTAGTATACTTCTATCTTAACACATTCTTGATCGATTATAAAAGTTTCATTAAAACCAAATAATAAATACAAAATTAATCAGCCATATTTATTAACAAGTCTATACGAACTCAAAGACTATACGAAGTATAGAACGTAAATTTGGAAGGTGTGCTCTAGAAAATCCCCTGCAGTTATTATTTGCTTAAAATTTCAAGTTCAATTCAAGTAACGCCCAGAAATCAATAAAAAAAACATAGTGGAACGTGGCAGAAAAACAGGAAAATGAATAATTAAATAAACAGGATATAATAAATAAGCACGTTTAAGCTCTATCTACAATAAATATTTATGTTTCGAATAGTTTAAGTTGATTGAGTAACGCATAACTAATGATATCTCTATCTATCAATATATTTAAGTAGGGAATATGCCAAATTGTAGAGTTCACTTGACTCGTACATAATACATGCTATTTCCACTGCTCTCCATGAACTTTAAAGTGATTGTTAACTTGGGGTTGGGCTACAAATTGGGGAGGTCAAACTCAGTGTGGTTGGTCTATCTATTAGTCGAGGTTCCATGCATAATTCAGGCACTCTAATGGTTGCCGCGGGCACCTGAAAACAACACAAAAAAGGCAGCTAAAAAAAGAGTACACTGATAAAAAAAGGGGTCTAAAATCAAGACCTTGGTCTCAGAACTAACAATTTTGGTTGAAAAAAATGGATCGAGCGAATAAATTTCTTTAAGTTAGAAAACACATCTTGATTTTGAGAACATTTCAAACAATTAAAAATTATTATATTTCCAAGACCACAAATATAAGTAAAAGAATAAATGTTCTTATTTGTAGACCAAATAGTTTAATGTACTCAAGACATATTTTAATATTTTTTATTGTTATTTTATTTAAATAAATATATGTAAACAATTTTTTTTTTGGTTTGGTTTTTTTTAAAAAATATATTTCTTTAATATGTTCTTACTTGGCAAGAATTAAGATTCGAATCCGAAGGCACCACAATTGGTTACACATGAAAATATAATATATTCATATTTTCCTAATAATTTATGATTTTTATTGCAATATTAAGAACTGCAATTTTTAATATTACTTGTATTAATTAATTATTAGTAATTTATTTATTATTAATTAATTAAATATTAGTAATTTAGTCTTAAAATGTTCTCATTTGATTAACAAAATATGTAAGGTGAATGTTCTTGATTTTCAAAGTTGTTCTATTTTTTCAGTGTAGTTGGTGCGACATTTAATCAGGGGAGAAAATGGGAATTTAGTGAAGGAGAAAAACTTACAGAGAGATAGAGAGAGTGAGAGAGAGATGAGAGAGAGAGAGAGCAAGTAGTTCCTACCTACTTCTAATTAGGCAGTCCCAAATGCAAAATGGTTTTAACAGGCAACTTAGTAGAATGTAGATTTTTGGTGTCGGATTTGGATTTGGATTGGTTGGATGCTACTTAGTTGTATATATTTGTTGGATGGTTAAGCTGCTCTAATTACTAAATGCAACACTTGAGTGTGGCACAATTTTTGAGATCTATGGGATTTAAATGGCAAATCCCACTTGAAGAATGTCGCGTGCGTGAATTTCTGGCCAAGATTAGGGCTGTGCCAATGATAACCGCAGCTGAGGACAAAGCCACAGATTAACCAGTCAACCCATACATACATACATACATATAGTACATATATGTATGTTCATGTGTGTGTCTTTATCTTTTGGGCTGGAGGTTTATAGCACTTGGAAGCTGGAAGCACTTGAGTTTTATGGAAAAACGTCGCTGGGATTCAGTTTTAATTCGTTCATCGCGTGAGGCGTAAAGGGGATTGAAATCCTTCACAGGATTATGTCTCATGTTGCGGTTTTATATATGCAGCTATCTAACTATCTCTCTCTATCACATTCTACCTCTCTTTCTACGTTAAAAGCCATTTAGCGCCCTGATGAATTTATGACCCATCTTAAAGCCGTGTTCTTTGCTCGCCTCGTTTCCTTTTCATTCCACATCAGACTCCATTTTTATAAGCTGAAAGGGATGGCAAAAACAGTAGGGAATAGACTGAGAGTGGGAGAAAATACCGGCTAAACAAAGCTAAAAGGAAGCCCCTGGAATTCGATGCGTGTAAACAAGAGAGCTACCTAAAGGGAGGGAAGTGGGAAAAGGGGGAAAATGAGGAAAAGCGGCAGCCTACGTTGATTGCAGAACCCAAAAGCAAAAGCAAAAACCAAACAAACCGAAACCGAAACGTTTTGTGTTTAATCAAATTCAATTATGAAAAATACACAAAAATATTTCCAAATAAAACGAGCGGTTTTTTACACACAAAAAAAAATAATAAAAAACCCATAAACCGAACACGACTAGGCATAATAAAAGTCGAGAAAGAGCTGAAATTAAATGAAAAACTAAATAAATAAAAAACTAAACTAAACACAGCATTAACAGAAATGATTTTAAAGAGCTACAATCTCTGATAAGTAGTTCACAAATTTTGTATTATAATAAACAATTATTTAAATATAATGATTAAATTTAGCACACGATTTGTAAACTACGTTATCTTAATTTCAAACGAATTCGAGATTTATTTTTGTATTAATTTTAATTTTTAATATTTAGTTTGAATTTAGGTTAAGTATTTAAAATTTATTGTTTTTCACTTGATCGGACTTTAATACATCAACTCAAATTAAATTCAATCCGCAAAATTGCACGAAAATTAAATTAAAACAGGTTAAAGATATTCACTTCCAAAAAATCTTCACCGAAAGTGAAAACCGGAACAGACCTGATAATAATTATTACTTCGGGTATTTATTGACCTATCTAGTCTACTTTAATGGAATTTAAAAATGTTAAAAATGTTAAAAATTGTAAAAATAATTTATTTTTTTCACTGTATCACTATTTTTTTTCACTTTTATAAAAATATAGTAACTAAAATAAGTATACGTTAAATTCAAAATATTAAGCAACGATTTGTAGAGTATAATTAATTCGACTATACTTAAGTGTTAAGTATTCGTTTGCAGATCCTCAAGTCAAATTCACTACACTCTATTTATTTTGTATTGCTTAGGATTCTTGAAAGTAAATTTAGAAACCTTCCTTGAATTCTTCTATTTATGTTTACACTTGGAATTTTTTTGTTTAAGTGTATAAGCTAACGATTCTAAATATTTCATATGGATTGACTAACAAAATAAATGGAAAAAGATCTTGAAGAACTTATTCTCTTATTCATATGAATTTTCTTTACTCAAGTATTAATTGTAGGGTCGTAACTACTTTAATATATTACTGCACTACCTTACAGGGTATCTGTCAGTCGTGATAGGCACATTTCATCACTAGTTCTTTTTCCACTTTGTTAAAGCTGATTGTGTTGAACTCAAGTGACAAAATTCCCATAGAGTCCTCAATCAAATTTACGTTAAGTTGCTGTTGTTTTTTGCACAGTGTATTAGTATGCTGTATACATGTGTGTGTGTGTACGTGTGTGTGATTGTGTTATCTGTTAGCAAGTGTGTCAAAATCACATTAGATGCTGTTAACTTTAGCCAGTGGCTTTTTTCATCGTTTTTCCTTTTGTTTGTTTTCCTCTGCGTGCAAATTGATTGATTGCTATTGATGCGTGATTTGTCCTTAACCCTGACATACAAATACACACACACACACATATATACACAAAGATACTCTATATGTACATATACATCTATATACACTGAAAAAAGAGAACAACTTCTAAAAAAAAACACACTTTTAAGACCGGGTTCGAATCCCACTTTTTCCAAGGAAAAACATATTAAAGGAATATTTATAAAAACACCAAGCCGAAAACAAATTTGTTTATATCAAAATAATCCAGGGACCGAAACGATTATAATTATTATTTAAAAAATTAAAAAATAAGAATTAATTTTTTATTTTATTGAAAAAGTTATTTTAATTATTAAAATTAATTTATATGGTAAATAAAAAATAATTTTTATTTTCAATTTTTATAATAAAAATTTGAAAATAACTTTTCTTTTAAATGTTTTATAATCTTGATAGTGTTTTCAACTTTAAGAATTTTATGTTCAAGAGGCATTTTAGACCAGAAATTCTGAGAACAAAATCTTGATTTTAAAACCCTTATTTTTATCAGTGTATAAGTATATTATGAATATGCCTGGAATATCTGTTTCTCTATCTGCTGTCCCAATTTTTGGGTTCCCCAGTTTTAGGCCAATAAAATACTAAGGATGCCTGTGTATGTGTGTGTGTGTGTGTATTAACTTTTGCTCACAGTTGACATTGCTTTGTAAACTTTGTTATCAGGGCCCTTATCAGCATCAAGGTCGCAGCATGAGCTAATCGTCAAATATGTACAAAGGAATTTGGGGATATTTTCTGGGCTGCACTTTCAAGCTACTATGTAGCATTAGTAATTGATTTAGAACTGCTTGGGAATTGGAAAATTACTTTTACAGCTGTCCGGTTTCTCAAGGCAACCCTTCCACCCCTTCCTCTCCTCCCATCCTTCTTTTTAGTCCGCTTTTCCTCTGGAAAATTGTCATCTTTTGAGTTTCCATTTGAATTTAACTCTGCTTTTTCTGTTGCAGAACTTGGACAGCAAATTTCATGGGTAACCACCTAAGGGAACCCACACCTAGATATACACCCTATATATATCTATGTCTATATATATAGTTATATGTGTGTGTATGTGTAACTGTGACCCGAACTGGCAAAAAACTTTGATTTTGCATACTTTATCTCAATTCGCCTGAGGACCCAGTGACAAATAACACTTTGTCAGTTGGCTCGACTAGCGCATACCCTGTACTCAACTATATTCCAGGTGAACTATCTGTGGAAGTTTTACTATCAATTTTTACGTTTATTTTGAAGGTCGATCGATTCGAAAGTACCCTTTAATTCTGGCCTATTAATTAATTTTCAGTAGATGATTTTAAATCAACTTTTATAGAATGTATTTTTTGATTTTAATTAAAAATCGTCTAATTTTTATTTATACCCTGCTTTATAAAAAGGTCTTTTAGTCGACAATTTTTATAGATTTTTTTTAACTATCATATACCCTGCATTTTTAGCTTCAAAAATCTTTTTCTTTTAAGATGATTAAAATCGACTTATTTAAGTGAGTGTCTATCATAAAGATATTGAATATATTGACACTTTCAAGTGTCAGATGAAAAACTTATCTCACGGAATTCTAGAATCTGTGAAACAGATCGATAGAAGTTTTTTTACACTTTCAAGTCTGCAAACCTTAAAAATTATGATAAAGGTTCGGTTCAGTGAATCGAAACATAGGCGAATTTTGGTTCAAGCCGTGATTTTTAAAATAAATGAAAAAATGTACTGCAAAAAATGAATGATAATTATAATATTATGATTTAAATACGCTTTATTATTTAAAGATTTTTTTTTCTAAGTTTAAAACAGTTTTCAGATATAAAACAAGCATAAGATTTATGTAATTATTTATCTTTCGAACCGAACCTATTATTTTTGGGTAATAATAATTCCAAATGTTCGGTTCGAGGAGCATAAAAACCAAACCGAACCGTTTCAGCGAGGCTCGGATCAGAACCGGTTTGCAGCCTTGTCAGAGATTATTGATTGTATAACTATCGTATACCCCATTGTAGCTAGCTTTAGGATTACAGGGTATAAAAAATTCGCTTTGTCAGCTCTGTGGCAGCCACAAAGCACAGAGCTGAACCTTTTGTGGCCTAGCCAACAAGGGAATCAACACACTCACACTCACACACACTTATACACACTCACACACACTCGCTTTGGTGTCATGTTTTGGCCAATTGTTGCGCATGAAAAACTGCAGCACATCAATAAACTAGAATTTTTGCATATGTCGCATCGGAGGGAGGTACGAGGAGTGTCACTTTAGATACATTTGTATTCCCGGAATGATGCGTTTTTTATGCTCCTACCGAATGCGATTCGGAGGTGAAAAGGGGTAAGGGACATTAAGTGTAAAGGGTTAAACAAAAAACAGAAGCCAACAAAAAATGAATTCGTACATAATAAACAATTTTCATGGCCTTTTTATGGCCATGTCCACACACATGTTGGCCCGGCCCATGGGCCATAAAGCTACAACAACAACAACAACAGCAACGACAGCTCGAGTTATAAACGTTTTAGATGCTGTCGCGGCACTTTGTTCCATTCCATGCCATTCCAATTCCAATTCCATTCCAGAGCGTTGCGCACAGGCAAATGTCATTGCATTTCACACTAGAGATGGGAGTTTCTTTAAAATGTAGAGAGACACGCAACAAGAGAAAGAGATAGAGAAAGAAACAGAAAGATAGAAAGATGGAAAGGAAAATATTTTTGAAGACAGAGTTGGATTTTAAAGATCCAATTGAAGAAATTGAAAAGTACATAAAGGAAAGCCAATTATGATAGAGAAAGAGAAGAGTACACTGAAAAAAAAAACAATTCTAAAATTCAAGTTTCAAATTCTTGATTTTAACATTCATTTATTAAGTACATATTCAGGATATTATTGTTAAATTAAGATAATATGTGAATAAAATGGCAACGACTCAACCTTAAAAATACAAGAAGTCTAAAACATTTAATCCAACTAAAAATCAGTGTACAAATCCTCGAAAATCTTAATATTGCTGTGAAAAATCCTGGTTAAATCAAGTATTTAAGAAAATCTGGAATTGTCGTACTTTTCGGATTTTTCTTTTTTGTGTAATAAAGAAAAAATTTTAGATGAGAAATGAAAGATGTATTATTGGCTGAAATTTAAATAGTTTCAGATTAAGCATCTTGATGAATATAATAAAGTGAAAATAAATATTTAAGACTGCTTCAGAAGACTATTTTTTCACCGATACTTTTTCATCGTCGATGAATTTGCCATTCACATTATTTGCTTCGGTTGTCAAACAAAAATCCCATCGGTTTATTTCTCATAGAATCTGGTCACACTCTGAAAAATGTCATACTAACAAGTGTTGGCGAAAAAAATATCATATGAAGTAAAATAAAATATATGAAAATATATTTTTATTGTAAGAGGGAGAAGGAGCAAGGAGAATGCGAATAGTTATATTTTAATCTTTTATTCAGTGAATTCTTTTTCAAATTCGACTTTCTTCAAATTGAGGAATTATTTGAAGGGATTGCTAAGTTTTTAATAATAAAATACTTATACAGAGAAAAATATATATGAGGAGAAGAGAAAAATAAAATTTAGAAAGAGAAAGAAGAGAGATTTAAGTAAGAATGAAATCGATAAACAAAAAGTTATTGTTCAAAAATCACAAAAATTTGAAATTTTTAAAAATTTGTTTACTGATGAGCGATAAAAATGACCTGCTGAATATCCCCAATGATATAAAATGTGCAATATTATGTGTATAAAATGTAAAAGATGAATTTGTTTTAAATTTTTTTCTTTCGCTTTCAATCAGAAAACTATCAGAAATGAAGGATAATGCGAGTGATGCACGAAACACGCACGACTCACGCTCATCTCTAAAGCACATTGCGTAAGTCGCAAGCGTGAGGAAGACAGAAATATAGATTGGGATGAGGAGAGTGAGGAAGACGGCATGTGGCTTTAAAGTTGAGTCACAGGCGGCGCGTCATGAATTCAGTTGGGACACAAACCAAATAAAAAACAAAGGACGACAGTTCCACCTGTTGTTGTTGCTGTTGTTGCAACTTTAGGCATGTCATGCGCTTGTTCAGACACACCTCAACATGCACCACACCCCATAACACCCCAAAACACCCCTCAAGACCCCACAACACCACAATCCCCTTCAATTCCATCACCGAACAGCGGTCGAGTTTAATTGAAAAACTTTTGCAGTCATGTAAAACCATTGGAAAAATAAAGGGGTCAAAAAGGAAACGGGGGAAAAAAAACTGGGAAAATTGTTGGTACTGTCAAAGCTGCTGTCGTGCTCTCTGCGGTGAAAATCAATTAGAAAATATTTGCTGAAAATATTGAAATATTGCAATAATTATAGTAATTGCGACAAAATTGCAAATTTCCAGTTGCAAGTTGTGAATTTCACAGTATTGAAAAGCTGGTAAAACATACAACGTGCAACACGCAACATGCAACTTAATTAAAAAGTTCAAAGTTGAAAGAGACAGGAACAGAGACAAAAGGCAATGTAGATTGATAAGTGAGATATGATAGGCGTCTAAAATAGAATTAAAAGCCAATTATGACGAGCCTTTTAACACGGTAGCATAAATTAGAGATGGGCGCGTGTCACGAGCAGGTCAAAGAAATTAAATCTGTTGATTAAAGAGCTAAATAAATCGAGCAAAAAAATCCTTAAATTATCTTTAAAAGGTCATAAGTATTTTCCCACTACTTAAAGTAAATTTTACTCATAATTTGAACTTACATCATGTAAAGTTCAACAGAATGGGAAAGGTAATTAAAATTACGTTTGAATGATAAAAAACTTTACTTAACCCAGTAAGTATCTATTTTTTGTAAAGGTCTAATTTTTCGACTTTTTTCATTAGAAAAATCTATTAAGTTTTTTCAAAAATCTCTTGCTTGTATTTTTTTTATGATTTTTTTGATAATTGCTAAAAATTACACTTTTTCTTCCTTTTCATACATAATAGTCAGTTTTAGAAATGTTCATAATATGAGGTAAAGTATTTGCCAGTGTTGAAAAACCTCATGTAATAGTATTAAAAATTACGCACATTTGCACGAATAGAATATACCCTTTTACTTAATTTTTAAGTAAGGGGTATAATAATACACGATGCGCTCTTCGCTATGTCAAGTATTTGATTTTAAACATTTTCTGTTTTAAATAATTTCTTTCTTTCCTACTATTATCCTCTTTCTCTACTGTCGTTTTTCAACACTACTCTGCCCACTCACCACAAGTGCCCATCACTCTAAGGACAACAACAACAAGAACAACTTGTTTTACGCTTTCAATCCATTTCACAGCGTGAAAAAGGATCCAACAGCTTTAGAGATGCTCTACAAATAGAGTACTACGTATATAATGATAAGGATAATAGTGAAGGTTTCAAAATATGTAAAGTATAACTTTTGAAATATAACTACCGTGAAATTTTTTTCCTTTATGAATTAAATTATTATTATATATAATTGTGCTTAAAATTTAATTAACTATATTTTCTCCTGTCGACTGATTTTAGTAGATGTTGTATAAATAAATAAATTGTAATTAAAAATGTTAAGTTTTTTGGGTAATAATAATATACATATTTAAGCAAATTTTAGCACGAAGGTTAAACAAAGCATCACAGAGAGAAAGTGAGTGAAAAAAATATAAAACTTGTGTCTGTTGCAGTTTTCCCGCATGTTTTTTCAGTGTGCTGTGTGTGCTGGAATTTGCAAATGAATTTTCAGCTGGGACTGTTCCCAAGTTCCCCCAACTTGTGGCAAGTTGAATGATGTTGACGGCTGTCGCTTCTGTTGTTGTTTTTGCTGTTGCTGTTCCTGTTGTTGTTTCTACTTTTCACTTCACACATGCCACGGGGCATTGCAACAAACCGCAAAGCCTCCCGACTCAACGGAGATCGGGTTAACAATTTTAAACCTAATTATAGAGCAGCTATAAAAATGACAAATCAAACAGAGAGATAGAGAGAGGACACAGAAGCAAATCCAATTAAATTGCACTCATCAGGGAATTGAATACATTCATACTACTCACACTCAAACTTGGTTTAAAAGTGCCACTTTCTGATTGCAGTGTGATGTGAAATTCAATATTTATCCAGCTGACTATCAATTATCTTAAATAGAATTTTATGTCGGAATAATTGAAAATGATGATATCATCTATGATTCTCTAGTTTTTATTAATACTTTAAATTTTCTAAGAAAAATAATTTAATTGTTTTTCAGTTGTTAAACATAATAAACATATAATTTTCAATGTTTTCCCTTCTTATTTTGTTAAGCCCGTTCCGGTTTTCACTTTATCCTTTATAGCAATTAATAAAATGGAAATTTTCACATTCAATTGAGGCAATTGATCGTTTTTCAATTAAACGAACTTAAATTCATCCACTCAAATTTATTTCAATCAAGAAAAATGGGTTCAAAATGATATTAGAACAGATTAAAGATATTCCCTTTCGGAAAATATTGCCGAAAGTGAAACAGGACTGCATATTTCATTACTTCCCTGAGCTTCTAAGTGTAACTCGGTCGTATCGACGAGGACGTCGACATGCAGTCACCAATTCGTCAAAAATAACGTAAATATCTACATAGGTGATCCAAATGAGACATCTGACTTAGAGTATTTCGAATTCAATAAATATTGCCTACTTTTAAGCACTTCTTTAAGCTACTTTTCGCGTGAATGCGTAATTTGTGATTATCAATTTATCAGTCGAGTTTGATCAATTACTGCTAGTGACATTTTGACTTTAATTTTTCATATCGAGTTGAACATATCGAATATGCACTTTATGTCCACTAGTTGAAAGCACAAGTACAACACTCATAATAATAATAATAATAATTATGCTGTTGGCGGGGGCGTTCGTTGACACGCAAAAGCCAAGTTCATGCCGCCTGATTGACATACAAAGTCGTAACAAAAGTGGAGACGATGTGCAGGATAAAGGGATGGACCAACATGACTTTATCCCATCCCCCTCTCTGTCTCTATCTATCTATATATACATATATATCTTACTGGAGCTTCTTGTTGCCTTGACAGCCGCATCCGGTGCAATATAATGAAGAGTTTCATCATCACACTGATAAAAAAAGGTTTTAAATCAAGATTTTGGTCACAGAACTAAGAATTTTGGTCTAAAAAATGAGAATATAAAATTCTTAAAATTATAACACACATCTTGATATTAAGAATATTGCTAATAAAACAAAGTTCTTATTAATAAGATTAAAAATTAATATATTTTTAAGACCACAAATATAAGTATAAGAATACGTGTTCTTAAATACTCAAGAAAGCAAATAAAAGAAATAACACAGGTTTTAAAATTTATAATTTGATATATACATACATATGTATATATTTTGATATATACATATAAATTTTTTTTATTTTGGTTTTTTTATAATTATTTCTGTGAAATGTTTTTCGTTGGTAATAAGTGGGATTCGAACCCGCGATTCTTATATTTTCAAACTGAAGCGGCAATTCTAACCAGAATGCCAAGGGACGATAATTGGTAACACATGAAAATATAACATATTCATATTTTTTGAATAACTTAAGATTTTCATTCTTATATTAAAAACTGCGATTTTTTAGATTAAAATTCTTAGTAATAGTAATTTTGTCATAAAATTGTTAAATTTTAAGAACAAAATATGTTTGATGAATTTTCTTGATTTTAGAAGTATGTCTCTTTTTGAGTGCAGTGTCATCGTTGGCATCCCTGATCTTTGGCGTTAATAGCGAGTGCAATTCATTAACAATTTCCAGTCATGTCCTTAAGTGGCGTCCATGTCCTTGCCAAGGCCTTGTGTGTCCTTGTCCTTGTTCTGTTCTGTCCTGTGTTGTCTCGTCTTTCCCTGTTGCTGCTCCTCCTTTTGCCTGCCACGCAATTACAACTTGAGCATGTTTCTTGCGGCTTTATGCCCATCGGGTCAACCAAATGACAGGCCATTAGCCAGAGTCAGAACACGTGCGTCACTTGGCATCATAAAATCCGGTATGTAGTGACAAAAACCAAAAATTAAAGCCGCGACAGATTTTGAAAACCCAAAACTAAATGACGGTTGCTCTCATAAATATAAATGCAAAACGAACGAAAAAAGGATCATAAAAGCTACCGCATAAAAGGGACGCAATAAGATTGCAATTGCATAAATATCGGTTGGCTACCTGGGAAAGAAGGGGTACCTGGTGCCTGTACCTGCCAGGGGTGGTACTACCTATACCTATTTAGGTAATACAACTTTGCATATAAATAAGGCGAGTTGTAGGTCCAATACTCACAGAAGCCGACAAACACTCAAGTGAAGCACATGACGACCGATTGAAATCAAGTTAAAAGTGAAGAAATATTGTGAAAAAATAAATTAAATTTAAAATTTTAAGTTCAAAGTGAAATAGCAAAGCAGAAAAACAAAATTTCCAGAAGGAAGTCAAGTTTACACTGACAAAGAAATAAATAAAAATAAATTAAGAAAAAGTTAAAATATTAATTATATAAAATAAAATCGAAATAAATATAAACAAAATAATATAATAATTAAAAAGATCAAATAGTATTTATCTGACAATCTAAACAGTGATAAATTAAATTAAAATCTACAGTGATAAAGAATAGAAATAAATACAAAAATTGTCAAATAATTAAGAAAAAATATAAAATAATAATTATCTAAATAAATACAAAGATGGGCAGCACTTTGTCGGGCAGTTCAAAGAAGCAGAAGCAGGATGACAGCATGCCGAGCAATTGCATTTGTTGCCTCTCACCACGGCCGGGATTCAAGCAGTTATTCCAGAAGTTACGCCGTACTTTGAATCGTCATCTGCGTCCGAACAAGAACAAGAACAAGAATCGCTGTGGTGGCTTTCAACGTCGCTGTGGTGCTCGGACCGCCCTGTTGCGTCCCATGCCAAGATGCTCGTCCTTTGGCAGCTGCAGCACATTGTTGACACCCACTAAATGTGGCTCCAAGATGAAGAAGACAACGACGCCCACGGACACTCATTATGCGCAGTGGAAATGCATGTTTGAGCATACATCCGGTAAACAAGTTGTGGCAACGACTGCCCAACGACCCCATGACATTAGCGAGGCCTTGTCGGGACAAACGACACCACGGGGATTCCCCTCCCACACAGATGCACGTCGCTGTCCACTTCCCCCCGGTCCTGCGGAGGACCAACAGCCACTCTATGATGAGATCAAGGTGCGTCGTCGTCTCAGCTTCCGTCCTCCCAACGCCACCACCAATGCAAATGGCAATGGCAATGGAAATGGAAATGCACATGGTCATGGTCATGGCAGCGTGCGACGGATGACGGCCCGACAGAAGGCGGCACAAGCAAAACTGGAGGCACAGTTGCAACGGGAGCTGCGCGATTTGGAGGATTACTATGGAGGATTTCACTATGCACGACGCAACGAAAGGCGCATTTAAGAAAAACAAACAAAAATCTAAAGAAGAGAAACGATTGACGGAGAAAGTGGATAAAGTCAAGATAGAAATGTACTTCATTTTGTGATAGTTTTAAAATTATGATTTAACTAACGATAACTGTTTTAGTTTGAATAAAATTCAGTCTGAAATTCATATAAAATAAATGTATATCAATTCAATTAATCAATCATTTGAAATTATTAGAGAACACAACTTTTTAAGTTTGAATAAAATTCAGTCTGAAATTCATATAAAAAAAATAATATTTATTTTTGTATCAATCAATCAATGAGTTGAAATTATTAGAGTAGAGAAATGATTGACAGAGAATGTGAATAAATTCAAGATAGAAATATACTTCATATTGTGATAGTTTTTTCAATCAATCAGAATGTGAATAAATTCAAGATAGAAATGTACTTCATATTGTGATAGTTTTAAAATTATGATATAACTAACGATAACTGTTTTAGTTTGAATAAAATTCAGTCTGAAATTCATATAAAATAAATTTGTATATCAATCAATTCATCAATCATTTGAAATTATTAGAGAACACAACTTTTTTAGTTTGAATAAAATTCAGTCTGAGATTCATATAAAAAAATAATATTTATTTTTGTATCAATCAATCAATCAATCAGAACGTGAATAAATTCAAGATAGAAATATACTTCTTATTGTGATAGTTTTAAAATTATGATTTAACTAACGACAACTGTTTTAGTTTGAATAAAATTCAGTCTGAAATTCATATAAAAAAATATAAATTTGTGTATCAATCAGTTGAAATTCTTAGCTCATGGTTGTTATATATTAAGATCTATATACTTATATATAAAACTCTTTGACTTGACTGACTGAAATTTTGACACAAAGATGAGACAATTTCATTGTGCAATAGGACGACGTTTTGCGAAATTCCACCTGCAAGTGGTTCAAATTACGGTCAAAGGTCAAGGAATTGCTTTGTATGAACTACTTTTTTGTTTCTTAAGATATCTTAAGTCTTAGTCGGATCATATAGCTGCCATAGGAACAATCGGATGCAAATTAACCTTTTTTTTTATTTGTTAAGATATCTCAACCAAACTTATACCAAAGGTGTTTATAAGGCTTATGGAAATGATATTGCACTTAACTTCAATCAGTCAACCAACGTCAATCATTTGGGGTGACCAAAAAAAAAAGAATACTCGAACTTGTATTATTGTTGGTCATGAATAATGGAGTTTAACTCAATAGTTTAGTCATGAAAAGTCATGAAAGTCAGCGTCAATCAATTCATATAAATATAAATTTACTTTAATACTAGCCAAGGCGTTCAACCATGAAAAGTGCTATCAATCAATACATCACATATCAATATTCTATACTATTTTCTGCTATAGGATTAAGTTTAAGTTAAGAGTTCTGCTATGAAACTATAAATAAATAAATCAATCAATCAGTTGGAATAAATGGATAATACTTTAAGCTACTGTGAACTGTAAAATGAATTTGGTCAAGAAACTTTGATTCCCCGTCTTAAACAATCATTCCATCAAATTCGAATGATGAGACAATTATCGAAGAATATAAAATCGAGGTATACAAATATTACACAATATAAGATATTCTCCTAAGGAAGCTATCTCAAACTAGAAATGAATGCATCAATCAATCCATCTATCAATCAATTGTAAAATATAGATAATTTTCATAATATCTAAAAGCAAAATAAAAGTTATGACATTAATCAAGTCATAAAATGTTTGGAATTATATTTGTATAAATATAGTCAACCAATTTATCTGTCAATCTAGTGATTGATAACTATAGTTATACCCGTTACATATTCTAAAATTCTTCTCTTTAAACATTTAAATTATTTCACCACAGTAATAAAAGTTCAAAATTAAATGCATTCAAATCTACCAAATAAAACGCATATTCAACCAATTACAGCAAAAGAATATTAGCCAAATAATTGAATTTATTGGGCATACAGTGAGTTTGTGACTGAATGCAACTCAGATGCGTTGACGAAATGCCACAATTTGGGGCAGGGTCATTGGCGCAAATTAATCAGCGTCAATGAATTGCTGCCAATTCAAAACTAACGAGGCAACAGCAACAAAAAAAAAAAAGATAAAAAAAAAAGAAAAGAAACCATGAAAAAGCAAAGCAAATTTACAGCCAAAAACTGAAACTAGAGCACATTTTGTGGGGCACACACCAAATAGGGTACACTGATAAAAAAAATGTTCTAAAATTAAGATTTTGGTCTCAAAACTAAGAGTTTTGGTATAAAAAATGCGTCGAGAACATAAAATTCTTGAATTTAGAAAACACATCTTGATTCTAAGAACATTTCCAATAAGATAAAGTTCTTAAATTAAGACCAAACAGTCTTAAATTTTCAAAGCAAAGATAAAAAATAAGGCAGGTGTTTTTTAAACTTTAATCTTTATTTTTTTCGATATATGTTTTTTTATTTATAAATATTCCGATGATATGATTTTTCCTTGGCTAGAGCGGGTTTCGATCCCTCATAAACATAAACATTGTCTTCATATTAAATATGACATATTTATATTTTCTTAACAATTTAAGGTTTTTAATTCTTATATTAAGAATTGCGAATTTTTAGATTAATATTCTTAGTATTAGTAATTTGTTCCTAAAATGTTCTTATTTTAAGAACAAAATATTTAAGATGAATGTTCTTGATTTTAGAAGTTGGTCTTTTTTTTCAGTGTAGTGTGTTTGTATAAGTGTATGTGTGTGGTTTTCACTTAGTCAGATAAAACGAAGTTGGTTTTTCATTAATTTAAGAAATGTGCAGCGCATGGAAGAAAGCTTCGTTCCTGTTTTCCTTCCTTAAGGAAATGCTAAAACTTAATGAAGTTTGTCAGACTTGAATGCAAACATTTAATTTCTAAGCAGTTAGACAATTATCTTAAATTTCTACATTTAATTTAATAAAGTTTGAAGTGGTCCATTAAAAATTCGCAATCATAATTTGAGGGTTTTCATTAAAAAGTTTTTAAATTGAAACGTTTACGAATGAGGCACAAAGAGGAAATGCAAAAAAAAAAAGATTGCACTATCGAGGAACGTTTTTAGAAGTGAGAGTTACAGAGTGAAAATCAGAAACGATTTTAAGAGATGATCTAAAGAATAGAGAGGTAGAGTATAAAAATTAGAAAATAAGTACAAAAGAAAAAAGGAAAAACATAATACGCTCAACTAAAGAAGTCTTTTCCACACTTCCTTAAGAAGAAGCCCCAAATATTCGAAATCAGAACTTTAGGCTTTTTAAAGCAAACATCAAAATTAAAACGTTTACGAATAAGGCACAAAGAGGAAATGCAAAAAAAGATTGCACTATTGAGGAATATTTTTAGAAATGCAACATAGCAAAAACAATTTTACTCTCATGTTATTCTTGCAATGCTTTTCGTTATTTTTCCTCTTGAATTTTCGCGGACTTTTCAATCAGCTAATTTAAGAGCAACAACAGTTTTTGGAAATTAATGATGTGCTGTTGCTTTTCATTCCAATCTTATTTATTTTTTTTTTTTGCAGCTGTCGTTGCTGATTTAAGTTTGATTGAGCAGAAAAAGTCGAAAAAATGCGAAATGTGAAAATCATTCATTAGACAAAGAAAATAAAACATATCGGAGCAGAGAAGAAGATGACAAATATGTGTTGACGTCTGTCTGGCGTTTTCAGAAAAAGGGGGCCATAAGATTTATGAGGCTGCCAAGTGGCAAATGCGAAAAATGCCACAGACTCACATAATGCAAATGCCCCAATGAAATATATTTTGTGGCACTTGTGGCGCCGCCACTAAATGATGACAACAAGTTGAATGAACCGCTAAACTGACCTAAAATTTCAACCAAAATGAGTTCAAGTGCAGAAAGAGAAGACCGAAGATAAAGAGAGATGGAAACAATTAGCTCATGCTATTTTAAGGGCATCATTTTGGCCTAGATGACAACATGTTGAACTGGGCCAAGTTCAGTGAAGGTAGAAAGCAAGAGAGAGACAAAGAAAAGGAAAGAGAGCTACACTAAAAAGAAAAAGACCAACTTTTCAAAATTAAGAACATTATCTTACATCTTTTGTTCTTAAAATAAGACCATTTAAGAACAAATTAATAAAACTAAAAATATAACAGTTTTAATGTAAGAAAATAAACTTAAATTGTTAGAAAATATGAATATGTTTTTAATATAACAAACGCGGATTCAAATCCCACTTTTGACAAGAAAAAACATTTTTAAGAAATATTTATAAAAATACCAAACAAAGTAAAATAAATCAAAATCAAAATAAAAGAACAATAAAAATATTATAAATTTTTAAAAGCTGCCTTCTTTTCTTTTATATGTTGTCTTAAGAATATAAGAACATTTAATCTATTATTTATATTTGTAGTCCTGAATTTTCTCGCTCCATTTTAAAGACTAAAATTCTTAGTTCTGAGACCAAAATCTTCATTTTAGATACTTTTTTATTATCAGTGTACAGAAACAATTAACTGAATCAATTTGGGGCAACATTATGGTCTACTTAAATCAAAGTTACAACCCAAAAAAAAAGCGGTAAACAATTCCAACGACAACTCGCGTCATATCAGATACATTTATCGGCAATTGGAACACCCTCTCTGATGTGGGTACCCCTACTCCTGGGTTGATTTGCCTATAATGTTGATGGTGGTTCAATCGCAAATCGATAGGCAGAAAGCAAAAGCCACAAACAACGTGTCACGTGCGTTCGCCCAAGCAAACAAAATCAACAAATGAAAACTAATAGGCAATTATAAGCAAATGTCTACAAAGAAACACAGCAAAAAAAAAAGAAAACAGGAAGGACAAAAAGAGGAGGAGAAAGCAGGAGAAAGGTGGAAGGTAACAGACAGCGTGGCAGTCAAATTTAGCATGCAACACGTGGCAAACAACACACACGGCGTATGAGTAACGAGTCGTTTTGCCAAATACAATATCATAATAAGAACAGCAAAGCAAACAGAACACTTGTGAAACGCGAATAGCAGATACTCTAAGAAATGGAAAATATACACAAATAAAATACAGAGAAAAGTCAAGGAAACTAAATCAACTACGGAGATAGGAAAAAATAAAGTATTTAAAAGGTGAGAGAGAATTAGATAAAGAGATTAAATTAAAACTAAATTAATTAAAATAGAGGATGATATATGGGGAAAGGAAGTTCGAAAACGAAAATATAAAAAGAGCAAGAGAACAAAAAAGCAGGAGGCAGACTGAAGGAAAGTGAAAGCATTTGGACTCTAAAACTTATTTAAGGAGAATTAAATTAAAGAGCGGTGGAAGGAAAAAATATAGGACAAAAATAAAATAGAAAATAAAATTAAATTAAAAGATAAAGTAAAGAAATGGATGTTAAAAAACAACTAGCAAAGAAGAAAGTAAAATGTTTTACAATAAATAAATAATTACAATTTTTGTTGACTTATTGTTTATTATTATGAGTATGTTACATGCTACCCAAAATATTTTATTTTTTTTTAAGACAGATTTTGAGTGGTAGTTTGGGAAACGAACCCAGTTATTTTTCAAATTGAAAATCATCAAAACAGAGAGCGGAAAGATAATGCGCTTGATAAATAGTGTCTCACATGATAGAAAGAGAGCAGATAGAAAAAGAAAGAGGGGGACAAGAAACACTAAAATAATAGGCATTTATAGAAATGCTTAGAAAATTGTAGATAAGGTAACAAAGATGAATTAGAAATACAGATACATAAAGAAAGTGAAACTAATCAGGGATTAAAACTTTAACCGAAACCGTAACCTTTAACCGGTAAAAAACGATTGAAATTTGTAACCGTAACTGAATCCGTAACCGAAAATAAGCAAATACCGAAACTCTTTAAGCCGAAATAACCGTTTAGTAACCGATTCATTTCGGTTCTAGCAGTCGCAGCTACTGAGCAACTTTGATAACTTTGACTGGCATAACTTTGTCAAAAGTCAATCAATTTCCATGCGCATTGTAAATTTAATCATGATTTTACCTCTTAATTCGATCTGCATTTAAATTTTGTTCAATTTAAAAAATCGAAATTTTCAAAATTTTTCGAAAAATGATAAGGGGTAACACTGTAAAATTTCTAAAAAAAAATTCGAAATTATCGATTTTTCAAAATGAAAAAAATTTAAATGCAGAACGAATTTAGAGATAAAAGTATGCTCAAATTTACATTGCGCATGGAAATTGATTGAGTTTTGACAAAGTTATGGCAGTTCAAAGTTATTAAAAATCAGTAAAATCAAAATAATTGAAATGTTCAAACCAAATTAACCAAATTTATATGAGATCAAATTATGATAAAATCGACATTACGCTGGACAATTCCAGTAACCAGATAACATTATTTTCCAGGCTTATAAAAGCATTAAGTCTTTTTTCATGTAAAACAATGAATAACGCTTCTTATTTTGTTCAACCGAAAAACTTAATTTTTCCTTTTTTGTGAACCCAAACTATACCGGTATTTTTAAACCGAAACTTACAAAAAACCGATAGCCGTTACTAAACCGATACTCCAAGATTTTGCACAGCCTATAACCGAAAACTGAAACCGATATTCGTTTCGGTTTTAATCCCTGGCTTTAAATAAATATTTATGGGACAATTGCTGAAATTAGTTGCTTGATGATGAGAAGATGTCCAGCTATGGATAGAGTATATAAAACGTTACAAGACAGGGAAACAGCAAAGTAACTGCCCAAGCAAAGAACAGAAGAAAGCTGCTCAGATTTGCCAAGAGCTAACTGCAAACAACAAGGACATCGACAGCAATGATACAAGGAAGAAACACAAGATGAACAAGAAAAAAAGAAAAGAACTGGGAAGACAAACAAGCGGCATACTTTTCAATTTTTTTATTGGGGCAATCCAGTGATGTACAAATACATCGAAATGTCGACAGCTCGATTTTGGCGGAAACGATTATCGAATACTTCAACTCTATATTTTTTGACGATAAATCGAGATGTTTAAATCGATTTTCATAAACTATCGACAACTCACATGGGTTTGTGTATCGCAATTAATTTGCAAAATTAAGTTAGGGCGATCAATTTTGGATGAATGCCAAGGTTTTAATCAGACCAACGTTGCCAGAATATTATGGCATAAAATAGTCAAATTGACAAACAAAAAAAAATGGCTAGAAATAGCTAAAATTAAAAAGTTCTAGGCAAATTGCGAATTTTTTAACAGATTAAAACTAAGGATTTAATACGTAAAAAAGCACAAAATGTTTTATAACTTATTTTATTCCAGCAACAAAGAAATTTCCACCATGTTGATGAAATCATAGACAGTATGCTTAAATTAATCGGAATACTAAATCATTTTTAGTTGGCACAACACATTCCACTTTTTTTAAGTCTGTAAATTAACATTAATTTTACGGGTCATTTTTCCTGGCATTTAAAAATAATAAATTTTATCATATTAAAGTCAGGAAAAATATTAATTTTTCAAAATTTTGATTTTTGGCTAATAGTACTTCATCAAATTTTCCAGCTTTTGCAGTTATAAAAATCTAGCAAATCTAGTAAAATCAATCGGAACTACGAAAAAATGCTAAATCATTTTTTAAATGGCTAGATTTCTAGCTAATAATAATTCTATAATATTTCTAGTTGTTACAATTGATAAATTGTTCGCGTGTATTTTGTGATTAAAATAGAATAATTTTTAGAAAACTTGATATTAGAAACTCGATTAATTTTATTCCGATATATTGACAACTCGATACTTTTTTACTTTAACAAAACTCGATATTTTCAAATCGATATTTTTTTATTCCGATATAAAAGTCGACCCAATGTTTAAATTTACATCACTAGGGTAGGCACATGAATCACAGTCTGCATTAAAGGAGACAAAACACTCGTAGCTTCCATCCCCCCATTACTCCCAATTCTCCTCCCTCTCATATAAAGCTGTGTAATGGCAATTACCCAGCACTTAAGCCGGGCCAAAATGATTGCATACGTGCAGGCGCTGAGCCAGACCAAAATTAGCTAATCAAATAAATTTGTCAGTTTATGCGAGTTGCCGCATTTCACGCATTTTAAGTGGGCTCCACTCTCCATCCCTCTCTCTCATCTCATATATTTAGGATTCTCTTTAAGATGAAATACTTTCTCTCTTAATCAAACTTCCCTTTCATTCATTCATTCATTTGGGGCCCCAGCTGAGTCTTTGGGTCTATTTTTAAACCACAACACTCAATCGTTAGATAATTTGGAGTTTTCAATATCCTGTAGTAAAAACATGATAGTAATGAGGTAGTATAAATTGGTTAGTTTATATGTAACAGACCGTGTTTATAAGTGTAAGCTATTTAACTATATTTTTGAATTTATGCTTGAGATTTTTATAGATACATATATTTTATTCTCATAACAGCAGGACAATTTATCCGATAGTATATCGATAGATTAGAGATAACACTGTAAAACTCTTTACTCCTACAATCAGTAACGTTCTCACTCACAAGGATTAGGGAGATTGTTTAAATAAGACTTATTTTTATTGTAAAAATTACGTTTAACTCTCTTTTTCGACAAAAAATTTTTAAATAATAATTAAATTTTAATATAAAAATCATAAAAACAGCTATAATTTTAATTTATAATCTGTAACGGAATGCTTAGCGAATAATTATAATAATTATATTTTTTTTTTTACCGCAGATTTCAGTTTTTTATCAACATTTAATATTAATTTAAGTGTTCATTTTTAATATAATTTTTTATTTATTTTTATTTCTTAACACTTAATAACACTTTAACGACAAGTCATAATTAGATTTAATGGTGGAGAGAAGCGATAGTAAGACGATAGTTCAAAAATAACACAGAAATATTTGCAAAACTTTCAAGCAAAAAGTTTATACATTTCTCTATTCACAAAACTTATCTTCATAAAGGGTATAAGCTAGTTCAGCAGTTGATATGGTTTCTTTTAACAAAATAAATAGAGGGTAGTAATGTAAATCGGTAAGAAAATGCAGACGATAGTATCAGAAAGACACATCGATGCTCATTTAAAAAATATCTAATGCTTAAAATTATCGATACCGATATTAATTTGCTGTAATTCATGCAGGCTTCCTAATTTTCACGATATTTATTTTGCTGATATTCTGTTATATTAAATTTAATTTTTTAATTAAAATACAAAGAAACTGAAACTCGAAATTTAACTAAAAATGATGAGGGTAATACCAATATAACGAGTTCAAAAATCGATGTCGAATGTTTCTCACCTTCAGAAATTGTTTATGGATGTTTCCAGATCTATCGATTTGTATTTACATCATTAATAGAGGGTGTACTTGTAGCACTTGGCAAGGCTTAAAATGAGCATTTTGTGTCAGTAGCTCTTCGATTTGTTACTTTGTGACTAGACGAGGTTGCGACCCAAAGACAGACAGATACAGAGAGAGACAGAGACACACATACAGACACACACACATACGTATATAAACGTATTCAATTTGTTGCGGGAAATTTGATTTTATGCTATTTATTAAAATTTTATTTTCACTTTATCTACAATTTTCGCACTCTGTCTATGCCGACAACATCGATAGCATTGACAACGAGTGCTTCTCTCTCTCTCACTCTCTCTTTCTATTTGTTTGTCTGTCTCTTTCTCTTCGCTTTGCATGCTCATCTCAATCTGAGTCTTGTTGTGGTTGGCAACGTCAGTCGCAGCCGCTATCGTTGGCAACGCTATCAAATGCTTTTATTTCCTTTTTGACGCTTCCGGCAATGGCGATGGCGATGACGATGACGATGACGATGGTTCTGTGTTCTGTTCTGTTTGGTTTGCCACACACACTTCAACTACTGCCTCATGCATATATTACACGCTGCCCCACACACACACACACACCGCCAACCAATTCCTGCCCCTTTTCATGCCCTTTTTCATGCCCTTTTCCTGCTCCTTTCCTTTGCCCACTCTATTTATGCCCCACAATTCGCGTCTGGCACGCGGCCGTTGACGCTGATGCTGATTGTGTGCAAATGATAGCAATATGGTAACATCTTTATGCCGCTTTCCACATTTGTCATGCCCCCAACTCCCCTTAAACACACCAATCATACACTGAAAAAAAACCCATTCAAGTTTAATATTCTTGACTTAACCATGAATTTTTTAAGTATGTATTCAGGATATTATTGTTAAATTAAGACAATTTGCGGGTAAAATGGCAACGACTCTACATTAAAAAGTCAAAGAAGCCTAAAATATTTTAACTAACTTAAAAAATGTACAGAACCCAGAAAATCAAAATATTGCTGAGAAAAATCGTGCTGAAATCAAGTATTTTGTACTTGGATAAAGGAAATCCGAATCGGAATCCCGAATGTTTTTTTCTGTGTACTTTTTTCTTCTCGTTTCTTTTCTTTTTCAAAATACGGCATCCAACAATTTGCTATTGCTCTTCTACCACTTATCTTTACAAGGAGTTGGGTATTCTGTTAAAGTGACTCTGGTAACCGCCGAACATATTTAGAATGTTCACTGTTAAAGGAGATAAATTTAGTTTGAAAATTAAAAACTAAGTTAAAAAGCAATTAAGCTGTGTCAAGATTCAGTAAATAAAGACACAGCTTACAAAAAAAAAAAAGCAATTAATGAGCAAATTTTTCAATATTTCACAATTGCAATTGTTAACATTTTCTTGTCATATTATACTCTGTTAAATCTTTAAATTTATTGCCAATTCCACTTTTAAATTAAAAAACGATGAAAACTTATAAGTATAGAAATTTATACCATTAAAATCACAAAATTAAAGTCGCTTTTTGAATCTTTTTTTTAGACATAATCGACATTAACTTCTTTAAAATTACTACTAATAACACTCTTAAAAAAAATCATTTAATTCATGCTTAAAGACTACCAATGTTAATGCTTCAGTTTATTTATTATACAAATTATCAGATTCAGTTAGGAAATATGTTTAGCATAGTTTCGCTTTCAAGAAAACCCAAATTATGGGCCACGGTTAATTTACGTAATGACATGGTGTAATTCCAGAATTATTACACGATAAATATTATTACTCTTGCAAGTCATTGAGATGACACTCTGATTATTTAAAACTGCTTGAACAGTAATTTCTCTATATTTACAAATTTGCAAGTCATTAGCAGATGAACTTTCAATTAACATATTGTCAATAAAGGATTTGTTTTCTGTTATTGTTTTTGATATCAGTGGAGACTGCTATCTTCTGTTAATTTCTGTAATTTATTAGCAAGTAATTAACATAGCTGATAAATGTTAGTAACAGCACGCCATAACTACTAACACTGTTAACTTAACAGTCGTTCAATAAAATTACATTTGCAAGTCTAACTTTGTCAAACATTTTCTGTTAATTTACACGCAATTAGAAATAAATTATAATTTATAAATTACGAAATAACACTTTTTTTTAATTTTCATTTAAGAAATGTAAAATAATAATTTACCTTAAATTGTTATTTATAAGTTACGAAATAACACTTATTTTTAATGTTTTCAATAATAATAAGAGTTACTTGATTTTTTATTTAAAAGTTACAGTCTTATTCCATAAATTTTATGTCAAAAATCAAAAAAAAAGAAAAGAAAAATAGAAATTGATATTTTTTGTATTTTTTTGATCCTTAAGGGACATTTGATGCTAATTTGATAATCATTTGAAAAGTATTGAATCATAGATCAAGAATATGGTAATACACCAATTGGTTCAATAGATATTCAATTTATATTTTATTTTTTATTTTTAATTTTTAAAAAGTTATAAAAATAACTTTCATTAATAACTCCTAATTGTAACTTTATAAATAAAAATCAAAAATAAATCTTTTATTTTTAATCAAAAATAAATCTTTTATTTTTAATCAAAAATAAATCTGTTATTTTTATTTAAAAAATTGATTTATAATAATTAGTTTGAATTTCTTAACTAAAAATTATAAATTATTTGTATTATAAAAATTGTAAATGGAAGTTTTTGCTGATATCGCATATTAAGAATACAAATTTTAATGTATTCTATATTACGGCAATATACACATTGATTTATTTAGTTAAAATTTGCATTCATATGTTTTATACAGGGTATAGGGTAGTCGAGCACAATAAGATAATATCGAACAGCTTGATATGTGTATCCTCGTATCCTCTTGTTGTTCTTGTTGTTATCATGATTGTTATTATGAAGATTTTTGCGCTTTTCGCTGGCCTCATCTTGGCATATGCAAAATTTTCTGCAAACAAATCATTTGCATGTATATGTAAATGTGTGTGTGTGTAGAGGTGTATGAGTGTGTGTGTGTGTGTGTGTGTGTGTAGTAACAGAAACAAGTTCATCATGTTATAAATTATTACACGCTGTTCTGTATGCGCACTCACAAAGCAAATTAGATTCTTGCTTCTAAGTCTTTGACTCTGTCTCTGTCTTTGTCTCTTTCTCTTTCTCTCGTACTTTTCGCTCTCGCTGAGTCTCATATGAAGTTGGCGCTTAATTAAATTTTAATGCACTGCACAACACTAATCATGCCACAAATCCCGCTGGATTTTAGCTGGCAACGGCAAATTGAGATAATAAAACGCCACATGGACACGCACATAAATTGGAAGACCGCCGCCAAAAAGGCAGCAAAGAGAGAGAGAGAGGGAGAGGGAAGAGGCAGAAGAAGGGTACTGGCTATTGTCTAAGACCCTTGTCTGCAGTCTTGCAGTAAAGCCCACTTAAGGCGCACGCGGCGTATGCGTTACGCAATTAGTTGAAGCAAACTTGAAGGCAAAGAGAGAATAAGAATAAGTAGAGGGAGAGGGAGATGGGAAAACAACGCGCACACACCAAATGACAAAAGGATAAAAAGCATTTGCCGAAAAAATAAATTAGGCAAGCACAAGAACAACAGGAACGAAGGGAACGAAGGAGACGAAGGGAAACGACACGACTTGTACCTAAGCTTAAGCGTAAGTGCCAATTAAAAAGCTAACAAAAAAGCGAAAGAAAGGACATAAGTAAATGATAATGAAAGGGCATGCTAAATAAGCGTAGACAGCCAGCAATAAAAGCAACACAAACTGAAAGTGAAACGAAAAAGAATTTATATTGCGTTATACAACACTGAAAACTGTACGCAACTTGAGATTGCAAATATTAAAAGCCAGGATTTATGCCTGGATTACCCTTAAGAATCTGGCTATAAAGTGCTCAAAGAAAACTTAAGCACACCGCACAAAATTAAATTTGGAATTTCTCAAACTCCAGATTTAAATGAGATTTCCGCTTTTAAAGTGCCTAATTATATGAAAGATTTTAGTATCTCTAATAACAGCAAGATTTAACATAACAGAAAACTGTTAAGAGTTGCTTAACATGACTTGCGGCTGTTATTAACAGCACAATTAACATTTATAGATAATTTTAAAAGAGCAATCAAGATACACAAAATAATAGCTTAAAAACTTTCGGTCCAATAAAGATTCTTAAGAATAGGAAACTTTGTAAATCAGGCTCAAACTGAAATTAAAACCGCCTTAAATTACAGTTACAATTACAATTTTCGTTCTTCACAAAGAATCAATATTTAAAATTATAAAAATTATTCAATACGTATGTTTGAAAATTGAAAAGAAGTTGCAAAAATATCGATAAATATCATAAATTTATTGTGATAAATAAATATATGCTATAAATAAATAAATTTACTGTGACAAATAAATATACTTTATGAAACAAAATCTTTCGTCTCGAAATATCAATTAAAATCATAAATTTAATGTGATAAATATACTATTTGAAACAAAATCGTTTAAGTATTGTATTATTCTGTTCTCTCTTTCTTTTTCAGCTTCTTCATTGATGATCTCATTTGTTAGCCAAGACATAAACTGAGGAGATTTGTCATTAAATCAAAACTATTAAAATTATTAGCTGATAACCGTCACAAAAAGCAAATGAAATAAGTTGAGATTCATGAATTTCCTTGTGCATTTATCAATGCCTCATCTGCAGTTGAAAATGCTGTCTCTCAACACTACACTATACACATAAAAACAACCCCCTCTACAATCCCCTTTTAGCCCTGTTAAGAACAAAGAAATTGAAAGAAAATGTGTAGCATACTTAGCACGCAAAGTGGCATTGAAATAACAATAACAATAACAATATAACAACAAAATGAGCAGCTGCAAATACTTTCTGTTTTAGCCAAAACGCTTGCCAAGTTTCTCGAGTAACAGGGAAAGGGGAAGGGAGGAAAAGGCGCAACCATTTTTCTTCAAGGCAAAATGTAAATGACGCCATAATTGCAGCCATCAAATGAAGCAGCAACAACAACAGACAACTAAAAAAAATAAAGAAATCGGCAGCAGGTCAGAGTCCCAGAACCCCTCTATCCCACCACCTCCCCTTTCTTCTCCAACTATCCACCCTTCCTGCTCCCAAAAATGTTCAATGAATGCGTGCAACTGAGCGTTGCAAATCGCGCCGCATCCCAAAAACTTCAATCCTCATTCCCATTACAATTTCAATCCAACGCTCGATTTCCTCTTTCCATCCAACTTTCTGTCTTTTCTTCCTTTTCAATACCCTTACAAAGAGCACTTTAATTTTTTCACGACATGTGTAATGTATTAAAAAATCCCATAAATTATATATGCATATTAAAAGTTAAGTGACAAAAATTAAATCTAAAAAAAAAATCCTGGGTATACTATTTTGGGATGTGGTGTTTTGGAAACAGGATAAATTTGTATTTCAAATGTTTATCATGAAAATTAATTTAAACTCTTACTTTTTATCAAAATTAATACAAATTAAAATAAAATAAAGAATTTCCTGATTTTCCATAACAAATTTAAATTTAATTATTATTTCATAAATTATTTCATAAAAACCAAGATTTATATTATAATTTGTATACTCCCAATCAAACACACATTTAATATATATTGTACAATTTTATACGACTAGAGCAAATTTGTCTAAACTCTGGCAATTATTTTTTATAGCTGCCATAACAATTTTTGGAAAAAATTAAATTTTTCTATGAAAAACTTAATTGCTTTTTCAAGATATTTAAACAAAGTTAAATACAGGCCTGTTCCGGCTTTCACTTTCAGCAAGATTTTTATTATATTAATATCTTTAAACTGTTTTTATATCATTTAATTTTATATTAAATTTACTTTTAATTGGTGAATTTAATTCCCATTAAGTGAAAAACGATCATTTTTAAATACTTAGTCAAAATTCAACGTGAAAAAACACATTATATTAAATGCTGTAAAATAAAAAATGAAATCCTGAACAGGCCTGATAACAATATAATGAATGTTACTCTTTTTTCAGACCTGTTCCGGTTTTCACTTAATAAAATGTAAATATTTACGTTAAATTTATCGTTTTTCACTTTATCGGACTTAAATTGAGCAAGTTTATATTTTATAGAAATTAATAAAATGCAAATTTTTACGTTAAATTTAGGCAAAGTATTTAAAATATATCTTTATTCACTTGATCGGACTTAAATTCAGCAACTCAAATTAAATTCAATCCGAAAAATTGAACCAAAATTATATTAGAACAGGTTAAAGATATTCACTTTCGGAAAATGTTGCCAACAGTGAAAACCGAAACTTTTTAAAAATTTACAAGGGAATCAAATCTTCGGCATGCCGTGTATAAATTTTCTTCCTCTTTTTGGGTTTGTCTGTGGGCTCAGTTTACAACTTGCCTCAGCTCCAACTTCAGACCGTTTCTTGTCCCTCTTTTCTACCCGCTTCTTCCCTTCGCCTAACCAATGTGTTATCTCAGTTTTGGTTTTCGATTTTGGCCGCCGCGCAACTTTTGCGGTTTTCGGTCTCGTTTTCCACTTGCCACCTGCCAACTTTTCCGCTTTACCCCCTTTATGTGCTGCTTGGTTAGTTGGCTGTTGTTTGATTGTTTGCCCAAAGGATATTAAGTCAATTGCAGCCAGCAGCCAACAGTCGCCCCAAAAAGTATGCTACGCATATTTAATTTTACGATTTCTTTAGCGCCGCAAACAAGAAAAAAAGAGGCGCAAACTGAGCACATTTTAAAGGCAATCCCAGGAAAATGCTGCAATTCTATCTAGTCGTCTAAAAATCACCCTCAATTTTTAGAGTATTTTTAGCAACTAAGCGACATTTTTTAAAATTAAAATTTAAGAAGATAATTAATATAGTAATTATTGTTTAATTTCTATGTCCGTTCTAATTCAAATTTATTCTCATTCATCTATGTTAAAAATCAATCGACACGTGTCTCACCGATTTTGGAAATATTATTATCTTGAGAAGGAAATTAATGTGTTAAGTTTGTAACATTTGCTTGGAAATTCGTTTTCAACGATCTTTAAAAAATAATCTTGGTGTACACATAAAATTCCATAGTCCAGGGCGGTACGAGTCATCTAAAAGTTGCATGGGTAAAATATTAATTTATGTCCAATTGCTCTCAAAGTTTAACCAAATTTCAAACTTGAATAACTTTGTCAAAACTAACCCGATGTTTATGCGGAATGCCATTTTGATCATTATTTGATCTTTAAATTGATTCTGCATTTAAAAATAAATAGATTTATAAAAAACTTCATTTTTACATATTTTTCCGACATTTTTTTACTCTCCCCTTTGACGTTACGGAAAAAATATTTTTTTAAAAATTTTCAATCTTGAATTTTCACTTTTAATCAACCCTGACTATGACTTTAAAAAGTGTTACCAAACTTCAAACTTGCATAATTTTCTCAAAACATACCCGATTTTCATGCGGAATGTTATTTAGATCATTTTTAGGTCTATAAATTGATGTTTCAAATAAAAAAATTAGTTTAAAAAAATGTTCAAACTCCTCTAATTTGCCCCGGAGTTAAAGAAAAAATTATTTTATGATCGAACAATTTCAAACTCATTCTTAACTCTAATTCACAAAAATGTGATAATATAATTAACTAATATAATATGATGTACATAAGCTCAATTTTCTTTCAAATTAGATATAAACAAATTCTTAATCCTAAATGAATCGTGGACAAGCAATCAGAAAATTTATCAATTAAACAGTTTAGCTTCAGCTTTCTAGAAACAATTGATCAACTCTTCAATGACTTTAACATCGGTTCAAATTGGAAACTCGAACTAGAAATTTTATTACTTAATATCCCGCAACAGAACATAACTTAGTTCCGTGTTAATAAAAAAATAAATATATGTAATTATATATTCTGTAATCTTCTAATCTCTCAGACTAAGTGTATCTAAATTCTCGCATTCTTTGCACTCGTTCAGTTTTATACTCTTTTTTATACCAATTCGTTTTTATAATCATCTCGATTCCATCAAATCACCGAGCGGAATGTCGCAACGCACCCAGGAGGAATTGCAAATGCAGTTGGCCCAACTTGGCTGGACAATTGGACAGGAGGCGCAATATGATAAGATCATTCCACTACGACAACTGGCATCGGTTATCCTTAAGGAAGAATCTTCCATACAGGAGGAGCCAATTAAAACCTGCAGCAAACGCAAATTGCAGGTTGGATCTAAGAAATCAAAACAGCGCAAATCCGCTTTGGTATCCAAGAGAATCTAGAGATCTTATACACTTATATTTTTTAGGTATTTCCATTTGAATAAATTTGGACACCAAAAATTTATGAAAGATTTGAATGTGATTAAAAATTAATAAAATGTTAACTAAATTATATGAAACAGCGTGATTTAATATCACGAAATTCATACATCATAATTTTACTTATATTTTATTTTATATTTATTTTATCTCTATTTATATAAAACTCTTTGTCCTGATTCACTGACAGCACATCAGCGTGTAGGCTAACATAGATGAGACAAGTTCATCGTGCAATAAGACGGCGTTTTGCAAAATTCCACCTGTAAGTGCCTGAAATTCAGGTCAAAGGTCATGGAATTGCTTTGTATGAAAAACTTTTTTGTTTCTTAAGATATTTTAGCCAAACTTATAGATTATATATGTATTTGAGATTGTGTTTTACATTCTGACCAAATTTGATCAGAGTCGGATTACTATATCATATAGTTGCCACGGGAAAAATCGGATGCAAATTAACCTTTAGTATGAAAAACTTTATTGTTTCTTAAGATATCCAAAACAAACTTAGAGATTGTGTATTTGTGATTGCTATTTGCTTAATTATATGAAACAACGTGATTTAATACAATACATCATAATTGAACTTATTGCAGTGAGGATTCCTCAGAGTCTTTTCTAAATTGAGAAGTTTTCTGGAATTTTAAAATGTATTCTGCTTTGTTGTAGAAAAGTCTTGTAAATCAAAATAAGTGTTAAAAATTTTAAGAATAATCAAGAAAAATATCTGCATTTTTTAGCTTAAGAATTTACTAATAACTTTTTGAAGAATATTTGAAAGGAAAACATTTCATATCTCTGATTTTGGCTCATCTTTCAAAACATTTTAAATCAAGATCATCTAAAGAACTCTCACGTTTCGTTTAGTTTACGTTATAGAACAACTTTTCTGAGCAAGGATGAATTTCATGCCATCATTAAATATTCAAGAAAAGTCAAAGTCCTGGCCAAATAAATAGTTGAGTAAAAAGGTCTTGATAAGCCCGCAACTTAATGTAGAGTTTGCAGTTTGTATTTTGGGCACAGTTTCGACGAGTTTCATTGCTTTTGAGACGCTTGACCCGAATGCTAGGCGCTTATCCTTGATATCCCTTTTAGGGCCTTGCTTTTGTCTGGCTTTTTGCTATTGTTCAAAAGGTTTGCGCGTTTGCTTGTTTGTTTGCCGCTTATCTCTTATCGCTTATCGCCGCCAAAAATTGATTTCTAAGCATGTCTTAACCATAACAACAGCAATCACAGCTTTTCTGTGTGTGTGTGTGTGTGTGTCTGCACTGATAAAAAAAACTGTTCTAAATTCAAAAGTGCGTCGAGAACATAAAATTCTTAAATTTAGAAAACACATCTTGATTTTAAGAACATTTCAAATAAGAATAAGTTCTTAATTTAAAACCATACAGTCTTAAATTCTCTAACCAAAAATAAAAAAAATAAGGCAGGTATCTTATTAAACTTTAAACGTATTTTTTTTTTGATATTTATACTTTTTTTGGATTAATTTATTTTTTTAAACATTCCGATTAAATGTTTATTCCTTGGCTAGAGAGCGGGTTTCGATCCCTCGACTTCTTACCAAACTGAAGCGGCGACTTTAGCCAGAGGTAACATTATTGTCTTCATATTAAATATGACATATTTATATTTTCTTATCAATTTAAGATTTTTAATTCTTATATTAAGAACTGCGAATTTTTAGATTAATATTCTTAGTATTAGTTAATTGTTCCTAAAATGGTCTTATTTTAAGAACAAAATATTTAAGATGAATGTTCTTGATTTTAGAAGTTGCTCTTTTTTCAGTGTGTGTGTATCTGTGTGTGTGTGCGTACGTGTGTAATAATTATAAGGCCACTTTTGACTTTATGCCTTGTGGCAGACCTTGTAATTTGTTTAGTTGAAACTGAATGCAAATTAGAGGCCAAGTTCCAAAATGGAGGCATGTGGCATGTGTGGCAAGTGGCATGTTTACCTTTTCACTTGATATGCATAACTCATGTAAACAACACACAACACACACCACACACAACAAATTTGCCCACACACTTTTGGTCTATTCGCATCGTTTCACATTTATCGAAATTAAATTGATGAATGGTCCACACACACACACACACAGTCACTGTTGTAAGTAAACGCACAAACATTTGGTCTAATGACTCTGTAATTAAGAGAGAGTTTCCTATTCTCACAAATACTCAAGTAACAATGGAGGACGAACGCATTTTGTATGCTACTATTAAGTAATTGTTAATCGAAATGAAACTTACGAAAGTAAGACAAATTATAATTAGTATAATATAATATAACTAATATAATTATATTAAGAATACTTCTTCCCATCAATTAACAATTTTACTGGCATTCAATATATGATATTAACTATAAGTGTAAAGCATTTTCAAAATAATCAATAATCAATAAATAATAGTAAAAGTAATTAATTAATCATCAAATTATATAAAACAACTTGAGTAAAAATCCAGAAATTTACTTTGAGCATAATAAAAACAAATAATAAATCGATTTAAAAAATTTAAAAGTAAATAACAAATATTAAAACAAATATTAGAATATTAAAAGTCAATAACAAATATTAGAACTAAAGTATACAAATATTTGAGTAAGATATTTATATATTTCGACGATTTTATATATGAATGAAAAACTGCCTACTTTGAGTGCTATACTTAAAGTAGGCAGTGTGATTAAGACTCGAGAATTTTTGCAAAAGTAAATATTAAAATTGGAATTTAGTTCGTTGCGCGTAGTAAATAAACATTTTCAAATGTGAATTAAAATGTTTCCAGAAGATATCAAGAAATCGTGTTAACAACAACATTGTGGCCAAATATTTAGCTATTCTTCCATCTCTTTCTCCAAGTTTGATTTGTTGCGAATGGAAAATGGCACACGAAATAAACACACATTGGAGGAATGCAAGTCAAAACATTTCGCAACGACCTCAAAATGTATCTGCAGATGCATCTGCAGTAATTGCATCTGTATCTACAGATGTTGCTGTACCTATGGCTGGGAATGTATCTGTATCTGCATTTTCACTCGTATCTGCAGTTGAAGTTAAAAGTTTTTGCTATTGAAATGTGTTTTTCATTTTGCAAATGTACGACAAACTTTCAAGTGTTTCATTGTCCCTCCCTGTGTGTGTGTGTGATTTGAGTCTGTTGCAGTTACTGCTTTAGCCTGGCCAAAACACTGTTAGCCAAAAAATCATAATCAGCATAAATTCGGATTTATTATGGCAAAAGATTAAAGTGACAATGAAGAACTGTTGAGCTTTGTGGGAAGTGCACATGGAGATCTAAAGCCAAGTGGCACTACACTGAAAAAAAGACCAACTTCTAAAATCAAGAACATTCATCTTAAATATTTTGTTCTTAAAATAAGACCATTTTAAGACCAAATTAATAAAACTAAGAATATTAATCTAAAAATTCGCACATTAATATAAGAATTAAAAATCTTAAATTGATAGGAAAATATAAATATGTCATATTTAATATGAAGATAATAATGGCACCGTGGCGCTCTGGTTAAAGTCGCCGCTTCTGTTTGGTAAACAAGTCGAGGGATCGAAACCCGCTCTAGCCTAGCCAAGGAATAAACATATAATCGGAATATATATAAAAAAAATAAATCCAAAAAAATTATTAATTCCAAAAATAATTTTTAAAGTTTAAAACACCTGCCTTATTTTTTTATTTTTGGATTGAAAATTTAAGACTGTTTGGTCTTAAATTAAGAACTTATTCTTATTTAAAATATTCTTAAAATCAAGATGTGTTTTCTAAACTTAAGAATATTATGTTCTCGACGCGTTTTTTAGACCAAAATTCTTAGTTCTGAAACCAAAATCTTGATTTTAGAACCTCTTTTTATCAGTGTAAGAGTAATACTTTTCAATACGGAATTAATACGGAAGACTCTTAGGATAAAAAGTATTTAAGCTAGTCCCAAATACGATATCGATATAAGTGACCATGGTGAACAGACAGGATGCAAAAATTCAAAAAGAGCTAAACTTAATTAAAGGCAGGCTAAGAAAGCTAATTAGCTTGATACTTCAATTTATTTATTAAAAAGAATTAATTAAATTTTAAATGCAATTATAAAAATAAATTATAAAATTGAAGTGACCATGGAGGCGTGTGCAGTAGTTCAAATGGAGGAGAAAAGTTAAAATTCCAAACTAAACCTCATATTGATTTAAGTAAAATAAGTATTCAATTTTATTGTATAAAATTGAAGTGACCATGGAGGCGTGTGCAGTACTTCAAATGCATTTGCCTTTAAGCTAAACCAGCACTTTTCGAATATCCTGTATGAGTACACTCATTTGAAAGATGGTTGACAAAAGGAATCACATTTCGTATTCAAAAATCTTTGATAAACACAATATACAGGAACTTTCTTGTTGCACGTTCCGCATGGCAATTTCAACTGAAGTGTGTTGAGCATTGTTGTCAACTATGTTGACAGCACACACACACACACACACACACAGGGATACATTGTGTGTACATAAATCTGGGCTTACATTTGTGGCATCCATTACAAGTCGCTGCAGGGCGCTGTCCATTGAATGTCGACTTGTGTTTTCTCTTGGCCAAATTCACAAATTCGCACTGGCCAACAATGCAATTGTGAACGTAATATTAGGCCAGGCCAGGTCCACAGGCAATTGGTAGTAATTACAACTACACAAAGACACATTCTTAACAGCTCAAATGATAAACAAAACTGGAAATGGAAATGGAATATCAACCTGACTCTGAGTCTCAATTTTTGGCCTTGCTTTGGCTTGTGTTTAGACTCTAGAGCATGGCTAAGTATTTCATTTTGTTAATTATGCATTGAGCCGCTTACAAAATTAATCCCCAAGCAACGCTACCAGTCATAACTCCCCCGAGTTTACAGTGCCCAAGAAACAGAAAAAAAAATTAAATAAAATTCCATTTCGTTTGTTTTTGTCCAAATTCAATTTGAAATGTTGTTTGCAGGCCAGCTATAATATAAACAGGGAGCAGCAACCAGTGTTGCCAGAATTTTATGGGCTAAAACAGCTAAATGGACAAGATACAAATTCTAGAAATAGCTCAAAAAAAAAAAATAAATAAAAAATAAAAAAATTTAAATTTAAATTAAGCTTTTAGTAATTAAATAAAACACAAAATGTTTTTTAACATATTTTATTTCAACAACAATGAAATTTCCACCATGTTGATGAAATCATCGACAGAATCTTTAAATTTTTCTGATTACTAAATCATTTTAAAATAATTTGAAACCACACAATCCACTTCTTTTAAGTTCATACCGGGTCTCAACTGTTCTAACATTTGACAAAATTGTTTTTCTCATATCACAGTGAAGAAAAATATTAATTTTTCCAATTTGTTAGACTTATAATAAAATTTCTAAATCTATTAAAGGGCTAAATCATTTTATAAATTGCTAGTTTTATTGCAATTCGACAATATTTTCAGCTGTAACAATTTACAAAGTGCTAAGTCTAGCAATAAAATGGCTAAAATGGCAACTCTGTCAGCATTGGCAACAACAATTGGCCAGAAGTTACAAGTTAACTGTTTAACTGTTAACCTGAACTTAACTGAACTGAAATGAACCGGCCTGGCTCGAAGTAAACCTCGTCACATCGTGCTGGCCATTAAAGCCTCTTAATGTGTCTCTGGCTCAGCCACTTTCGTATATGTGTTTAAGTGTGTGTTTATAGGGCGTGGTCAGTATTCTAAGTTCGTCAAACTTAGCCATTTGGGCGTGGCAGTCGCATGCTGTGCGAGTCCACTCAGTTAAAAAGGGGAGGAAGAGGAGTATGAAATAAGCCGCTTATTATCACGTGCCATGAGAATTTAATGGCGTGAATGAAGTCAGGGAAAGCGATAATTAAGTATAAGTATAAGTATAAGTATACGTATACTATATACGTATACATATACGTATACGTATAAGTATACTTATACGTATACTTATACGTATACGTATACGTATACTTATTACGTATACGTATAAGTATACGTATACGTATACTTATACGTATACGTATACGTATACTTATACGTATACTTATACTATATACTATATACTTATACTTATACGTATACCTATACTTATACTTATACTTATACTTATACTTATACTTATACTTATACTTATACTTATACTTATTACTTATACTTATACTTATACTTATACTTATACTTATACTTATACTTATAACTTTATTAGTTACTTATACTTATACTTATACTTATAACTATACTTATACTTATACTTATACTTATACTTATATTTATACTTATACTTATACTTTATACTTATACTTATACTTATACTTATACTTATACTTATACTTATACTTATACTTATACTTATACTTATACTTATACTTATACTTATACTTATACTTATACTTATACTTATACTTAATTATCGCTTTCCCTGACTTCATTCACGCCATTAAATTCTCATGGCACGTGATAATAAGCGGCTTATTTCATACTCCTCTTCCTCCCCCTTTTTAACTGAGTGGACTCGCACAGCATGCGGCTGCCACGCCCCCAAATGGCTAAGTTTGACGAACTTAAATGCTGACCACGCCCTATAAACACACACTTAAACACATATACAGAAAGTGGGCTGAGCCAGAGACACATTAAGAGGCTTTAATGGCCAGCACGATGTGACGAGGTTTACTTCGAGCCAGGCCGGTTCATTTCAGTTCAGTTAAGTTCAGGTTAACAGTTAAACAGTTAACTTGTAACTTCTGGCCAATTGTTGTTGCCAATGCTGACAGAGTTGCCATTTTAGCCATTTTATTGCTAGACTTAGCACTTTGTAAATTGTTACAGCTGAAAATATTGTCGAATTGCAATAAAACTAGCAATTTATAAAATGATTTAGCCCTTTAATAGATTTAGAAATTTTATTATAAGTCTAACAAATTGGAAAAATTAATATTTTTCTTCACTGTGATATGAGAAAAACAATTTTGTCAAATGTTAGAACAGTTGAGACCCGGTATGAACTTAAAAGAAGTGGATTGTGTGGTTTCAAATTATTTTAAAATGATTTAGTAATCAGAAAAATTTAAAGATTCTGTCGATGATTTCATCAACATGGTGGAAATTTCATTGTTGTTGAAATAAAATATGTTAAAAAACATTTTGTGTTTTATTTAATTACTAAAAGCTTAATTTAAATTTAAATTTTTTTATTTTTTATTTATTTTTTTTTTGAGCTATTTCTAGAATTTGTATCTTGTCCATTTAGCTGTTTTAGCCCATAAAATTCTGGCAACACTGGTTGCTGCTCCCTGTTTATATTATAGCTGGCCTGCAAACAACATTTCAAATTGAATTTGGACAAAAACAAACGAAATGGAATTTTATTTAATTTTTTTTTCTGTTTCTTGGGCACTGTAAACTCGGGGGAGTTATGACTGGTAGCGTTGCTTGGGATTAATTTTGTAAGCGGCTCACTGCATAATTAACAAAATGAAATACTTAGCCATGCTCTAGAGTCTAAACACAAGCCAAAGCAAGGCCAAAAATTGAGACTCAGAGTCAGGTTGATATTCCATTTCCATTTCCAGTTTTGTTTATCATTTGAGCTGTTAAGAATGTGTCTTTGTGTAGTTGTAATTACTACCAATTGCCTGTGGACCTGGCCTGGCCTAATATTACGTTCACAATTGCATTGTTGGCCAGTGCGAATTTGTGAATTTGGCCAAGAGAAAACACAAGTCGACATTCAATGGACAGCGCCCTGCAGCGACTTGTAATGGATGCCACAAATGTAAGCCCAGATTTATGTACACACAATGTATCCCTGTGTGTGTGTGTGTGTGTGTGTGCTGTCAACATAGTTGACAACAATGCTCAACACACTTCAGTTGAAATTGCCATGCGGAACGTGCAACAAGAAAGTTCCTGTATATTGTGTTTATCAAAGATTTTTGAATACGAAATGTGATTCCTTTTGTCAACCATCTTTCAAATGAGTGTACTCATACAGGATATTCGAAAAGTGCTGGTTTAGCTTAAAGGCAAATGCATTTGAAGTACTGCACACGCCTCCATGGTCACTTCAATTTTATACAATAAAATTGAATACTTATTTTACTTAAATCAATATGAGGTTTAGTTTGGAATTTTAACTTTTCTCCTCCATTTGAACTACTGCACACGCCTCCATGGTCACTTCAATTTTATAATTTATTTTTATAATTGCATTTAAAATTTAATTAATTCTTTTTAATAAATAAATTGAAGTATCAAGCTAATTAGCTTTCTTAGCCTGCCTTTAATTAAGTTTAGCTCTTTTTGAATTTTTGCATCCTGTCTGTTCACCATGGTCACTTATATCGATATCGTATTTGGGACTAGCTTAAATACTTTTTATCCTAAGAGTCTTCCGTATTAATTCCGTATTGAAAAGTATTACTCTTACACTGATAAAAAGAGGTTCTAAAATCAAGATTTTGGTTTCAGAACTAAGAATTTTGGTCTAAAAAACGCGTCGAGAACATAATATTCTTAAGTTTAGAAAACACATCTTGATTTTAAGAATATTTTAAATAAGAATAAGTTCTTAATTTAAGACCAAACAGTCTTAAATTTTCAATCCAAAAATAAAAAAATAAGGCAGGTGTTTTAAACTTTAAAAATTATTTTTGGAATTAATAATTTTTTTTGGATTTATTTTTTTTTATATATATTCCGATTATATGTTTATTCCTTGGCTAGGCTAGAGCGGGTTTCGATCCCTCGACTTGTTTACCAAACAGAAGCGGCGACTTTAACCAGAGCGCCACGGTGCCATTATTATCTTCATATTAAATATGACATATTTATATTTTCCTATCAATTTAAGATTTTTAATTCTTATATTAATGTGCGAATTTTTAGATTAATATTCTTAGTTTTATTAATTTGGTCTTAAAATGGTCTTATTTTAAGAACAAAATATTTAAGATGAATGTTCTTGATTTTAGAAGTTGGTCTTTTTTTTCAGTGTAGTGCCACTTGGCTTTAGATCTCCATGTGCACTTCCCACAAAGCTCAACAGTTCTTCATTGTCACTTTAATCTTTTGCCATAATAAATCCGAATTTATGCTGATTATGATTTTTTGGCTAACAGTGTTTTGGCCAGGCTAAAGCAGTAACTGCAACAGACTCAAATCACACACACACACACAGGGGAGGGACAATGAAACACTTGAAAGTTTGTCGTACATTTGCAAAATGAAAAACACATTTCAATAGCAAAAACTTTTAACTTCAACTGCAGATACGAGTGAAAATGCAGATACAGATACATTCCCAGCCATAGGTACAGCAACATCTGTAGATACAGATGCAATTACTGCAGATGCATCTGCAGATACATTTTGAGGTCGTTGCGAAATGTTTTGACTTGCATTCTCCAATGTGTGTTTATTTCGTGTGCCATTTTCCATTCGCAACAAATCAAACTTGGAGAAAGAGATGGAAGAATAGCTAAATATTTGGCCACAATGTTGTTGTTAACACGATTTCTTGATATCTTCTGGAAACATTTTAATTCACATTTGAAAATGTTTATTTACTACGCGCAACGAACTAAATTCCAATTTTAATATTTACTTTTGCAAAAATTCTCGAGTCTTAATCACACTGCCTACTTTAAGTATAGCACTCAAAGTAGGCAGTTTTTCATTCATATATAAAATCGTCGAAATATATAAATATCTTACTCAAATATTTGTATACTTTAGTTCTAATATTTGTTATTGACTTTTAATATTCTAATATTTGTTTTAATATTTGTTATTTACTTTTAAATTTTTTAAATCGATTTATTATTTGTTTTTATTATGCTCAAAGTAAATTTCTGGATTTTTACTCAAGTTGTTTTATATAATTTGATGATTAATTAATTACTTTTACTATTATTTATTGATTATTGATTATTTTGAAAATGCTTTACACTTATAGTTAATATCATATATTGAATGCCAGTAAAATTGTTAATTGATGGGAAGAAGTATTCTTAATATAATTATATTAGTTATATTATATTATACTAATTATAATTTGTCTTACTTTCGTAAGTTTCATTTCGATTAACAATTACTTAATAGTAGCATACAAAATGCGTTCGTCCTCCATTGTTACTTGAGTATTTGTGAGAATAGGAAACTCTCTCTTAATTACAGAGTCATTAGACCAAATGTTTGTGCGTTTACTTACAACAGTGACTGTGTGTGTGTGTGTGTGGACCATTCATCAATTTAATTTCGATAAATGTGAAACGATGCGAATAGACCAAAAGTGTGTGGGCAAATTTGTTGTGTGTGGTGTGTGTTGTGTGTTGTTTACATGAGTTATGCATATCAAGTGAAAAGGTAAACATGCCACTTGCCACACATGCCACATGCCTCCATTTTGGAACTTGGCCTCTAATTTGCATTCAGTTTCAACTAAACAAATTACAAGGTCTGCCACAAGGCATAAAGTCAAAAGTGGCCTTATAATTATTACACACGTACGCACACACACACAGATACACACACACTGAAAAAAAGAGCAACTTCTAAAATCAAGAACATTCATCTTAAATATTTTGTTCTTAAAATAAGACCATTTTAGGAACAATTAACTAATACTAAGAATATTAATCTAAAAATTCGCAGTTCTTAATATAAGAATTAAAAATCTTAAATTGATAAGAAAATATAAATATGTCATATTTAATATGAAGACAATAATGTTACCTCTGGCTAAAGTCGCCGCTTCAGTTTGGTAAGAAGTCGAGGGATCGAAACCCGCTCTCTAGCCAAGGAATAAACATTTAATCGGAATGTTTAAAAAAATAAATTAATCCAAAAAAAGTATAAATATCAAAAAAAAAATACGTTTAAAGTTTAATAAGATACCTGCCTTATTTTTTTTATTTTTGGTTAGAGAATTTAAGACTGTATGGTTTTAAATTAAGAACTTATTCTTATTTGAAATGTTCTTAAAATCAAGATGTGTTTTCTAAATTTAAGAATTTTATGTTCTCGACGCACTTTTGAATTTAGAACAGTTTTTTTTATCAGTGCAGACACACACACACACACACACAGAAAAGCTGTGATTGCTGTTGTTATGGTTAAGACATGCTTAGAAATCAATTTTTGGCGGCGATAAGCGATAAGAGATAAGCGGCAAACAAACAAGCAAACGCGCAAACCTTTTGAACAATAGCAAAAAGCCAGACAAAAGCAAGGCCCTAAAAGGGATATCAAGGATAAGCGCCTAGCATTCGGGTCAAGCGTCTCAAAAGCAATGAAACTCGTCGAAACTGTGCCCAAAATACAAACTGCAAACTCTACATTAAGTTGCGGGCTTATCAAGACCTTTTTACTCAACTATTTATTTGGCCAGGACTTTGACTTTTCTTGAATATTTAATGATGGCATGAAATTCATCCTTGCTCAGAAAAGTTGTTCTATAACGTAAACTAAACGAAACGTGAGAGTTCTTTAGATGATCTTGATTTAAAATGTTTTGAAAGATGAGCCAAAATCAGAGATATGAAATGTTTTCCTTTCAAATATTCTTCAAAAAGTTATTAGTAAATTCTTAAGCTAAAAAATGCAGATATTTTTCTTGATTATTCTTAAAATTTTTAACACTTATTTTGATTTACAAGACTTTTCTACAACAAAGCAGAATACATTTTAAAATTCCAGAAAACTTCTCAATTTAGAAAAGACTCTGAGGAATCCTCACTGCAATAAGTTCAATTATGATGTATTGTATTAAATCACGTTGTTTCATATAATTAAGCAAATAGCAATCACAAATACACAATCTCTAAGTTTGTTTTGGATATCTTAAGAAACAATAAAGTTTTTCATACTAAAGGTTAATTTGCATCCGATTTTTCCCGTGGCAACTATATGATATAGTAATCCGACTCTGATCAAATTTGGTCAGAATGTAAAACACAATCTCAAATACATATATAATCTATAAGTTTGGCTAAAATATCTTAAGAAACAAAAAAGTTTTTCATACAAAGCAATTCCATGACCTTTGACCTGAATTTCAGGCACTTACAGGTGGAATTTTGCAAAACGCCGTCTTATTGCACGATGAACTTGTCTCATCTATGTTAGCCTACACGCTGATGTGCTGTCAGTGAATCAGGACAAAGAGTTTTATATAAATAGAGATAAAATAAATATAAAATAAAATATAAGTAAAATTATGATGTATGAATTTCGTGATATTAAATCACGCTGTTTCATATAATTTAGTTAACATTTTATTAATTTTTAATCACATTCAAATCTTTCATAAATTTTTGGTGTCCAAATTTATTCAAATGGAAATACCTAAAAAATATAAGTGTATAAGATCTCTAGATTCTCTTGGATACCAAAGCGGATTTGCGCTGTTTTGATTTCTTAGATCCAACCTGCAATTTGCGTTTGCTGCAGGTTTTAA